>NQII01003623.1:65592-140655 GCA_002778355.1 Clitarchus hookeri | reverse complement strand
CTCTCCAGGTCCGCCCTTGTATGTGACCACCAAACAAGTTGACATCAGGATGTGTGGTGTGCAGAGTGGCAGGAAGGTTTGTGATGTGCGCAGGGCCCGTATCGCGGCATGCTGCAAACGGCGGTGGGGATAGCGCAGGAGGAAGGTGCGCTGAAGCTCTGGCAAGGCATTACGCCAGCCATCTACAGGCATGTGGTCTACTCAGGTATACGAATTGTCACCTATGAAACTTTACGAGATAGCGTGTTCCACAAGGAGCCTGATGGATCGTTTCCTCTCTGGTACGTGCTGCATGTACACCCTTATTGGCTCACCTAGAGCTGTCCGTGTCTCTTCTTGCACGCAGCAGTGCTAGCTTGCGTTCACTTACAACATGTTTTGTCACTCACAATNTCTTGCACGCAGCAGTGCTAGCTTGCGTTCACTTACAACATGTTTTGTCACTCACAATTAGCTAATTAAAAATTAATGTATGAATGCATAAAATGCTTTATTTAAAAAAAAATTGATTTTTAGTTTTATTTGTAGTTTCAATTAAACATTGTTCTTCAATGTGAAGTACATAGAAAAAGTCATTTTTATATGAAAGTAATTTTATGTTATTTGTAAGAAGTGCATTTATTGCTGGTTTCATAGGTACTTTATAGTTATTTGAATGCCAGTAAGAGATTTAAAATTACATATTTTCTGTATGCATCGTGAATGATTTGCTTCTTGTAAATTCTCATCTGTGGTGATGCATATACTTTACTTCATTTTGTCAGTGGCCATATAGGATTTCTTCACCTCGCACCATCTGATAAAGTCAATCACGCATTTTTGGATTGACAGTCCTGTTTGATTCGTAAGGAAAAAATAGATTTAAGCCGACATCAAATAAAAAATGTGAAGTTTCCTGTTTACCTGCAAACCATATTTTTGTAAAGTGCACATGTCTTGAGGAAGGGTTCGAGGAGGGGGTGCAGAACCTGTGCAGCCACGCAGAGCACAGGTTCGTAAACTGTGGCACCCCTTAGGTCATACTTTTTTTATAGTAGTTTTAAATGTACTTTTTCCAAATTTCTAATTTTTATTAATGCTGAATGGTTGGGTGTTTGGAGTTCACAACTGAAGAGCATAAAATGCATGATTTTAATAATTTGTACCACAAACAAAACATTTTATTGTAGTTATAAGTCACCTCATTTCTATTTGGCTGAACTCCCCTGCACCATTACTACTATAGACTCGCCCACTGTATCATCCCCTCCTACTTTGGCCTGCAGGCGCAAAGTGTAACATTCTAAACTTGTATATAATTAAAAAAAATTATTGCTTCAAAATCTAAAGAATAAAATTTAGAACTGTAAAACTGTAAATTGAATATAAAAACCTTTACTCACCCTTAAAATTTAAAATTCAAGCTATTTAACTTTTAGCAAAGACAGTAGGTATATTTATATTATGTTGTGCCATGCAGGTTGAAAAGTATAGGCAATTCATGCTAAAGTGCGCACTTTTGAAAGCCCTCTCATTTGGAATAATTGCCAATAAATATATTTTACTTTAGCCTTAAACGCTAACTTCCGAGTGTGGTGGAATATACACACTGTGTTTATTACTTACATGGCAATATTTATTTCAAATGGTGGTTAATGGACAAAAAATGGCTGAAAGGGAAAAGTAACTAGGACCTCAAAATTGCTCACTTTACCGTGAACAGCGTATAATTGCAGGAATGCCGTTAAATTTACGTACATCAGTGCAATTCCCGTGGTTATTGGTTCTGCGCGACATTGGTGAGGGGAGGTGCGAAGAGGAAGAAGTTAAGGGTGTGTCGTAAAGCAATCCGCACCAGCCAGTCGGGGTGAAAAGTTTACCTTGCGCCACCCCTGCAGGGGTTGTTTCTATCCTTAAAATTTTATTTCATGTTAGTACGAAAGGACCATGTAAATCAAATATTTTGATTGATTTTGATTAATTTTATTAATTTGGCAGATTTAAGTGCATTGAATTTAGAATTTAATTTATACTATTAATATAGTAACAAATATTGATAACTATTGATTTTTTTTTCTATGATTTCTTTTTTAATTTTGGCTATTTTTGTTTTAGTGGGTGTTGCTTTTTTTACTTTATTTGAGCGTAAAATTTTAGGTTATATTCAGTTGCGTAAAGGTCCTAATAAAGTTAGATTTTTAGGTATTTTTACAACCGTTTTCTGATGCTATTAAATTATTTACTAAGGAAAATGTATTACCTATTCTTTCTAATTTTATTCCTTATTATTTTTCTCCTGTATTTAATTTATTTCTTTCTTTAATTATTTGACTTGTAATTCCATACTTTAGTAATATTTTTATTTATAGTTTGGGTATTATATATTTTCTTTGTTGTGCACACATTGGAGTGTGAATAAGAAAGCAGATTTATTATTTCAGTCAGTCGGTGATACAGTGAAACCATAGGTTACTTGTCGACAAGCAACAGCTTTTACCCCAAACTAACCTGTGCTCTTACGTCTGAAATCAGCAAAAAGATTGTGGTTTATAGTGTATTCGCATTCTCTTCACACTTTTTGAATCAAATCTTTGAAAAATCATTCTATGTTCGACATGTTTGGTTCTTTCCTGAATATGTCCTGTAAAACAAGCATTTTATACTTCTGTTAACATAAAAGTATCCCATTTTTGATTAAATTAAACTTTTACTTATATTTTATGTGTAAATTGTAATATTTTATTTGTAATTAATATGAATAAAAGCAGGGAGAAAGAAGGTGTGTTGGTAATGCCTAGTAGGAAACAGTTCCCATGCAAAATGTTATTTAACTTGGTGTGCGCAAATGTGGTGCGTTGTCCCTTTGGGGTAATTTTATAACTTTGTTTGCAAGAGGTGGAGGAATATCCTGGAAGTAGAACTTTAATAGGGCTTCAGAAAAGTTTAAAGTAACCACAAATGGACTATACCAAGGATTTGAACCAAGAATTTTGTAGTTAAGTAGTGCCATAGCAGTTTTGGCCGTAGATATATACTGGCCACATTAATCAGGATCAGAACTTGTGCGATATTGTCCCCACAAGGTGAAGGAAGAGCATGACATCAGCCACACTTGCTTACCAGTGAACACTGGACCTCAAGTTTGTGTGCAATGTCTTACTATAACTTTTCACATGCATTCAAATAACTGCAGAAAACATGGGTAGACCTGGTAAAGTTTGGGAAGAGCTGCATGTGTTGCACAAGCTCGGGTTGTGTTCCAGGAAGTCGGCGATGAGCGGCGTCTCTTCGGGCGCCATAGCGCAGTTCTTCGCCAGCCCCACGGACCTGATCAAAGTGCAAATTCAGATGGAGGGTAGGAGGCGGCTCCTGGGGAAACCACCAAGGTCAGTGAACAGGCGTGTCTCTCCGCAGTAAGGAATGTCTCTGTTGTATACTCGTGGTCTAGCCCAGTTAGACGGAGGTTGGTAGCAGTCTCCTCGGGTACTGTATGGAAGTGTGGCAGGCATGTGTGACAAACCATTACCACTTGGCTATTGTACCGTACATTTAGTGTAAGGTGTTTGCTTGTCAGTTGAACAGGTCTGATGCTGCGGTGGGCCGTTGCGTGTCGCTTCTGATCGCTTCTTTCCTATTGTATGTTTCAGGTTGACGACCACAGAAATATGTAGTTAATAAAGTTACAGTTAAAAGCAAAACTAGCGCGCTCTGACGTGTGGCAAGGTAAAGCATATGAGCAGTACTATGATGTAGGTAGACATTGGATTTTTTATTTACTCTTTTAGTCGTGCGTTTCTGCATTTGCCAGTTTCTTCTTTTCCTTTATTCTATCCTTTAAAAATGTCTGTGGAAAATAGAACAAAAATTTGTGATGTAAAGTAAAAAAATAATTATAAATCCTAATTTAGTATTTTTGTGTATAATCCATACTAATGTTATTGTTATACTCTGCCAAGATTATGTTTTGAACTTACAAATAAAATGGTTTTGCCAATTTGGCAAGTGCTGCATATTTTTTTTTGGTTCCAGGAGGAAAAAAATTTTGTATAAGGATTTTGTCATTATGTATGCAACTTTGATCGACAATGGATCTTTTATGGTACTCCTCGTATTGTGGTGTAGTGGTCCGTACATTGTACTGACTGCCGTTCTGTGCGTCGTACTGAGTACTGCATATCATATAAATAATATGACGTACTTCAATACATTTGTTGAATTTCTGTACTCACAAATGCGCTTGTGGTGTTGTAAATTGCTTTAAATTTCCAATCATACATTTTTGTTTTTTTGCTTTTCTCTCTACTGATGTAGCGACAAATAGATACATAGATTTTAGTGAGATTATCTTACCATAATATGAGAGTGAAACTAATCTGAGAAACACACGGCAACAGTTCATTCATAAACAAGTTAAAGTAATGTCTTAGAACTGTGGATTGATTGAACTTACTGGCTCATGGGATGTTGTAGTGAAATTGTAAGTAGTTAAACTACTGTGTTAATTTTGCTCTGATCTATGTTGTGTTTATTTTGAATATAATAGTAGCATTTCTCTCGAGGAAGATGTGCACATTTTGGAGTAGATGCCATGCTAAGGTGAAAATGAAATATGCTTCAGGGATCTCACAATTGTGTTGCGAGTATTTGAGTAGAATATGAAGAATCAACTCACATATAGGGAAACTTGTGTTTTGAAATATAACTTCCCCACACATGCATGCGCAAATGCTCTTACACAGGACACACTCACAAGATATGTATGCCTGTGTATGCCTGTATGCACATGCACACACGCATGTTCAGACTTAACTCGATTCTTACACCGTAGCTCTTGAATGTGCATGCACGTGCAATTATTGCATATTCCCTCCATGCATGGATCGACATCAGAATGTTGGCTGCAAAGAACTCCGCAATCGTTCAAGACATCGAGAAGTTATTGGACTTTGAAATGAAATAATAATAATACATTTAAAAACATTACGGACTTGTGCAGCTGAGGTATGGTTTCAGACAATGTTAAACAAAAATAAATTATTATTGGCCACAAAATGGGAAACACTTCATGCAGTAAACGATGATGGTTGGCAAGAGACAGTATTGGGGAAAGAGTTAGAAGATTTATCAACAGAATAGAATTACTGTAGAAATACTGGTCAATTTCCTTTACTTAATTTCTTTGAGAATTTTTTGATTATACCTCTGTAGAATAAATTGGTTTCTGAAATACATTGTCTGACAATTTTACTATCATTTCTATTTTCCACAGACATCCTTTAGATTTAGTTCAGGAAACTTGTACCACTGGTCCATAGTCAGGTGAGCACTTTTGAACTCTCTTCCTCAGGGGACAAAATTCCTGCCTCCAAGTACACACATTTGATTGTAAAAACTGACAGAAGTACCTGCTATACTGTTGTGAGCAAATTACAAATTGTAGTTCTCGTTTTTATCATCTAGCAAAAAAATTGGAATGTTCAAAATTGATGGTCATAGATGTATTTATTTTGTAAAAATATTGACTGGAAAATTTAAATGTTCAAAAGTGATGGCAATATATAATTATATTATGTGTGTGTGCGTGTGAGCGTGTGAACTGAAAAATGAAGGCTCGTTAACAAGGGAAACTTTTTGAAGAATGTGCAAAAGTAATTAGCTGGAAACTTATGTTGGGGACAGTGTCTCAGCGTCATCTGATGGATGCNGTAAAAATATTGACTGGAAAATTTAAATGTTCAAAAGTGATGGCAATATATAATTATATTATGTGTGTGTGCGTGTGTGCGTGTGAGCGTGTGAACTGAAAAATGAAGGCTCGTTAACAAGGGAAACTTTTTGAAGAATGTGCAAAAGTAATTAGCTGGAAACTTATGTTGGGGACAGTGTCTCAGCGTCATCTGATGGATGCTCATGCCGGTCACACTGTTTTACCACAGTTGTTTACAGCGATGGGAGGATATACAAAGGCCTGTCGAAAGTGCTCAGTTGATGGTAAACCGGTGTATGCGAGTGGGTATTATGTGAAGTCATTACCGAGCGTGCGACCGGTAGCGCAGGTGGATGAACGGCTGACGGGAGCGAGAGCGCCGAGGGGCGGGGAGGGGAGAAGTGCACGGGTGCGGCTCCTGTTGCAGAGTGCACGGCACGTGGCATGCCTTCACGACCATCCTGCACAAGGGCGGGATGAAGGGCCTGTGGAAGGGCTCCATCCCCAACGTGCAGCGCGCGGCGCTCGTCAACCTCGGGGACCTCACCACCTACGACTCCGTCAAGAGATTCCTGTTGACGCACACCACGCTCACTGACAACCACTTAACCCACATCCTCTGCAGGTAACTCCTGCGCACCCTGCAACCATTCAGTCTTGCTTTCCTCATGCGTATCTAGAAACTGGTGTATTAGCAAGTAGCACTCTAATAATTCACTGTAATTATGCAAATTAGTTAATGAAGAAAGGCGTCAGGGCAACAGGCTCCATGAGGTTCGGTACCATGTTGGGGTGTGTATAACATGTGACTACCTCTGTACACTGTTGTGTTATGTTATAATATTATGTTATGTTGGATGAGAAAGTTTTAGTGAATACTCACGTTCTGTATAAATACTTAAAAGGAATTTAAAATGTTATGTTTCAAGGAAAATGCTGTAGAGCCACTCACATTGATGAAAAACTAGGGTTGAGGGATANGGGAAGTTGTGCAAATGCAGACTATGGTTTTGTAAATAATATAATAGTTAAATTTCAGAGGATCACAAAGGAACTTGCTAGGTTAAATTTTGAAAGAAAACTCAATGCAATCAACTGTTGTTGAAAACAACACGGAGGAAGGAACTTAAAAAGTAAAACTCGTGGCTAAAATCTCAAGGAAGAGTTGTAGGACCAAAGTGTTATTGACGTATGAAAAACTAAGTTGGAGAAAGGATGCGTGAGTGAATAGGCACATACCAATATCCTTATATGAAGTTAAAGAAGATGAGCTGAAATCATAGCAGTGTGGCTCAGGTGTAAAAGATTTCTAGTGAATTACCTGATAGAGTAACATTTTCAACATACTGATGAAAAACAATAGGTGTGTGTGGAGATTCGGAAGATCAAAGTAGAATCAATGACCTTTTTCCTTTGTATTTGGGCAATAACAAAAACTCCAAAGAATTAAAGAAAAAAATTAAAGAAATTAATTTGAAAAACCTAACATTTTAATGTTTTTCCCCCTTCACCATTCACAAAATGTTTTGAACTATAACCTTAAAAGCAGAAGTTTCTTATTTGTAATACCAATTCCTGCAATTATAAACTTTACATTTCAAAGTAAATAAATTTATTTTGTTTGTTTTTGTCACAACCCGAGTAATTAAAAAAATTTATTTTAAAGTCACACTGCCGGATATCGCAATAAATGTACAAACATGCAAAATTAATTTGTGGTAAACTTAGTTCACGCATGTTGAAAGTTATGTTTTTGTTTGCTGCATTTTGTGGTCCATAGAGCAACCATATGTGTCCTTCGTAGTTCCTGGAAACAAAATGCTGATTTTTGTGATGGAACTCGGAGCACGCTATTATTTTCCCTTAGCAACTAACGTAAAGTGCTGTGAACAGTAGCATAAAGAAAATTACATTGAATAATTTATAGCATGTTGTTATGTATATCTCGCAAGTTGTCTTCTGGCGTGAATAGTGCCATTTGAGTTTCCTTGTTTCCGTTATGATCGTTGTCGAGGAGAAGTTGTGGATGTTTGCGGTGAGTTGCAGGAATTGAGCTTTATTGAGTTTTCAAATGCTTCGTGTCCAAGAATAAATGATGCAAGAGTTATTGATATCAGGAACAAAGCCGTTATTGATATCAGGAACAAAGCCCTACTGAAATAAAAAAAAAGACGTGTTAACAAAAGATTTATATATTGTGCAGTTAACATAGTAGCCAACCTGTGTGTTCTTTACCATTATTTGTTACACACACATTTAGTCCCATGTTACCGTTTGTAAATACAGTATTTAATTATAACATTTTTAACAAATGGTTATTAGCAATAACCAAAATGTCTGTCTGTAAGTTGGTAAAACGCAGTTTGAAGTCCTGCAAAAGAGGAGCAGCTGACTTGCTTTTCAAGGTAGAATACAGGGCGTCATTATTGTTAATTTTGCAAAGAAGACCCATGGTGCTTGGTTCCTCTTTACAAAACACATTCTCGATATACGTACTATATTCATTCATTACAACAGATGAGTTACAATGTGGGAAAAATCTTTGATACTGAAATTCTCACATTGAGTAACGTGTGGGTTGGTTTTTTTTAAATGCATAATTTTGTCCAATTATTGTTAAAAAGAACTAGTTTGTTCAAATGTTTCTCACAGTATTTTAAATAATTTTTGCGGAGTAACCTATATGGTGTTTTGTGAAATTATAATATTTGCACATTAGGTGAGTACCCCGATAGCCTGATGCCATTGCTCAATTGAGACTCAAAAAATTAATTAGCATAATTATTCCTAGTTTCACTGGGTAATTCATTAGGTGCAGTTAAAGCATGGTAAAGTGTCGTCTCAAGGCAGGACTTTGTCTCCAGTACCATATAATAACTTTAATTTTAGCATCGCTAAATATGTTTGTGCTGAGTAATTTGACACCGATGTATGTACTTGCAGGTTGTCTGTCTCTTGTTTTCTGCTGGCATATTTGTTTCACGCACTTGGGGGAGACACTCGAGTCACACTGCCGCTGTGTGGATACGTGATACGTGCCGTGAGGACAACACACTGCAACGCTGAACGAGTACTTTTGAAATGAAATGTTGGAAAACAATTCTCCTCTGCAACTGCACATGTTATAACATGATCTGCAGGGTAGGCTACGGTAACTTTGGCAGCACATTAGGAAAAGCAGTTGCTGTTATGGAAATTGTTTCTGTAATGAGTATGAAACAAGAGGAAGGTGATTTCAGTGCCACGAGTTAATACATTACACTCTTAGTAGGACGTCAGTACATGGGACTGTCACCCCTTCTCCCTGCTTTTCTATGCCTACTCTTAGTTCCTGCGGCACAAGCGGTGACTCATCACGCAGGAGCACTATGAGATGGTCTACATCACCTTATCAAGACTTGTGATGTGTCGTCTATTGAGGTGGTGAAGCACGCTGTGAGGGAATCGTGTTACCTGTGGATGGGTTTGCATTGTTAAACAGCTGAGTGTCGTGGCAGTTCTTGGGAACAGGAGGCTGCACGAGTGCGGGTAGCGCTCTTACTGGACCGCTGGTGTTCCCGGTGATCTAGGCATCTCGGACCAAGGTGACTGCCGTTATTCCTTGTACTTGTGGCTACTAGAGAAGGGCTTTGTCTTTTGTCTGCAGCAACAGCAAGTCAACTTGGGCTGCATTGATATGGCGTACGTATGCTCCACGCCTGTGGAGTCCCAAATGCAGGGGGATGGACGTCTAGGAGTGCTGTCTTAAAATACAGCAAACATGAGAGTGGGAGCCACATTGGGTGTAGTGGTCAGACCACTCGTATGCCTCCATGGCGAATCAAGGTTAATTTCCAGTGGGGTAGTTTTAATTTTCTCATTTGGTTAAAGTGGTGTGCATTGCTGTTTGCTAGTTGGTTTTCTTGGGGTACTCCCATTTCTCCCACCATTGCATTACGTGTAAGCTTGCTTCACCCAGTCGGTGCTGAAGACGTCTGCTTTCAAGTGCCGCCCTAGTCTCTGTCTGAGCGACGTGCAAGTACGTGAGCATGTGTGTACTGTCGTCATTGTCTTCTGGGAGCGTGTGTGTTGACGCTGGTGTTGTTTGCAGCGCGTGTGCCGGTCTGGTCGCCGCCACTATGGGCACTCCGGCAGACGTCGTCAAGACCAGGATCATGAATCAGCCCATAGACGACAAGGGGAAGTAAGTACATGTTCCAGACTACCTTAACATGCTTGCACAAATTACATAATTGGAACTGTAAAACAGTGGCACCAGTTACATTCACATGTCTGTGTAATCACACTAAGAAAAATCCATTCATTTTTTGTCATTGATTAATGTGAAGAACTTGTTCTGACTATCCCCTGTTTTTTAAAAATTAACTTAATGCTTAGGTGGTCATAAAATGAATTGAAATAATACTTCTCTGTTAAATGTTTTTAATTTTTGTAAATATGTAGATAAATTGCATGTTCAATAAACATTAAAGCTGTGTTTTGTATTCATGGCTGTGCAGAACCTTTGGGATCAATTTTTTTTTTCCATCTGCTAAAAATGACATAGTGAGTGATGCCTAAAAGTGGGACAGTGTTTAGTGTACATAAAGAATAATGACTATTCTTGTATGCACTCTTGGTTTTCTTTTTCTGTAATAAAAAAGCTGATCATATTTGCTAATTGACAAACAGTACTTGCAGTTTACAGCTAATGTTGATCCAACCAGTCAGTTACCCTCTAAAATGTATGTCTCCATACAATTACCAAATCTCATTTATTAGAAGGAAATAAATTGCACTAGCAAGTATAATAAAGTATACTTCACTTATGGTCGTGTGTGTTTGTGCTTGCTGAGGTGCTATATTCATGTGGCACGTATGCTGAACTGAGGAATGTGCGCTAACCCCAGTACGGCTGACTTCATCAGTTATGATGAGAGCTACACTGTGGCACACAAATACAATTAAGTGTAGAGAGAGAGAGAGAGAGAGAGATAGATAGAGAGAAAGAAAGAGAGAGAGAGGTGCACGCATGTGTGTGATATATAAAGTTGGAATTCTGCTGTTGAAATGTATGTGTGGCATTTAAAATTTACTTCTATAATTTCCACATTAGAAAAGGCGAAACATGCCATGATATGTTCCATAAGTTGTCGTGCAATAAAGAACGAAATAAATGTATTACGCCAGACAATGAAAATAATGATTGCTTTTATTACTCTATGCACAGTTATTTCAAGTCTGTAATAACTGCCAGCGCTACAGATAACATAATAAATAAACAGTGCAGATATTTATTTTTCCAAAAGCTATTGTAAATAAACAATTCATTGTCTATTTCATTTGTTTAGCCTCGCATGGGGCGGCGAATAACAAACCACGACACATCCGATACCATCTCGGAACATAGAGAAAAGATGTTCAGAAATACGTTGCGCGAGTTTATTATTACTCATGGCTTTTCTATCGATCGAGAAGGTAGCACATGTGTAATGCCAAACTGAACGTTCTGGAATACCAGCCTAAGTTTCAGCTGAATAACACAAAACCGTTCCAGTTTCCCCCAGTACCTCTTGCTTTTCCCCATCTTATTCCCCCCACCTGTTCCTCCAACTCTATACACCCTATTTATCTCTCTCACTTCTCTTCCATTCTCTATTTTCTCTCCCACCATTCTTTCTCTCTCCTCATTCTTTTTCCTCTGCTTATCTTTCTTCTCCCCATCTTTGTCATCTGTTTTTCCATTCCTTATCTTCTTCGCCGTTTCTTTGTACCTCTCGCCAACTCTTTATCTGTTGTATTTAAAATGAAAATACGTTGATTGTGTTGTGCAATGTGTTGTGTTGGCAGAGGGTTGATCTACAAGTCGTCGCTGGACTGCCTGTTGAAGACTGTGGAGAACGAGGGTGTGTTTGCCCTGTACAAGGGCTTCCTGCCGGTGTGGATCCGCATGGCCCCGTGGTCGCTCACCTTCTGGCTCTCCTTCGAGCAGATACGCTCCATGCTGGGCGCCACCAGCTTCTGAGCTCCGTGAGCTCATCGCCGGGCCTGGCGGAGGCCGGCCCACTTACGTGATCGATAGTCTAGGTAGCTGCAGCACGTGTGTTTGCGAGTAAAGGACTGTATTCTCGTTGCAAAGTGGACATGAAAGCATCACCACGTAGCAAGGAGTTGTGCTGTGTGGCAATCTGTCCACGTGTAATGCTTCTGTTAGCTGGTTCATGATATTTCTCTGAGAGGGTAGGTAGTTCTGTGTCGGGGAGCACGCAAGTACTGCCCTCCCTACGTTGCTGGTACTCCTGCCACAGAAATAAGGCAGCTGTAGTCGGTCTGTAGTAGAAAAGAGCACTTTTGAAACCCCTTCCTGCCCGCCGTGTAGTTTCATAGCCGCACGTGAACTCTGCGACTGCCGTGGACGAGACAGTTTGTATCCAAGATCAGTCGGTGACAGCGTGAAAGTGTTTGAAATATAGGAATTTTTTTTGTCAAGCTAATTCTCAAAAAAGTATTACTTTCAGTGTTTAGGTCACAAATTTTGAACATTGTACTTTTAATGCAGCATGGAAATGCAATACTGCCTTTAACCCACTGCCAACATTACTATGGAAATGCTTTTCATTATCTATCTAAAAATATTGGCACTTTCAGGCTGGAGTCCATTCATGGATCGGTTTTGTAATTGTACAGTTTGCCGGGGACAAGTCGTAATACTGTTCTTGCTGCATTAGGAGACTGCTTACAAAGAACAAACTTGTCGGTGTGGCTTGGGAGTTGACTTTTCCTTTTATCACAGTGTGTACTCTGCATACTGCAGTTCTCATCAGCAGCCACAGAAAGTTTGATTGCGGGAAATACCATTGCAAAGCTTTGTTGCATGTCACAGAATAAAACCTGAATGCGATGCGAAAACACAGACTAAGGTTAAGTCTTGTCAGCTGAAACATAAATATTGCACCGAGGATTCCTTGGAAGGTGAGTTGTATTGAAAGATTGTATTCTACACTTGACATTGAGATGCTGAGTGCCAGTGAAGATGAAGTGAGGTGGATATCGCAACGTCGTCATGTTTCCTCGCGTGGGCGACCCTGCTGGGAATTGAACCTGGTGGGAGGTGAGTAGTCTGGCCACTACACCACCAAGGCCCCCTCCGCAGAAGGAATTAAGTCTGTAATCACAAACTAAAGAAGGCAGAAACACCAGAATGAACAAACAGCATTGACAGAGGTTTGTGCAACACAAAAAGAGACAAAACAGACAAACTTGATGGCGAAAGCAGACGTGTGCACAAACACGGGATGACACGGGCGAGACACAAGAAAAGAACTCACCCATCTTCCCACATAAAAACAGAACTTCTGCAATGAAGTATGTGCAATAGTTCAGTCAATTTATCACCTGCATTGCAAGAATTATTCAAATACCAATCTATGTAGAAGTTTGTTGTTTTGGAGTAAGTTAAAATTCTGGTGGCTTAATGTCAGGGTATTAAGAAGAGTAGTTAACTGTTGTAAATTTCCACATTACAGTTATATTCTACCAAAGCCCACACAGTAGAGATGACAAATGTCATCAATCCACAGTGAGAGAAGTATTGTAATTATAACTTTGTTTCCACAATTGTTCAGATATTTTTTATCAAAATTGTGATGAAAGTCTACAGTTTATATACACGTAAATAGTGCAGACGTATTATGACGACACCAATAAAAAATTTAAACAATATAAAATAAAGAAAGTGAGCATAATACCCAAGTACAAAAATTATAGTGTTGGAAAGGCAAAAAGGGATATTGTCCTGTAATATTTTTGAAATATAATGGTTTATAAACAAATTCTTAAAAGTTCTGCAATTGTACAAGGGACTTGTACTAAGTTATTTGTTTTGTTTTCTTTAACCAAAAATATTTGTTACTACTCTAATTTTCATTTCCTCACGAAATGAGGTATTCTAATCATTTTCAAATATTTGTTTGATGTTATTATGTTTACGACATTTGAAACGATAACGAAGACATTCCGGCATTCATTGTGGAGTTTTATTATGAAAACAAGGCGGTGCATGTTAAAGGTTGTTATTTTTAACGGCAGAAGATGAGATTCATGAAGTATTGTATCCATACTTGGGAAAGTTAACAAAATTATCTAACTGATTAAAGTTGAAGTACAACAAAAATTTTACAGTTAAAATAAAGTCTCATAAAAGTCTTTCGTCAATGTTTATTCAAAACATAAAGAAAAATAATTTTCAGTCCCAGAAATAAATTACCACAACGTGGTTACTTGATGCCGAATCATAATGATGAATTAACGATCTACTACAAAACCATGTGAAATAAAACTTTTAAAATGAACTCTTATAGCGCAAGTTAGAATGAAACCAGACGAGTGCAGCGACTACAAAAACAATTGAAATGTGCATGCCGCACGAAGACCATCAACTGTGATTTTGAGTAGTGAGAGATTGTATCGACAGATCGCGATGGTGGCATCTCGCCTACCTCACAATCACATTGCGAGTGACGTAACGATGGGCTTCGATCCAGTACATACTTCAATGTAACTATCTGTATATCGTGATGTGCAACTCGTCAGCTGTCAAATATGTTGCATATTTCTAAGAAGTTTGTCGAGATATAATATCATTTGCATATATTTTGTGGTCATCTTCGGCCTCCAAGCAATTGCAAAGTTAACTAATGTTAGTTATAATCGTTAACCAGATATGTTAAAAGTTAATTATTTTTAAAATGAACTAATAAGTTAAAAATCACACACTTTTTTAACAGTTAATTTTAATCATTAATCCCAAGTATGATTGTAAGTTCATACATAAACACAAAAATATACAAAACAAAAGTGTTTTATTGCACTAATTAACCCTTGTGTTATAATTCGTGAAACAAATAAGCAACAGTGTAGGCAGACTGTTGTGAGAGTATTTTATTATTTAGTTAATTACAGTTATTTATAGTAAAATAAGATTTTATTGAATATTTGTAACTTGCTTTAAAAAAATGTAGTTTGAAAATAAACCAATAGGTAGCGCTAAAGCGTAAGTAATTTTTCGGGGTAAAACAAAATTACGCTCTCTTGAAAACAACTTACTAAAAATTCATACCACATCGGAATTAATACAATAGACTAAAAAAATGGTAGCATCTAGTTTATTGCTTATTGCTTATTTTAACCAATGAAACAGTGTGTTCGTTAAAAGCCTGCAAGAAACGAAAAAAAAATTACTCTGAAAAATATGTTTCAATGTGTCAACCCAAGTTTGTTCGGTATCACTTATCTGTGTATATGTGAATCCATCTTAACACACATGCATATGAAGTGAAAGCATGCTTGCCTTTACATCAAACGTCACTCGTCCATATGGGTTATAAACTACCGCCAAGTACGGTCTGGGCAGCATATTTGAGACACTCAACTAATGGAAATTAACCTTTTTCCTATAATACAGTGTTGGTTTAGTAGCAGAACAAACTGTGTCAGCATAGCGTGTTTTGTCCAAGGTAGAGGTTTGTAAGTACTTGGGATTTTCTGGTCAAGGCGAGCAAGTTTCTGACCCAAACTCAAAATCAAGCTCAATTTTTTTTCGGCCTCGAAATATTCAAATTTTTATAGATACAGATTTGATTTTTTATGTTCGTATTAACTGTAAGGTTTGATAATTTACATAAACACTATAACTCTAATTTAGAAAGTCTAATTTACCACCTACCTCATGTTGGTATTATTAAACAGGAGAAAACTGCAACTTACCCTACCTCCTTTGTACTTTCTATTGGTGTGACGACATTGCAGGGCTACCACAAACAACACATACAATATTTTATTTGCTACCAAGAAAATAGGATATTACTGTATGACTATACACAACACGGAGTAATACTATTTGTGAGCCAATAATATTTGGTCAGAAAACATAAAACAATTGTGATCATGTATACATGTATAGGTTGTAAGAAATGCAACGCAAGTTTTGCAGCCCGTAATACCTCTTCATTTGGTTTGCGAAAAATACAAACATTTGCAATGCATATCCTATTTTCAAGTAATTTTTTCAGTTTTTTTTTTTTTTTTTTTTACCAAAACACTTAACATAAACATAAATCTACTATGGCATTGTGTAATGAAGGCGTGAGAAGGGCAACTGTAAAAATGGCATGGCTTATCTATTCTGAAATAAAAATTATGTTGATAAAGTATGTGATTTTAATAAGTGTACATAGCAATTGTAAATATTGTGTCACTGAATGGTTAATTTATTTTCATTAGTAAGTCTTAGCAACACCATGCACTACAAACTGAAGCCATTAAAAATGTATACATCTCGTTACCAGCCCTCCGACACAGTTCATACATGGAATTATATTGTCCCTCTTTTGGTGTGCTCAAGTAAACACTGTTCAACTTTCATGTTGAAAAATTAATTATCTTAAATGGTATATCAAATAGTTTTGAAAATTGTGGAACTCATTTAATCCTTAAAATAATTCAAATAACTCTTCTATAAAACTTAAGATCAACTTGATCTCAACTTGAACCCATGAGCTTCTCGAAAATTACTCGAATCTCACTGTGCTCGCAGACCCCTAGTCGAAAAATAAAATAATGTCAGGGAATTTGCAGAAACATGAGTGTAATCAAAAGTGCTCTTGGATAAAAAAAAAATTTTACAAGTTTTTTAAGGAAGCACATGTTCTTTGAATATGCCAGTCTAATGAACTTTCAATGGAATAATTTTAAGACACAGAAAAGTAAATAGAGCAAGAGTGGAAGTGAACCAAATGAGGCTTTGTGCAGCATTACGATCAGTTGGCAGTCTTGGTTCAAGTGTTTTGTTAGGGTTCAGTTCTGTGGGATCAGCAGATGTTGTTTAGTAGCTAGGCTGGTTGATCCACAAAGAATTGTGCTACGGTTGAGCATGACAAAACGTACATAATGTATAAGAAAGATGAAAACAGTCGTATGTACCAGAAATAACAAAATTGTTCAAGGTAACTGCAATTAAAACTTTAAATCATTATAAAAGTTCAACAAAAGTTTTACCAGAAGAAAAGCAGAAGAATGTTGGTCGGAAGGCACCTTACGGACACATGCCCTCATGGCATCGCCGGTGGATAATCTCCTCATTGCACCGCTCCAGATCAGTCTATGGATACACTGACTTTTGTATTTTCACACAACACCTTCAGCCTCGTAGGTCCTTCCATGCCGGGCCCACCCACTCTGCAGGAGATAGTCGACACCCTGCCATGACGGGTACAGTACTTCCAGCTCTCGTCGACCAGACTACAAAGCCACGAGTCTGATACACCAGCACACGTGACAACACTTGCTGATGGTACCACCGCACGAACATCTCCCCACGGCCCCTTGCATGTTACTGCTCTGGCTTGTTCCCATGTCGGTTCAGTGGTCCTTCACATTCTACGAGAGAGTAGAAGTGGAAAACCCAATGTGTCCTGCAAATCAGTGGCGGTTGTCCTTTAGTTCTTGGATCACGTTACTGTGTTATAGCTGGATGCCTGTTATTCTGCTGACGCAGTAAGCCACTTTACTTGTGACCCAGCATGGTTCAGTTTAGAAGAAGTTTCCTCTTTGTGATCGACCTGCCGGTTAAGGGTGGTATTTGTTATCAAAAATTGTAGATATTTTGTACATTTATTAATAAAATAACACTGAATATTTCAGACACAATTGCACATTCATAATGTTTTATTAACTGTCAAACCGTTTGACAAAAGTAATTTTTGTGGACCTACAAATATTTTCAGTGTTGTCCATGTAAGTTGTTGAACTCAGTTTTTTTCACGTTGATGTACGTAACTTCAGTTTTAAACAGTGCAAACCTTACACGTATGAAATACGGTGCTTGACTGATATTAAATATGTAGCATATAAGTGCCCTATACTGTATAATATTGAGATATATGTTGTTTTATTTTAGGTTTAAGCTTCATTACTCTTTGTTATATAATAGCATAGAAAATATCAATTGTCTGTTGCTGTACATTCACACCGGTTTCAAGTCACAACTTTAGTAAGTACCAATGTGGCCACAGGTGGTAACTGTTTCACTATTCAATCTGTGTAATCACAGAATGTTTTTTTAGACATGGTGAGAGTCTTCTCTCCTCAAGAAGAATAGGTAATTTGTTTGTCAAGAGTCTTTTAAGTATTACATTGTGTATATTTAATGCAATTTGTTTGACACAGTTTCAAGAAGGCAGTGCGTAAGATTATTAATTACTCAGTGCAATACTCAGTCTACTTGAGTTCCTGTTTCAAACACAGGTGCAGTTGTAGGTTACGTAGTTCCAGTTTATTCACTCAGATGTGGAAGCATCACACGTATTATCGTGGCATCAATCTGGATTGAGAGAGGTAGTAGAGAGACCCATCACTAAGGGTCTTTTATTAATGTCTTACAATGTTAGATGTTCACTTTTCATTGTTCGACTAAGGCTGAATTTTTTGTAGATGTATAAATTGTAATTTATTTGCAGTTAGCTGACAGAACACATCACTGGCACCATACAAGTTGCAGTGGCGATGTGTTATGTGAATCCCAGCAGTGCGTAACATTGTGAAGGTTGTGATTGGTTACCGACCATGCTTTCTGTTCTTTATCGAGGCCCTGCGGGGACATAGCTGGAGTCGCACTGTGTTTTCAGGAACCAAATGACAGGAGCGAGGAAATTCTTTGGTGATCATTTTCTTTGTGTGTGTCCATGTAGATACGTTATAAATGCAGTGTGTGTAAACATTGGAGAGATGACTTCCAGTAGACTTGCGGAGTACGCAGAAGTGATGTAATGTGTTTGTGTGGCAGCAGACGGCCCAGGAGCTGTTGTGGGTGTCCGGTGTGACCACTAAAGGCCATGTGATATTTGTGGTGATACGCAACAGAGGTGCTAGGCTCATTGTTTCATGTCTCTGGTTAACAAAATTGAGTGTTTTCGTCAGTTTCCTTGTCGTGTTGATTTCTAAATCACCAGCAATGTAGGCAGAGCTGTTCAATGTCCAATTAGTTGCAGTTTTGAAAATGTTACAAATGCATTTTGATTGAATATGAGAATAAAACAGTTGACAACAAACGCTCAAATTTATTTTTGTAACACAAACCCTCTCCACAATAGAGCGCTCTACCCAGAAAACTATGGCTGTAATACATGGGTCTGACATTTTGATAGGAACAAACATAAGATGCCATTGCAAAAGGAGATATAGCTTATTTGCTTGAATATGAGACTGATTTATTCCAATTTTTACCTCTGAAAATTTAGCATTTGTTTTTACTAGTCCAAATATTTTTTGTGATTTGCAGTAAGTGTGGGTCCATATTTTTGAGCTAGACGTAGATGCATGATTGGGCAAAAATGATCTAATGGTTTTCTGGAATAATAAAACAAGCTAGGTTACAGTGTAGGGTGGTTTTAAATTTTTTAAATAGGCTTTCTTGCCATTTTTTGCAGCAAAACAACAAACTTAAGGTGGAATATCTGATGCCATTTTTACTTGTAATTTGCGTGCAGAGCTATCTACCTGAAGCGAGGGCAGATACAAGTCTAATTGCATCCAAGCAGTTCAAGAGTTTCCTGCTAGGTAACACTGTCGTCGCCTAAATGGGACAGAAGCTGCAAAATGTAACAAAAAAAAAGAGGAGTAGTAGTACGAGGATACATTGTTGTCAGTTCCTCTCTCAACCCCATCCCCTCTCCTCCCCTATCTCCATACATACAGAGCTCCCACTGGCCGGCAGTGGCTCCTAGGTTCACCACACGACGCATTGCTTGCCTTGCTGAGCGGATGAAAGAAATGTCTTGTGTGGGCTATTTCAAACTTTCAAACCCCTAGTAAACCAGCACAAAATACTTGAGACACTTTTCTCAGTTAGAAATATGTATAATTGTAATTAAATTATATTTTATTAAGTTTTTATATATAATTGTATACACCTGTTCTACATACATATAAAATATCGCATACGGAAGTAATTCATAACAAATCCAAAATTGTAATAGATAGCAATTTTAAATTACTTGTTCAATGCATAAATGTTATATATACTTGCAATTCTTAAACTACAACAAAGTAATGTAGGCCATTAATGATTTTTGCAAAGTGATATCGCAACTTGAGATGTCTGGCTCGAATACAGCATCTATATTTCCATTAACGTACGTAATTATACAGTTTTTTTTTTTTACAATATAGGAATGTGGGATATGCTCCAAAGGATACAACTTTTGTACAAGTAAGTTTTTCTTTTTTTTTTACATTTCCAAAAGAAAATCATTCATTTTACAGTAAAAGGACAAGAAATAATTTGATTTTCCTTTGATGATTTATAGAAACTAACTTGATTGGTTTGCAGGTAAGTAACTTCTAAACCCATCTTATGTTCTTCTTTTAGACCACTGCATGCCCTTCAATCACTTGTAAAAATAAACACTGCCGTGGACATGCCACTTAACATTACTCGTGTAACACAGCAACACTAAACTGTGATACATTTGTGTAAGTTTTTGTGTATATAAAAAAAAATTGAAAATGGTCTGAGTTACCGGCACTTGAAGAACAGTACCTAGACTTTGATTTGGTCGTTAAGATCTCGCATAATTTCCTTGCAGTGAATATTTCTGCATGCACGCCAGGTGGTGTTTATATGAGAGTATATGTATTTCAAGGCAGTGACTTCTTTGATGCATGGCGGCCTAGGGAGAGGGACGTCACGTCAAGAGTGGGCTGTTTTTATTTCTGCGCCAGGTCAGTTGTGCAAGTTGCGGGCGGACTCCACTGCAGAGGCGTCTGTAGTATGACCCGTCTGCCTTGCACTGGTCTTTTATATAGTGTATGATGTGTTGGGGGGCCTACGTGGAACAAACTCCGTTAGGGCGAGGTGATGCCTCCTGGATTGGAGACACGGGTTTGGGCTGCTTACCACTGGTGGCGCTTCCTTTCGGATGGCGCTGCCCCTGGCTGGAGCGGACGGCTGAGCAGGCTGGTGCCTGCAGATGACCGGGGTGCCGGCTTACTAGCTGGCACGGGGTCGGCTGGTGCTGGTGCCTCGCTGGTGTCCTCCGGGTCGAACGGGACCACCCTCAAGGGGAGAGTGTACGGAGTAGTTCGACGACTGGATGGGCAGCTCCGGGAACTCTAAATCGGGAGGCCAAATAGGTTGGCAGGGAGGGTAGTGAAGTGAGGCTCCACTAATTGCCGATGGCTTGTGCTCTCTCCCGTGGGGACTTGCAGCTGAGGGCTGGCATAGGTTGATTACTTAGGGGGTGGCGAGATGCAAGGAAAGCAGCTGTCCTCGGGGCGTTCCTCCTGCTCCCTCGTCGGTGAGCGAACGTCAGGGAAAGGAATGGTACTACTGTTCATCCTGTAGAGGTCGGCAGACAACGAACCCCTACCTAACGTGTACTTCAGAAGTACCCGGGTCAAGCCTCATCACGCCGGCCTAGCACCCCTCAGACGAGCTTATATGCTCTGGAGGGAAAGGGCTAGCCGACTTAGTTGGCCCAGATGCTTGGTCGTGTGTCATTATAGTGGTTGGGGCTCTACCATACTTGCGCACCAGGTACCTTTATGTACCGGGTCCACGGTATGGGCGGCCGTCGAACTTGTTCTTGTGTGTGGCATACCTGTAGTCCTGGTCGGGGGCTGCCCGCAGTCCTACTCTATGTCGGGAACTTGTTGCCAATTAGCAGTCCCCTGCCCGCTCCCTTTGAAGGTGACCCTTACCATGTTGGGGAAAAGGCACACGTTCACCAAAGAGCAAGGAAGGACAGAAGTTAACTAGATTATGTGTTGTATTCCCCTGAGAATAGAAACACGGTGACCCATACTACCTCCTACCTGTGCACACACTAGGTGTTAAACGGACTTTGTACAAGAGCAAGGAAGGACAGAAGTTAACTAGATTATGTGTTGTATTCCCCTGAGAATAGAAACACGGTGACCCATACTACCTCCTACCTGTGCACACACTAGGTGTTAAACGGACTTTGTACAAGAGCAAGACAGGTGAAGGTGCTTTTCGGATTGAGGAGCATGGATTGAAGATCGGACCAGAGCTGACAATTAAGTAGTTGTGAAAACAACTGGACCCTAATAGTGGCTTGTAGTCCTGAAGGGACTCGGGCCACCACCTGTAGTGTACGTGTCGGTTCGGTTGTGGTGACACTTGATGGCACGTGTTGGGGGGGGTAGCTACGACTCTTCGGCTGCTGCGGTAGGGAAGGCGTCATGGGCTGAAGAACTGGATGAGGACTGGTAGGTCGGGGAGAGTCCTCAGGTGGACTATGGCTGTGTAGTAGAGAGCCTGAGCACGACTTGTGATGAGTAGTGTAAAAGGTACATTCTATGTAAGTCTTATGTACAAAGTGAAACAAATATGATACATGGAAGTCATTGTAGGCAATATGAAATAAAAAATACTTAAAGCAGTATAAACTGAGTTAAATGAGAGGTACAAAATGTGGTGTGTAGTGCGAATGCATTTTTGCCATGTAGTTACGTAACGTTATGTTGGCAGAGTTTTCAAAGTTAAATACAAATGTTATCTGGTGGAAATCTTTGGTAGACGGTGGTGGTGGTTGCAGCTGTCGTCTCACGTGGGAATGAGAAATGTTAAGAAAGTTATATGAGCCACTGGAGATAACTGCTGGAGGTCGTGAGTTTAATGGTGTAAATGTGCAGACATTAGTGTGTTCCAAGTCAGCTGGCGAGAGCCCTTAACAGGCCCTCAAAAATTCATTGAGGTCACAACTTCGAATAAAGGCCATTTTAGTTGAAACTAGAGGCACAAATGCACCCTCACATGTCCTCTTCCACCAAGGACACGAGTTGTCCCCTTCATGCCCTTCAGTGTAATTTATGTTTTCCATTTGTTTATACATAACAATTTATCATCTCCCAGCCATTTGCTGNCTTCATGCCCTTCAGTGTAATTTATGTTTTCCATTTGTTTATACATAACAATTTATCATCTCCCAGCCATTTGCTGGCACAAACCTAGGCAACATAAGAAAATCCATTGAATCAATTGATTTTTTTGTATATGTATTGCAAATTGCGAGACTGAGACTTGTGAGTGAGTTAAGAGATTTGGGCGGCTCTTAACATGAAGGTTTTGAGAGCCGATGCGGGAGTATGGAGCAGCGCCGGAATGAAAAGGCGGGGTAAACGGGATATCCCCAAGATAACCCGCCGACCAGCGGCATCGTCTGGCACGATTCCCACTTACGAAAATCCAGAGTGAACCGGCCGGGGAAGGAACCCAGTTCGCCTTTGTGGGACAGAGACTGGTGTTTCAAATTATACCCACTTTGTCACAAAAGTAATAAGGAAATGTAGGGATCAAGGGCAAGCGAAACAAGGGTGCGTTGCAGTGAATTCGAACACACCTATGTACTGTATTGCCTTCACTGTGTACTTTATCACTTCACCAAGTACTTGAATAAAAGTATGAGCAACAAAATTACTTGTTATCAGTGTGAGTGCTGCTGATGTAAATGTTCTCGCAATTTTGCTGTTACTGAAAAATCATTTTCATGAATACTCAAGTTGTACAGTAAAGAGTCTGTGAATGCTTATAGCTAATATTGATAGTGAGAAAACATTCTATCGGTACATTAACATCATAATATTTTTCTATAAAGAAAACATTTTTTTTGTGGTTTTGTGAGTAAAAAGTTTGTTATTGACAAAGCAAATTTCTTCCTGCTGAAATACAACACTGGAAGGTTTTCTCCATTCTAAGGTATAACACCGAAAGGTTTCTTTCATACCAACGTATAACACCAAATGGTTTTTTTTTTCACACAAAAATATTACACCATAAGTTGTTTTACACTGAAATGCTTTTTTTTCATACTGAAATATAACTGTGAAATGCCGGGTTTTATTTACCATTTTTCAGTGGTCTACTAATGTGTAGTGTTTCACGTGTGTAACTCAACTAACCGTGACTTTAACTCTCTACTAACCACACTTGCCAACATAAAAACATTCTTTTCCTTGGCTGCATTCTGCGACCTCTTATCCAGTCTGGGTGTGTGTTGGCAAACCCAGTGCATTTAATGATCTGAAGAACTCCAGGAGAGTGCAAGAAGAAAAATTATAATTTGGATGGTGTAATTTTCAAAACACAATTTTCTTTTTGTTAAGTTAGGTTTTTACTGTACAAATAGTTAAGAACATCTGTTTACAAAAATGAAAAAGTAACTTACATTGAAATAAACCGGTTTTCCTATTTGTGAAATTATCAATTTTTTTTTTGCATAACTCTGTGTCCATCAGGTGAACCAAGGTGTGACTTCTATTTGTTTGATTTTTGTTCCCTTCATGTTAATGCATAAATAAGTTTAACATTTATTACAAAGTCAAGATGGATAAAATATGTGCTAAAATACAGTAACTTGTGCAGGAAAAAAATTGGGAGGTGGTTGTATTTTATAGATCATCCTACAAGCATAAAATTTGTATCACGAACAGTTACTTCAACATTCTTAAAGTTAGAACTAATGACTGAAAAACTACACTCATTGCCTTAAAAAATTTTGCATCAAGAGTGAACCATTAGATTCACACAAAATTTTGTAATTGTGATTGTCTTAAAAAAAAGAAAGTGAATACAGTAACATTGCACGAGGACAATGTTCCGCCCGCCTGCGAGATAGAAGGAAGGACTGCTTCAGTACCTCGTCAAACTATACTTTCCTGGGTAGATATGTTGTCAGGACAGTGAAACAAATGCCATACGTAATGCATCAGATGTGTTGCCAGTTGTTGGAAATTACGCTTCAAGCCAGTAACACTTTGACATTGAGTAAGCTGGCATCCCATCCTGGTCCACAGATGTTCAGTGGGTGACAGAGCAGGCCATGGAAACATGGTGTAAACTCTCATGAGAGGCGAGATCTGTGTGCAGGCGTTATTGGAGGGGAAACTCGCTCATGGAAGAGACATTCAGAAAAGGTAGCACTAGTGATGGGATATTTCCTTACTTTTACAGATATCATTTCCCAATTCAGTTCCAGTAATCTAGTTTCAGTTATTGATTATGTACTTGATTCTATTTTCATTTAATAACAGCAAGTTTATAAATTGCCATAAAATTTGGTTATAAATAATACCAGTTCGAGTAAGTTAATATCGCATCGCATGACAAATATTCAATAAATTGAAATATGTTCTACAAATTTTTCAGGTTTTGTNCTTCATGCCCTTCAGTGTAATTTATGTTTTCCATTTGTTTATACATAACAATTTATCATCTCCCAGCCATTTGCTGACACAAACCTAGGCAACATAAGAAAATCCATTGAATCAATTGATTTTTTTGTATATGTATTGCAAATTGCGAGACTGAGACTGGTGAGTGAGTTAAGAGATTTGGGCGGCTCTTAACATCAAGGTTTTGAGAGCCGATGCGGGAGTATGGAGCAGCGCCGGAATGAAAAGGCGGGGTAAACGGGAGATCCCCAAGATAACCCGCCGACCAGCGGCATCGTCTGGCACGATTCCCACTTACGAAAATCCAGAGTGAACCGGCCGGGGAAGGAACCCAGTTCGCCTTTGTGGGACAGAGACTGGTGTTTCAAATTATACCCACTTTGTCACAAAAGTAATAAGGAAATGTAGGGATCAAGGGCAAGCGAAACAAGGGTGCGTTGCAGTGAATTCGAACACACCTATGTACTGTATTGCCTTCACTGTGTACTTTATCACTTCACCAAGTACTTGAATAAAAGTATGAGCAACAAAATTAGTTGTTATCAGTGTGAGTGCTGCTGATGTAAATGTTCTCGCAATTTTGCTGTTACTGAAAAATCATTTTCATGAATACTCAAGTTGTACAGTAAAGAGTCTGTGAATGCTTATAGCTAATATTGATAGTGAGAAAACATTCTCTCGGTACATTAACATCATAATATTTTTCTATAAAGAAAACATTTTTTTTGTTGTTTTGTGAGTAAAAAGTTTGTTATTGACAAAGCAAATTTCTTCCTGCTGAAATACAACACTGGAAGGTTTTCTCCACACTGAGGTATATCACCGAAAGGTTTCTTTCATACCAACGTATAACACCAAATGGTTTTTTTTTTCACACAAAAATATTACACCATAAGTTGTTTTACACTGAAATGCTTTTTTTTTCATACTGAAATATAACTCTGAAATGCTGGGTTTTATTTACCATTTTTCAGTGGTCTACTAATGTGTAGCGTTTCACGTGTGTAACTCAACTAACCGTGACTTTAAGTCACTACTAACCACACTTGCCAACATAAAAACATTCTTTTCCTTGGCAGCATTCTGCGACCTCTTATCCAGTCTGGGTGTGTGTTGGCAAACCCAGTGCATTTAATGATCTGAAGAACTCCAGNTGCATTCTGCGACCTCTTATCCAGTCTGGGTGTGTGTTGGCAAACCCAGTGCATTTAATGATCTGAAGAACTCCAGGAGAGTGCAAGAAGAAAAATTATAATTTGGATGGTGTAATTTTCAAAACACAATTTTCTTTTTGTTAAGTTAGGTTTTTACTGTACAAATAGTTAAGAACATCTGTTTACAAAAATGAAAAAGTAACTTACATTGAAATAAACCGGTTTTCCTATTTGTGAAATTATCAATTTTTTTTTTGCATAACTCTGTGTCCATCAGGTGAACCAAGGTGTGACTTCTATTTGTTTGATTTTTGTTCCCTTCATGTTAATGCATAAATAAGTTNTGTCCATCAGGTGAACCAAGGTGTGACTTCTATTTGTTTGATTTTTGTTCCCTTCATGTTAATGCATAAATAAGTTGAACATTTATTACAAAGTCAAGATGGATAAAATATGTGCTAAAATACAGTAACTTGTGCAGGAAAAAAATTGGGAGGTGGTTGTATTTTATAGATCATCCTACAAGCATAAAATTTGTATCACGAACAGTTACTTCAACATTCTTAAAGTTAGAACTAATGACTGAGAAAACTACACTCATTGCCTTAAAAATTTTTGCATCAAGAGTGAACCATTAGATTCACACAAAATTTTGTAATTGTGATTGTCTTAAAAAAAAGAAAGTGAATACAGTAACATTGCACGAGGACAATGTTCCGCCCGCCTGCAAGATAGAAGGAAGGACTGCTTCAGTACCTCGTCAAACTATATTACCCTGGGTAGATATGTTGGCAGGACAGTAAAACAAATGCCATACATAATGCATCAGATGTGTTGCCAGTTGTTGGAAATTACGCTTCAAGCCAGTAACACTTTGACATTGAGTAAGCTGGCATCCCATCCTGGTCCACAGATGTTCAGTGGGTGACAGAGCAGGCCATGGAAACATGGTGTAAACTCTCATGAGAGGCGAGATCTGTGTGCAGGCGTTATTGGAGGGGAAACTCGCTCATGGAAGAGACATTCAGAAAAGGTAGCACTAGTGATGGGATATTTCCTTACTTTTACAGATATCATTTCCCAATTCAGTTCCAGTAATCTAGTTTCGGTTATTGATTATGTACTTCATTCTATTTTCATTTAATAACAGCAAGTTTATAAATTGCCATAAAATTTGGTTATAAATAATACCAGTTCGAGTAAGTTAATATCGCATCGCATGACAAATATTCAATAAATTGAAATATGTTCTACAAATTTTTCAGGTTTTGTACAGTTTAATATATTTTAAAAACTTTTCTTCATATGAACACTTGCAACTCCTTGCAAACGTGAATGAGTTTTGTCATGTGGTATGAGTAATTTGGCGTTTTTTCAGTCTCTTGAAATTTTCATACTGCAAAAATTGCACACTGCGTGATTTGTGTCGTCTGCTACAGTAAAATTGTCTTCCACACTGTTGTATTTTAACTTTGTAGGTGTTTTGTTACTTTATGTGGATGTAGTTAACTTCAACTTCAAAAAATGAGATGGCAGGAATGGGTTGCTAGGCTATTGTATTGGTTGGTAGCTCAGAAAGTTTTGTTCCAGTTTATGCATGGACAGATTGGTATAAGAGGGGGCCATGCGGGTGCCCATGGCCGTGCCTTTAATTTGGAGGTAGTGCTTGTCTTGGAACCTAAAACTGATATCAGCCAGTCCTGATGAGTGGGGAAAAGTGGTGCACAGTGAAGTGACATCTATGGTAACCAGGTAAGCGTTTTGAGGGATGGTGTCCAGAATTTTTAGGTGTTCGGAGAAAACCTGACCGACCAACGGAATCATCCAGCACAATTCCCACGTGTGAAAATCCGGGAGCAATCCCGGCAGGAATCGATCTCAGTTCGCCTGCGTGGAAAGCGAGTAGTCACTACATCACAGAGGCTCCTCTAACCACTGGAGATTCGTACACTAGTCTTCAGCGCTCTTTACAATTTATAACCAAAGTGTATCCCTGATAATACCACTTGGATCCTCAGGTCTAATTGAAACACGACAATTTGAAAAGGAATCAATTAATCCTGCACATTGTTTTATCGCTGGTGCATGGCATACGACACAAATATTTACTTAAAAATAATTTAGGTTTTTTGATAAAAATTATTTTGCCAAATGCGGTGTTCCAATGCACAGAATAAATTTTTATTAGTGTAAACCTGGCTTAATACACATTTCTAAAATTTTAACATTTGTCATCTTCGTGGATCACACCTCATGAAACATTAATAAGCAGGGCAGTTAGAAATGTATTACATTTGTACAACTGTGCCACTTCTTACTTCAATGGGGGTGAAGCAAAAGCAATATGTGTCAATAGTTACCTGCTTGATCATACTTGAAATAAGAATTTCACACATGCATTTACTTGTTGTAATTTGCTGCCAACATCACTACAGATATGCCGGGCGGTGTTGATGTTAACATGGATGTGGTTACGGGCAAGCACTTTCTACATATCAGTTTCAAAAAGGTTCATTTATAAGTCGAACAGCTCAATATTACTGCAGCNGTTAACATGGATGTGGTTACGGGCAAGCACTTTCTACATATCAGTTTCAAAAAGGTTCATTTATAAGTCGAACAGCTATGCTCAATATTACTGCAGTTTGTGAAAGTAAGCAGTTTTGGCCAAATTGAAATTCCTTGCTGTAACACTTCCATTGGAAGTAAGACACTTTCACAGTAGCCACATAGGTGAGCTCGTATGGCACACTTGGGAAGTTCGTTGATTATATTTTGCGTATAGTGGTGAGGCCATCCCATTGGCTGCGGTACTGCTCTCACACTCTGCTGTTTGTCTACTCACGACATTGACCCATCAATGTTTTCTCCAGCATGCGTAGTTTCAACCACCGCCAGCACGAGTTCAACCTCGGTGGTTCTGTCGCCAGAGAAAACTTCCAGTAGGGTCTATCGACCGTCCTCTGCTCCTACTTGAGTTTCCATGGCACTTGTGGGTTTTACACCTGAATGAATATTACCATAGCCAGTGATTTCTTCATACCAAAATCCAGGAGTTGAGCCTCGGTGACCCGAGCACACTATTTTCAAACTCCTCGCCTTGTGGTGGTGTGGCCCAAGCCACAAGGCAGATACCTCCTTCCCCTGTAACGAGAATTGCAGTTGGCTGGCAGGTTTTCTCAAGGTACTCCCATATCCCCCACCATTGGGTCTTAAAATGGAATGTGGCATAGTGGAACAAGAATGCCTGGGAAAGGAGACCTGTTAAATCCCGCAAGTCAATTTCCTGAAGTGTGGGAATAGAGCAGCTGTGAACACTGTTGAAGAGAGGAAGCTCGTAGAGAACTAGAGGAAGGTACTGAGATAGTTACTAGGTGTAAAGCTCGGTACACACTGTCCTGGGACCGTCATGAAAGCAGTGATAACTCCTTGCTTCATTTCACAGCCAGAACCTTTCCTATGTTTCATCACAGTTCTTATGTTTGATGCAGGTGATGCTGAGCAATATCATTTGTTTTGATCTCTCGTTCGGGCATTGTGCACAGAAATTTTCCCGCAACGTTGCAGCTAACATCACACATTCTCCATTTCTAGCACTTTAAGTTGTAACTAAATAGTGATTCTGTGTACTCATTACAGTAGTCTGTGATTGAAATTGCTTTGTAGCTCCAGTACGGAGTGATGAAAGGAGGAGAGAGTTGTGTGATGTGTTAGTAGTAGGCTTAAGAGACCATTCCAACATTCCAGAGGCTCTATGCAGCGTGCAGTAATCTAAGGCTCTCGCCTTCATTGCAGAGTGTTTGAAATACATGCTGTTGCACTAAACAAATGTGCGTTGAATATGCTGTTATACAAAAAGAACACACACTTCAGACGAGGGCAGCTGGGTTACGTCACGCACGTTACAAAAACCATTTCAGAGTACTCCGAAAGGCTAAAAACTGCTTTTTCAAAGCACCGTAGCTCAAAATATATACATATCCGTTGCATAGAAAACTATTCAAGGGTCCTGCAATGAACCTTCCTACAGACTTTCCACCAATAAAATAATAGTGTCACCATTGAAACTCCCATAGGTACTTGGAGTGCACCTAGAACACTGCACGCCAGCTCAGAGCCTTGCAATTAGCAGCGATGGGGCACTTCATGCGCGTGGATGACATTCTTATTGCTCCCGTGCTTCTCTGTCTCAAACGCAGAAAAAATCTCGAGGTAGGCAGGAGCCTTAAGGCTAATTTTGTTACAGTTATAGTGATAAAGTAACACAAAGTTAGGAATTATGTCTGCCTCGTATTCACGGTAGTCAACTTGTTTGAATGTTCTACAAAGTTATGCACAAGGGATGAGTTGACCACAAAGCTGAAGAACTCAGGTGTTTACCATCCTTACTGTCTGATTTTAGAAAGGAAAAAAAAAAAAACATTTTAAAGTAAGAGCAACTGTACCTTAAATATTATACAAAGATGATTTCTAACATTGGAACCATACTGAAATTAGCCTTAAAGTAAGAATTTGTTGACGATTTTGTAGTACCATACGACGGGGTGACTTTGGCCCAAATTTCAGGTAAGCCTATTTACTGTTTTACCTGGTAGAAACAAACGTGCTTTACTCTGTTAAGTTGTTTAGTTATCAAAGAGCAGCAAGAGAACAAAAATGTTAATTTGTATTCGTTGCAAAAGGAAATACAACTTTCCATTATTAGGGTTAAAGTCACCCCATCTTACGGTACCCCTGGAAGGATGGCACGACCACATAAGAATGGTTATAGTAAACCGTGGCCAGAATGGAGTTGTACTAGAAGGTATCGGGAAGGAAATTCCAGAGAAGTGCTGCCAAAAAAACACAAGGAGTAAAGAAACATTATGACGCTGGTCTTCCCACAAGCCTCTGAATGCAGCAATGAAGTACAGTATAAATATAGATATAGTGATATGAAGCTGAGCTCACTGAGTTATGCTACTGCTGTTCATATGACGCCTCTTCTCTTTCTCTAGCGTCTATGGTCGGCCTACCGGTAGTCCAGGCGGTGCATCAGCACTGGGCTCTTCATTTGGAGCCACCACCAACATTTATAAAAAAAATTGTTACTTCTTAAAAAATAAACCTTTGATTACTGTTTATTTCGCTGTACTGTACATCCCGGAGTTGTTTGAAAGATTCCTGCAATGAGTGAATGATTAAGTGAAATATTTAGAACATACTCCATTGCAACACTATGTAGTCACAGAAAACCAAGTCAGACGTGGCTGCAGCTACTCTTAACTCTTCTCAAACTTGGTTCTCTGTGACGACATATTGTAGCAATGGAGTATGTTCAAAATATTTCGCTTGATTATATATCCCTGTATTACAGTAACAGTGTACTGTACTAGATGCTCAGTTGTAAAGTACTGTAGAGATATACCTGCATACTGTGTTTGTATAAAGGGATGCTCCTGGCATCATCAGGCTTCACACAACGCAACAAGCTTTTCATCCAAAGCCTGGATAACAAACTGCTAATTGAGAAGACCAAGCAAATTCCCTGCAAAATCCTACTTTGTTTGGTTAACTTGCAAACAAATTAAATCCTTTCAGAGGAGCAATATACGTGATCTGTAATATGTATAGAGCTACGAACTTAGAAATAATGTAGCATTTGAACTCTTGTCTGATTGCAAATTTTATTTTGTCAAGCAGAGAAAATATATCTTCTTAAAATGATGTAATAAGAAGAATGTGATGTATGGTTTCAGCAGCTAGCGTACGTGTATCACGGAGTTAGTGTATTTTCCCTGCATCTTATAAGGCCTCATGTCGATAGCCATGACATCTTCTATTACCTACTCCTGTACGAGAGCAGGAGGATTGCCATTTTGCATGTGAAAGCTGCACAGCATCTACATTCCCTGCTGCGTGTTCTGTTCCCTACGGCCCCTCTGCACCCACAACCAGGTTGTCTAACGCTACAGCCAGACGACGGGGCTGCTTACACCTTGTCTTCTGCCACTTTGTTGCTGAATGTAAGATCAGTTAACTGGATCTGCTTTGGTGGCGTGCCCCTCTCGACACTTCACCGTTACGCAGCAACAAGAGTTCACAATGTGGTCAAGTCTCTGATAGTTTTTTTCCTAAATTATTCGTTTGGGGTGTTGCTGGGATAGTTCATATTTGTCTTCAAATGGTGATAACTAAATAAAGTTCAAAAATGAGGTGACGCTGGCCACAGTTCGTTACTGCTGATGAGCACTAAGATCGCGATAGTTCGTCTGTCGATAGTAAGGGGACAGCCTGCAGTAATCAGAAAATATTTTGTCTGTCAGCAATTTCACAGTTTCGGAACTCTCGGCAGTGGTATTCATTAAAATTAAAGAAAATGAATTACCTAAATTAAGAATTTAAGTGTCAAATTGTATCTCTCTCTGGATTTAAAAGGTAACTTGAAAAAGAAGCATACGAATACTTGTTTAACTGAAGAAATACATTTTTATAATATCATTTCTGTTTTGAGTTAATTTTTATATTGCTTTTATTTGTAATTTCAATCATCACTATTCTGTATTTAATGACGCTACCATCTGCACATCTGTTAGTATCTGGAGAACCTACGACTTGAAACGCCCACCAATATCTTGTTTTACTGTCATTGTACAACCGTGCTGGCTCCAGTAAAATCGGTGCTAAATAATCTAGCCTCGTGCACGGTGCCACCCAGCAGTGCTTGTCAGCAGTATCGGAACAATAGTTGGCATTACTGGAATAACTGGCCAGTGAAATCGATGAGTATCGGAAGGCAGTGACTGACGGCAGTAAGTGGAAAGAGAGTCGTGTTCTGAAGAGAGTCGTGTTTTTATGTGTTGGGTAATGCCAAACTCATGTTCATTACGCTGCCACTGGCAAGGTAGTTGTCAGAGATGGCCTACAATTTTTTACATGAATATTTATCACTGCGGTCATGCATGCCTGTTAACTTGTTTTACCAATAGATTGTTATTAAAGAATTGCAGGTATTACTATAGCTATAGTTGCTTCAAATATTTTCTATTTATAACCGTCAGGTACGCATCTTGTTTTGGTGGTGTCCTTCGAAACATATGCATAGGAATCAAAATATCAGACTCCAATAATTGTTTAATGATAGGATCATCTGCATAAAATCAGTTTTTCTAACTTACTCTAAAACTACGTGTTACGTGTGGACGCGGTAGGGACGGGAGTTAAATGAGTCTCAGGGCTAGGCCCCATACACCTACAAGGGGAGGAAATCATGCAAGGAGACATGCACTGCAGCAGCAAGGGATTGGGCTGCCATGGCCTCGTTTCAGCCATGATAACCTCCCCGAGTATACTTATGGCTAAACTACTATACTAAGAAAAGAAAGGGAAAAACCGGCATAGACACCATAAAAAAAACTTTCGGCAGGGAAGAATTAAAAATTGTTGCATGCATTAATAGAAAATGCTACAGGAGCCAGATAGGTAGGAACCATGCTATTTATTAGTGTGCAGAGAAAATACTAGTAGAGTACATTAAATCTAAAATCCTTTGTTACATTCAATTTTTTATTTTTTTTACTAATTGATGACCCAATCAGATTTCTTTATAATCATTTGGAACGAGACTGGTGCAAGGCATTTGGGCTGATGCAAGAATGCACGAATCCGCTCAAATTTAGCCACAGTTGGGAATACCAGATTTTTAATACTCCTACTGCAAAACTCGAAATTTATTCTGCAGTATACAACTTTTTGTTTCAATCTGTAGGATTGCTATGATCGCGAAGTAAATGTCCAACGAGTAAAAACTACACGATTGCATTAATGGCGATTTTCAACAATTGGCATTAATGCATTATTTCGAATTTCTTGTTTTGGTTTGCCAACATTCATATAAATGTATTACTTTTTTAATGTGTTTTGTTAGTATAATAAAGGCAAAAAATTAGCCGAGTACAAGTAACAGCAGAATAATTTCATGTCATCATTAATTTGAGGTTAACTAATTATAAGCTGCGTCAGCTATATTCCCCCAGGCATTTAAACGGGGCACTTTGATTGGCCGACCTGCTGCGTGTAGACGTCGGTCGAGAACTCGTCAGGAAATTGAACAGGGTACGTACCGACGTTGTAAAATATGTCAGCAATATTCACGGCTCTGTAAAGGGGTTAGGCATTTCGCTAGGAAATTTGCTGAGTGAACAACACACACGAGGAGAGAAGGAGCAACGACAACTGGGACTGCGCTGCGAGCCCGCACTCTTGCGTGCCATGTGTGAACTATAGTTATCACAATGGCTTCCGTGAAGGATACATCAACTTTCTTCGCCACGGGAACTTCTAATCAATTTGAGTATGTTTTAAAGCTTTATCCTCAAGCACTCAAACTGAAGGCAGATAAGAAAACCAAGAAGCCAGAAGAACTCATAAAACTGGATAACTGGTGAGTGGAGAAGTGTAGAGTAGTGGCGAAAATTTGGGAAAGAATGTCATTGAACCTTGCATTGTAATACGCTGCAAGTAGCAGACTACTCTCGATCAAGGAATGCTCCTAGGACGGCTCGATCTTTAGCGCGGTCATTAAATGCGTGCCGTGTCACGTGGGAATCACTGTCAGCTCGCGCACTCGTCAAATACCTGCGATTAGCGTCTCGTAGCTCGCAATCTGTTGGTAAAGGGGTGTTGGTAGCGTCATGTGAGCAGCTGACGTTTGTCTTGATATTTACCCAGTTTTTTTGCGAAATAAAGGCAGCATCAGTGCATTTGACACGGCTTACGAAGAAGACTAACATTTGTCGCGTGTTATTAATGATACTTATTTTAATTGAATTCTCAATAAAGCATTATTCCTGATACAAATTCGAACCACTTGATGCTATTCAGTGGAGTTAAACCAAAATGGAGACTACACAAAAGGTTTTCTGATAATGCCAATCCGTAATATTTCCTCCCCCTTTGGGTCTTTAAAACCTTTTTTATACAAACGTGTTGTACATTTTATATATCCAACGTTTAATTTTTGTGGGATATATATCTACGTACAATTTAAATTCACGGAAATTGAACAGTGTCGTAATTCGAAATTGCTCAACCATGACTACCTCGGGTGTATTTTAAATATGTATTTGATGCATTTAAAGTGAATGATAATCGAATCCTGTTGTTTCAGGCACGTTTAGGACGTGTTAATAACTTGCGAATAGTTATTTGGCCCACGCGTATTATTTAAAGGTACTCTTTTTGTTGTGGTTCTGCGAGCATGTGCGTTTGTGGGCGCACACGTGCCGCACTTTGAAAACTGACCCGTGCTTTGTTATAATAACACGTTGAACCTTTCTTCCTTCTCGTTCTCGCAGATAGTAGTTGACTTAACCATTCTCTTTAATACAATTATTCGAGTAGCGTACGTGCGTAAGTGAATGTAGTTTTGTGTTTTACAAAGGAGCTGAACCCAGCACATGCCGCATGTAGGTATAGTTGGCATATGCGATTTGTGCGAAACATTACAATTAACGTTATTAATTGCTCTTTCAGCATGGTTATACACTACTTGCATAATGTCCCATAGCCTAGAACTTTTTTTTTTGTTTTGCACATATTCAAGTTATGAATTTTCTTTAAAACTGTAAAATGTAGGCAACATTATATTAATTCGGTTTTATAATGAAACCTCTAAGTGAAGTTACGTAAAATGTAACGGCTATCTGTATTTTTATTCTTTTTTAAAAATAATTGCAGACACAACATCCACAAGCTGACTTCAGTATGAATTATTATTCATGTAATTCAGTGCAAATTATAATCATGGCATGGACCAACTTATTTGTTTGCTTATTTTTATTTAGCATAGTTTAAAGTTTTAAAATACATTTTTTACAATCCAGTACTGATTGTTGAAACACATTTTTTTGACCGCCTATTCCATGCCATTACCTAACGGGGCATTAATGGGAATGTTGAGGTTTTTGGGCAGGGAAATTTTTAGCATTTATAATTTTCAGGTTTGTATATTACACTTAAGCCTACTGTTCCATGTAAATAGAACACACTGTTATACTTTAATAATGTACGTATTTGTTTTTCTCAGTGCTCAATAATATGTTTAACTTAATTTGGTTGGCCTAGTCCCAATACTATTTCTGATCACATTTCCGCCCAACTACTATTTTATATTTCACGATTGATATTTGTTTGCCGACTGGTAATTACCATTAATTGTAAGTTTTTTTTACTGAATGATCCTAAACTAACGAAACCTAATTCCGACAGCATGTATAACTTTCAATTACTGATTACGTATCCTTCTACATTTAAACACCACCCTTTTCCGTATTATGTTCCACAGCCTAATATTTTCTTTACATTCTCCACCCATCCATACATCACCTTTATGTCTTTATTTCTTAACTCTGTAACTTTAAAACACATATTACATTGTTAGCCCAATTCTAAAGAACACTACATACATCTGTATGTAACAGCCTTTCACATAAGTGTATAACTTTACACTTACCCTTTTTACATTTATGTGCACCTAAACATCCACACATTACTATGATTTGTAAATTTAGCATCTTTGTCTAACATTGTTGGTGAGAAAGATTACCACTAAGTTAGTACCAATTATATTCAGCAATGTGCTATATATATATATATATATATTACTGTATTTGTCATTAAACTTCCTAATGGTTACAAGCCACCACCAAGCTATTCTAATTGGCAGTTACATTAGCCATTAGCTAGCTTGCAGCACTAAGACACACAGGTAAGTAAACTCTGGAATCAAGTTGACCCCGTAAGGCTTCCGCACACCTGGTGTTTGAACTGCGTTGTGAATGCACGTTTTCCAACTAAACTATTAATCATGTGTCCAATGTACCAATCTATGCAAGGAACACACACTCTTGAGGCGAGGGCTGTTCAGTACTTTGAAAGTGTCACATCTGTTAGAAACACCATTTCAGAGTGCTAAAAAAAATAGCTTTTTCAAAGCACTGTATGTAAATATATACGCGTAAGATACATGCATTGAACCTTCCTACAGATTTTCCATCGATGAAATAATAGGGTCGCTACTGCAAGTCCCACAGGTACGCGCAGTGCGACTGGAACCCTGCACGCCAGTCCAGAGCCTTGCGCTTAGCGGCGATGCTGCACCTGGTGTGCGTGGCACTCTCGCCCTTATCGCTCCCGTGCTTCTACGTCTCGAAACACAGAAAAAAGCCCTAGTTAGGCTGGAGCCTTAAAGTAATTGTATTTTTGTTGGAACTAGCAGGTTTTGGCAGCAGTGGCTATCTTTCGATTTCAGAATTCTTATCTACATTTTCAATACGTAGTTCCGTTGTTTCCCAAATTAATGGTAGTTTTCTTTGTATGTACAGCAGCAGAGTGGTCGAAACTGTGTAGCGTTGAACAAAACTGCAAGTACGTTTTATATTGTTAGTAATTTGTGTGTGTGGAGCTATTATCCTGAAGATGGGCGGTTAACTATAAACCAACGGTTGGTGTGGCAATTGCCAGTAGCAACTGCAAACACAAGCACTTATACAAAACCTTTGTCTCGACAGTGGAAAGTAGTTACGACAGGATTATAAATAAGGTCACAAATTCAACTGAAGTGTTTTCCACCATTATTATTTTTTGGGCATGAGACAAGTTATATTTGATGCTGTTATCNTGCAAACACAAGCACTTATACAAAACCTTTGTCTCGACAGTGGAAAGTAGTTACGACAGGATTATAAATAAGGTCACGAGTTCAACTAAAGTGTTTTCCACCATTAATATTTTTGGGCATGAGATAAGTTATATTTGATGCTGTTATATTTTACGATAACACCTTAAATAATTTTCTTATTTACATTTTTGTATTGACATAATTATTTTGTATTTCTTGAAGTAGAGGCTATTTTTTTAACAAAGTTTTTTTATACACAATTTCTCAAAGCCTACAAATATTTCGGCTCCAAAAAAAGAGCAATCAGAAATTTTAATAAGGCAACAAAAAGTGAATCATGTCGTCCTTTATTTAAAAAGTTAGAAATGTTAACATTTACAGGTCAACATATTTATCACTAATTGGGTTTATTGTTAAGAATAACAGCTTCATAAAAATTATATTATACACTTATATAATACCAGACGAAAAGACTTTACATCGGCCAACGAACCATCTAAAAATTGTGCAGAATGGTGTTCACTTTGCTGGAATTAAATATTTTAATTAATTACCAACTGACTTGAAAAATCTAAGCAGCAGTAACACTAAACAATTTATTAGCTAAAGAAATATCTGTTTGACAATGTTTTTATTCAGTTGAAGAATTTACTAGTATGAATTAGTTATCTTAGTTTATTTGATGATTATTGTTAATTTCCAAATGTGATAAATGTGTAAATCATGTAATCTAATGTGTGTGTTATATTCTATTATATTGACAAACTCTTTACCCCTGGGCACATACCCTTTTAGGGATCAATGGAATGATAAATAAAATAAGTAAGTGTTGATAATGGCAAAAACAATAAACATTGCTTCTGTCTGTGAATACTTGGGACAGACCATAGAAAAATGTGGTTGGGATTGTCTGTTCATGTCTCTTGCAGTGGCGAGGTGCAAAATTTTAAGGAGGGGAAGCAAATAATGCAAAACTGAAGTACGTGCATAATTTTGAAAATTTTAAACTCAGCAGCCATTAGTTACATTTAGACAAATTTACCTAGTTTGTTACAACAAACTTGACCCAAGTTAGTTAGCTACTTATGGACATTATTTACGGCTGAAATTCACCACTAAATAAGTTGAAGTAAAGACATATAACTTAGGATTTAACAGCATTTAATGATGTTAATAAATTTTTAAATCTCAAAATTGCAGTACGGTTTTAACATTTTTATCTTGGAAAAGCTAGACAACGGCATGAAACCAATTACAGACTGGCATGAAAAATATGCAAAGCCTATCTGCAACCCTTTCCCATGTAAGGCGCATATGCCTGTGATGTCATATGTCAACAAATGTAGCTCTAAAACATCAGACGTAACACACGTTCCCTGTCGGACATGAAACACTTTTTGAATGACACAACATAACGTTGAAATAAAAACTAAATTATTTACTGAACCAATCCATTGATGAGCATTGCTGTCACTTGCGGAATATTAACTTATACTTCAGGTTTATTGTTTTGTTTTTTGAGCTAATACTTTAATTACATCATCGTGAAATTTATACTGAATTTACATTGGTGCGACAGCTGCGGCGTGACGCGACTGTACATTGTGGTTGTAATGACAACACTGCGACGCAACACCAAAAACTATATTATGACCATCCATGGCTGCAAATATTAAAATGTTTCAGAAGGCCGTCTGCGTGTAAAAGAAGCAGAATAACTTACAACAAACAACCACATGGATGTTAATGTTTTGTAGTTTTGGAAAATATGGTACGGGCCTAACTATGTTTTTATATCATTCACGAACAACCTCTATATTCTCAAAATAAATACCTTAAATTGTATTAATATCTTCACATGTTATTACAAATGTTACCAACTGAACATTGCTACCACAATTGCAGCAAGAAAATACACTTTTTTACCGACGATTGTCGTGCCCGGACCACAACAGTATTAGAAATTATTTATATTCTGAAAGTCTGTTGCGACCGAGATTCCTATCACGTTGACATCACAAAATATTCGTCTGTGAATGGGTGAAGCATTATTTCCGTCCCGTACTTGGAGAGAAATGAAAATTTGAGTTTTTTATGAATGATACTCTTGATGAATAGCTACAGGGCACAAGTCGACTCATTCGGTTATTTTCACCCCTGTTGAGTACAAGGACCTTTGAACAAACAAAAAAATGTAAATTTTTTAATTTAATCTATTGTACATTATATAATCCCACTTCATTTTGAATGTAATTAACTAAAGTGTGTCAAAGGAATGCAAATGTGAATTACCTTTGCTTTAGTAGAAGAGTGTGCCAATATAAGTTTTCTTCATGCTGGCAAGTAACCTCATTCCATCAAAAACAGCCTTACACGTAACAAGTACCCAATCACTACACAAGTTAATTCATTCTAGCTGTGGTACCAGTCAATTGAATTTTACTACTATGTTTCAATTTTAGTTGTCTTCTTGTACATTCACTACTCTATTTTCACTCAATTTGCTGTCTCTGTTTGTACACTTGTACTAATATTTACAAATTTACAAATTACATGTTTATGCAGTAATGTTACTGTGTAGTATGTGCCATTCTCTCTATGAAAATCACTGATAACATTTCACTGAATTTGTGGCTTATGTTGTGTGTTCTTCCGTTGTAAGTTACAACCTCAAGTGGTGACAACGTTCTTGAAATATTCACTTGTTTCAACCATACCAATTCCTTCGTAAGTTTGAAGCAGGTGCTTGGGCCTGTATGATGGAAAAATATGACCTTGTACTCTTGTTCTCCCTCCACAGTTTCTTTGCCTGTAACAATTCCAATCCACCAGTCACCATCATAAATAAAACTCACACAATCGTTCACGTCTGCGGTCCGGCACAACAGTTTGTTGTGGTTTGATGATGGGTACCACTAAATAGTTCTCTGATGATTATCGGTAGACAGCAAGATTATCTCCATCTACTGGAACAAAACCATGATACTGTCTCGTATTAGGAATGGTTTCAGCTTCTTGAAACTGTCTTTCAACTAACTTCTCGTCACAAACATCATCCGATGGCACAAAGAAAAATGTTATTCCAGGAATTTTGCTTGAACAAAATTGGAATATTTCTTGTGGCGATACAATGTGGTTTTCAGTGGTTCTTTTGTAAACTAGCCTTCGTCACAAGACGGTTAACTGTACCTCCAGCACCAGCACACATTCTTTTGCCATGTGAAGTGGCAAAAAAATCTCATTCAGCAGACAGACTAAAATCATCTTTGTGCTTGGTCAGGTTAACAAAGTTTTTTTTTTGGTTTGTTTTTGTATTGGGCAGCTGAACCGTTGCTAAAATAATACGCTTCTGTCCAGTTGGGAAATCTGTCTTTCAAATGTTGAAGCAGAACTTTCTGAAAGGTGTGAGCAGCTGCAGTGTTGTGTGTCACATAGTCGCTGCCAACACAAAAGGTTTCTCACTTTGTGGAATCACTTTCTTTGTTATAGACAACAAATGGGTGTAATGTGGCTTGTGCGTTAACCCAACTAAATGCCTGTACTACATCTTGCATCACGAAAGTATAGTTTTCTGAGAAATCTCCCAAAATGATGCCCTCAGCAGAAGTAATTATCTCCTTTTTTTATTTTAGAAATTCAGACTGACGTTTTGCAATAAAGTAATGGGTTATTGATTTTATAACTTTTTCCGTTAGATCATTACAAACTCGTCCGTATTGTTCACTAAGGTGGCAAGCTCACGGCAGTCGGTTGACAACCATTGTTTGTACTTTATTTCAACCAGTAGCTCATCTTCTTCACAGATTATTCCATCCAGTACATTTACAATATTGTGAAAGCACACAACTTTCTTTTGAATCATCACAAACAATCGTTCTCATTGAATCTTTGTATGACAGTTACTCACTGTAGCTGCCAACATTAATTTCATATTTTGGTGCTGTAGGCGCGCACATACAGAATGTGTGCCGCTGGCACCAGCTAGCACGCAACACTTGCGCCTTAAGGAACAAAACTATGATAACCCTATCTTAATAGATGGATTAGTTTCTTTGAATTTCAAGTAATCTTCATTTAAATTGAAGAGTACTAGGTATTTGTGTTCTTCTGTCTTCACTGCACTTGGAAATCTGACTGTTACACAGTCCTTTAAACCAGGCACGAATCTGCTTACATCATCACTCTTGTAAAAATCTGTTACAACTAACATGGTTTCATTACTTGAGCGATTTCCCCTTTTTTTTGTTTGTTATCAACATTTGATATCACATCTTGTTTTGCCTTTAAAGTTCTTGCATTACTTATTAAATATTCACTGCACCTAAACTCAGGTTTGGTTTTAGAAATGCTCCAGCATTTTGGCACCAAACTTAAAATTTTGTATTTCTCATCAAATGTGCTTGCATGTGCGAATTTCTCCTTTAACTCTTCAATTAATTCAAGATAACCTAAATTGTTATTTGGAGTAATTTCTTCATTGGAAAATGATATACTGTTTCTAATTTTACATGATAGGTTGTCAATCTGGTGCTCCATTCTTACGTGTCTCTGTCTGTCTGTTTGTTAGTGCGCTTATCACTCAAGAACGACGTATCTGATTTAGGTGTTTTTTAAAATTCATAGCTATGTTCTTTGGCCAGGTTTTAGTATATATATATATTTTTTACATAAAGTAACATAAGGAATAAGCAGTGATGATAATAGTGAATCAAGTCGGAAAAAGGTTTGCCCCCAGCTCGCTCTCTTGCAATACGCCATCTAAACCGTTAAAGATGGAACAATATCATATAGTAAAGAATTGTGTAGAATAAAAAGACCTTAAACTCAGTGGTACCATGTATCTATAACAGAGAAATACTAATAAGCGTTTTTACCATTTAATTCACAAGCAACATTCAATGAAAAAGTTTTTCCCCTGGCACTCACTGAAATTGAAAAGCAAGTGCAGGCATTGTCAGGAAAAAGTATAAAAAGCATGGGCATACCAATACCAGATAACATAGATTCAACCATTAACAATGACTACATCAAGGAAATTTTGTATAATAGATTAGAATTGCACACCACTGCAATGCATATTAGTATTTCTCTGTTATAGATAGATTTATTTATTTATTTATTTATTTATCGTATGGCAATTTAGACACTTATAAAAGGAACAATACATAGACATTAAAAATATTACAAACTTTAAGAGTTACAAACAAACATCAAGTATCATGTCTATTTCGAAGTGTCTTGTAGTCAGGAGATCCTAGGATTATCTGACAGCCAGTAAGTGCTAGTTCATTTATCGTTACCCAGAGTGCACCACGAGGAGGCGAACTAGCTTTGCACCCCATATATTGTGCCACTGAGTTTTTTTTGGGTCTTTTTATTCTACACAATACTTTACTACATGGTATTGTTACATCTTTAATGGTTTAGCAGGCGTACTGCAAGAGAGCGTGCTTGCTGGCTGCAAACTTTTTTCAGACTTGGTTCACTATTATCATCATTGCTTATTCCTTATGTTACTTTACGTAAAAAAATATATACTAAAACCTAACCAGAGAACATAGCTATGAATTAAAAAAAAACACGTTAATCAGAGTGGTTCTCGAGTGATAGGCACACTAACAGACAGAGAGACGTTGAGTTTTATAANCAAAACATATGTATCTGAACAGTGGTAGTTCAGTTACATATTCTGTTTTTTTGCATATGCCTGCGTTATTCGAACATGTACTGTATATATTAATAAGGCTAGTGATAATTCTGTTGTATAAATATACATTGAAGAGCCAAAAAAAAACTGGTACACCTGCCTAATACCGTGTAGGGCCCTCTGAGCATGCAGAAGTGCCGCAAGACGACGTGGCATGGACTCGACTAACGTCTGAAGGCATGCAGGAGGCATTGAAATTTGCGCCAATTTGAGAAAGGGTTGCACGTCTATCACGTTTAATGATTCATATTTTTCCGGCCGCAGCGATGTCGAAGATGTGATGTTTTACCGGATTCCCGATATTCACGGTACACTCTGGAAATGGTCGTACGCGAACATCCAAATGTTATCGCTACCTTGGAGATGCTATGTCCCATCTTTCGTGCGCCGACTATAACACCACGTTCAAACTCACTTAAATCTTGATAACCTGCCATTGTAGCAGCAGTAACCGATCTAACTGCCGACCGCATCGCGTTACTCTGATTGGTTCCATATGTTATTTGCATACGCACACCTATACCAGTTTTTTTGGCTCTTCAGTGTATGTATAGAAGATTAACACTAAGGAAAATTCATCTTTATTTTTAAAAAAAACCGAAACAATAATTCTGTAGTCCACGCGAGCGGAGCTGCAGGCACAACTAGCTGTACATATAACTGGGTCGCAGAATTATTGTAGGACATATCAACTAATAAATTTATGGAGTGTCTTATACAAGAATTTTATAAAAAATTATTACAAAAATTACACAAATTCTGAAGACAAGTGAATTAAGTGTGTATACTATTTAAGTTTACGGTACCAATATGCACTAAACCTCTATTAAAGCATCCCGCCACTCCAATTTTGTCTGCAACCTTGCCGTATTGAGTAATATCTCGTTTTGACAGGTCTGAGTCTGGTGTAAGAGCTCCCATTGCTTAAAGACCTCGAAATATTGCTCTAGTATCACTCACCGTTTTTCTGTCACCTCCCTGTCTACGCTATGCTCCACCGCTCTCCATTCCAATTCCTTTCCCTTGGCTACTTCCACACCAGGTGAGTTTGTTTGCTTGCCCTTCAATTCTAAGACACCGTCGTGATCATGGAGTCAGGATTGACTTAATATCACGTCTTCTCATAATCCATCTATGACTAGAAAATAGCTTCGCTGGAATGCCCCGTGGCATAATGCGACTGGCAGGTGGTTTTCTTCAGTCAGGGGAAGATAAGTCCCACTCTGCGCTAGCACGACTGTTTCTCCTGTCACACAAACTCTGTTTTGTGTTTTTTTCCAGTTTAAGGATTCTAGTGTTTACAAAGTTTGCTGAAGCGGCAGAGTTAAGTTGAACTTGTTACCTGGATTGGGGTAGTTTTCAGTTTCTGCTCTTTCGGCACATCTGGCCGTCCAAACTAGTTCCTTGACGTGCCTAGGTTCAGGCTCCCTCAGAAAAACCCAACCTGAACCTGTATCATTTCTACGATTAGGGGGATGATCTGGTTCACGTCCCCCTTGGGGTGTATTGTCCTGAAAAGCTGTATTTTCGACCTGAGAAAGTATTTGCTGTCCTCTCCTTCGTCTTGTTGTCGGCCTTACAATATCTTAAGTCATAATGGCTGTACCGACAGTCCCCCTGAACTATGTTGCTACGTGGCCCTGTAGCTCCAGCCACGTCTCCATATCACCTCCTTAGACTTCCCCATGGCGTTGGCGACAGCAGATATCTACCTGGCAGGTGTCCAGTACTCCCGCTTCCTGCAATATTTCTTCCCAGTGGTTCATAAACATGGTACAGTCCTCCAACTTCTTTCCTAGGAACTCTGGTAACTGCACGATAATCTCTTATGGGGTCCTTATAGCGTATGCGTTTCATTGGTGACGTCGCGAGAGAATTGAATCGTGGACTCGTGCACAATTCTAACACTGTTCATAGTTATATGGTAGACACGTCATATCTTGTGGTTCCTCTGTCCACCCCAAGCATACATGGTGGAACTCACGGTTATATTCCCTGCACTGAATATGGTGTAGCCAGTCTCCTTGCATTTTTTGGATGTGCAACATTTTATTGTGCTCTGGCAGTTTTAACATAGATAAGACATGCTGCGTACCATGTCTAATTCTTCCCGCCGTCATTATCATACTTTATGAAAATATGCCCCACATTTTGTACAATTTATCAGTGAAATTTGTCCTTCAGCAGAGCAAATAGCTGTGTTGCAGATAATTTCATGTGTCGTCGATTCCCTGTTGTAGCTTCTATCACATTCAATCTTCCTCCCCACTTTCTTGCTGTATCCTGGTCTAGATAAGTGACGTTTGCAGAGGAGAAAGGGAAAAAATCTATGTTGAGTGCCACTGAGTTGTGTACCAACTCCCAGAAGTCTACATTGCGTTACCTAGGTCTCGCCATTCCAATTCCGTAAGGAAGTTCTCTCTCTGGACAGTGGCGGAGCAGTTAACTGCTGACCTCTGACTAAGGTGAACCAGGTTTAATACCTGGCCGGTTCACTCCGGATTTTCGCAAATGGGAATCGTGCCATACGATGCCGCTGGTCGGCGGATTTTCTCGGAGATCTCCCATTTCTCCCGTACTTTCATTCCGGCGCTACTCCATACTCGCCTCACCCTCATCGGCTCTCCAGACCTCGGATGTTAAGAGCCGCCCAAATCTCTTCACTCACTCTTGGGAAATCTGTGGAGGTTGCTCCTGGGCAAACAGGAGCCAAACTCGCCCTTCTGAAATCGTTCCTCAAAGGAGTAGCTGCGTGAAACCTGGCTTGCGCCCGTTGTACTAGCAACTGCCTCACCTGTAAGTGTTGCCTCTGCTCCATCCTGTAAATCTGCCTCCAATCAGCTGCCTTCTCGTCTCGACTGGTCTGCTGCTGGGCTGAGCAGAGTGCCTGGCGGACTTGTCCCAGCGGCCGGTAGTTTTCTGGCTTGTGGGGGGAGAGTCCTGAGGCTAGTTATGATAATTTGTCGTGGATGCAGTGAACTAGTTTTGGCCACCATGTCAATGGCACTCTTTTCCTTTCCCCCAAGACCCAGGGAATACCTACCGCCCTATCTCCTGTCAAACCACGGAGCTGCAGTTACGCTGTCCTTCCCAGCAGTCTGAGAAACAGGATGAACCATGAGTAACTGCTCGGTGTTCCCAGCAAACTGAAGAATACTACTGTCTCCGAAAAACCATCAAGACTGTCGTGTGGTCCCGGTGAATTCAGGAGCACTGCTCTCGACCCGGGCACACTGCCCCACTTATATAAGCTGATCGTGGGAGAGCTCTCAGGGTGTCTGCAGAATCAATCCCTTGCGTATCAGTTATAATCACAGCCAGCCGGACATCTATCTCTAGCTGGCATATTCGCACCACGCAACCCTGCTGCCGACACTCGACTGGGTTCGGTTACGTCTGGCTTGCTTCCGCTTCCTGGGGTAGGCCTTGCACTCTAAGCCCCCTCGACGTCGAGGCGCGTTTAGCAGGGGGCCGTTAACCCCTTATTGCCATATCTCCATATGGGCCAAGCCCATATCACAACACACTGCTTTTGATTTGTACACCGCCTCAACCAATCTTGCTTTCACATTTCTGTTGGTATTCATACGTCTGGTGCTAATTAAATCTGTAATAAATAGCAACATACTTTGCTTGCATCTCCTATGGTGTAGAATCTTTGTATCATATATATGAAAATACTGAAACTAGCACAACTCCTCATGAGGTTGCCATTATGTACTAGTGTGTATTGATTGTTGCAGAATGGTTTGTGTTATTTAGAGAATTTCTTAAATGAATTGTGTTATGTATTGTATGCTATTGTTCTTGTTTAGTCTTGTATGAATTCCCACATTTAATAACACTGACGTACTTCTTTGCAGGTATCAGAATGAACTTCCAAAAAAAATAAAGTCTCGTGGCAAGGATGCACATCTCAATCACGAGGAACTGGTACAGACAATGAAATGGAAACAAACTGTAAGTGAGAATGAGTGGCAAAAATTTTGGAAAAGCTTGCATAGTGCAGGGCTGCTACTGATTCTGATCATAAATCCTAAATCAAACTATCAAAAATCCTGGAAACATTAACCAATAATATCCTGAAAAATCCAGGGCCAACTAAATACCGAGTCGTCATTAATACTATTTGTTCCTGCAGTATCACACTAATTTTGGTGCGGCCGCGGTGAAAGTTTGAGGCTGTGTCATTATCAGGAAACATCTTTGGCACCAACTTTGTGAATTTGTCACTTACATTTATTTATAGGCAGGTTGTTTTCAATAACAAATTGGCCCACAATAATTCGGCGTCAGCAGTCACTATTTTCCTTCACAACAAAGCTTCAAAGAGATCAATTTGCTTTTAAAGACCTTGGGTATTTTTTGTGAGTTTCGGTGTTGTGTGCCATGACTTCGCAAATGTGAATGCTAAGGATAGAATTACATACTGTGCACTTTTCCTGATAAGTACCTTCCCCTGGCTTTAACCATTTGAGGCTGTTCCAATTGGTACTTTTTGTTAACAAAATGGTCACACGACGAGTTTTATCTACAAGATCTATGAAGTATTCTTGTAATTGGCATTTTGTGTTTTTTCATCTTCAAAGCTGACAAACTACACACTACAAATTACCAAATTGTCGTCATATTAGTTTTGTCTGTTTGAAATGTTTAAATACAGGTTAATGCAATATACAAATGTCTAATGTACTCTCAATTATTTCACGCTGAAATATTCTTGAAATAGGTATTTTCCCATGGCACAATTTTTGTTAAGTAACAATTTCACATCAAATATTTTTTATTTTGTAAATTTAAAAATATTTGTATTTTTGTTTACTTGCGTTTATGCAGCCAGAACAGCAATGTTTAGACGTAGTTTAAAAATGTCGCCACCGCAAGCGGTAAAGTTATATCTTCAGGTCTTTAAGAGGCATTCTTTTAACACATGCGTATATATGTGATACGTTGCAGTTTGTAAACAAACAGCACATAAAACGTACATGTGAATGGACAATAGAAAATATCCGTGATATTTGGATGAAACCTGTAAATCCGTTTAAAGTATTGAAATTCCGTGAAAACTGATAAAAGCCGTTAAAACGGCAGCCGTGGGCCATAGTGTTTCATCTCTTGGAGTTACGAAGCATTTTACAAACTTGTGTGGTTTATTCAGAGATATTCTTCCATTATTCCTTTAGGTGTCATTCCACCATACTCAACAGTTTTATCATTACCATCACCTGTCAGTCTCCAGGTTTACAGTTCACTGCTTTGCAAAATACTGCTCATTAACATGGAGTAACTGCCATTGTCAATTAAATAAATACTTGTAGGTTATACTATTTTAATGGGTAACAACGTACTGGCTAATGGTTATGACTTAGACAGTAATGGTGGTATTCCTAATGCTATGATGCTGCAAGAAAATCTAATCTGGGTTCATTATGGTTTTAATTTTCCTTTACTACTACATATTCATAAACACTTCACAGATGTAATGAAGGGGCAGCAGCGGTAACAGACTGGACTTTGTTCACAAGGACCCAGGTTTTGGATTTCCTTTCCAGCTATCCTGATGTTTGTTTATCATGGATTTCTGAAATAATTCCAAGCAAATGCCAGCCAGGAAGATTCCTTCCTACAGACCATAACCAGGTTCACTCGTTCTCTTGATAGTGCGAGCAACTGGTTATGTTCTTGTGGAGGACGTATCCTCGCCATCTTGAATGTACGTATCTTCCTCTGTAACTTAATTTCCATAGCCAGTACTCAAAAACCAGACTTGGCAATACACAGGGAACATCCTCACTTTTGTTTTGATGTCCAAGTTCTTTTTCTTCCGTTACTCATTCGTTTCACATCTGTAACCGTAATCAAAAGTTCCCTCATTAAATAATTTCTATCCCACAAGGTAAAGAAATGGGCATCACTGAAATACTACAAACTTAAAAAATTCTGTTAAGTAGTTCTTAATGCCATGCCAAGCTTTGATTTTTAATGTCTAGTGTCGCGTGTGTCATTTATCGAAAAAGCATGTGAGTTGTATAGTGATTTCAGTGGAATGAGCACAGGCTTTTAATTTAAGATCAAAATACTAAGTTGTGTCTAAGGGTGTAAAGATTCATCCACACAGTTGGTTTTATAAGTGATGTCATATATCTTGGCTTCCAGGCTAGAACTGGAAGCTGGTTGCAATCACCGAATATTAATACTTTCATTATTTGTACGTATGTACTTCTACAATTGTGTCTGAAGTTGTAACTGTTATGAAAGATTTATCCAATTGTACAGTTTGCAAAGCATCTAACAGTTTACTGCTTAGTGATTTTCTGACGAAAAAGATCTCGTATATTAACACTGGCAGAGTGTTTTGCTTGAAACTACAGTCTTTTCATAAAGACTTGGTACTGTCTATTTGCTGTTTCTTCACACTTTTGGAATCAAGCCTTTGATAAATCACCCTATGTATGACATGTTTGGTTGTTTTAGTTTTATGCTGTACTTCTGAAAACATAAAAGTATCTTACCTTTGGTTAAATTGAACTTTTACTTATATTTTATGCGTAATTTGCAATATTTCATGTATAATTAATATTAATGACACCATAGAGGAAACGGTAACTAAAAGTAGAACTTAGCAGGGTTTGTGAAGTAACCATAAATGGCCTATACTAAGAATTACAGACACATCCGTTAACTATAAATAATTCCTTCTGATCAATCGTTCTAGCCGTAAACTTACTTTAAGGACAACTTTGTTTTAATATTTATTCCAACTGGGGCCGCCCTTTTAAAGAAATAACCCTACACATATCAATAACACGAAGTTAAATACTACAACTCATTCCCCCACAGTTGTGACAGGGTTAAACAGAATTGCGGCAAAATTTTAACATGTGCTACGGTAAAATAATAACCGTAAGAACATTTGTCAATACAGACACTGTTAAAAAGTCATAAAGCTGACCTAAATATGGTTACAGGCCTAAATTGTGAACATTCGTACGAAATGCCTTTTTTTGGAATATAATAGAATTCTTTGAACAGGTGAAAACAGTAAACAAAACATTTGACAGTTAAAAAGAGTAAGTCACGTGGAAATGTGTTTTTTTTCCTCTTGTGGTCAATTGCAGAAATGTTAACAGCAGTTGTCGTACAATACTAACTTTGGGAAATACAAAAATCAATGCGGCCTGCTTTTTCAATCCTTAAAAAGTAACGCAGAATCTGTAATATTGATTGTGGTAAAATGAAGCTGGCAGGGATTAGTCTTCAGTCTGGAAAGTGGTGGGTATTTTTCCCAATGGTGGGGGGCTGTAGTGGTGTAGTCGGTAGACTACTTGCCTCCCACCTGCCAAGTTCCTAGTGGGGTCGCTTTCGGATTTTTGCACGTGGGAATTGTGCAGGACAATGCCACTGCACTGCAGGTTTTTCTCTTGCATCTCCCATTTCCTCTGCCCTTGTATTCTGGCGACGCTCCATACTCACCTCGCTTCACCCTCATCTGCTCTCAAGACCTCGATGTTAAGAGCGGCCCAAATCTCTTCACTCACCCACCCAAAGGTTGATTGAGTGAGTGCTGAGTTAAGGGAAAGGAAATTATTTTAGTATGTAAACTATTATTAGGTCTGAATGAGATTTATTACAATAACAAAATAATATACTCAATACTGTTTATTATAAAATCAGACAACTGAGAGAACAAGCTTTGCTGTAGTTGGATGTTGCGGCCAGCGTGTGAAGTGGCGCGTATGTTACTTGCAGCGGGGGAAGTTCTATCCGCAGTTGTCATACCTGGTGAAGGTGAACACCCCGCGGGCAGTCATGATGGAGACCAAGAAGGCGTTCCGCAAGCTGCCCAACCTGGAGCAGGCCATCACAGCACTGAGCAACTTGAAGGGCGTTGGCACCACCATGGCGTCAGGTTAGTTTCCTTCGCACACTTGTGAGGGCCACGGTGGTGCTGCTAGAGTGCTCTCCTCCTCTCACCAAAACAAACTGGTTCAATTCCAGGCAGAGTATCGTGCCGCTGGTCAGCTGGTGTTCTCTGTTTCCCCCCGCACTCGCACTCCAGCGCTGCTTCATATCCACGTCGCTTCATCCTCATCTGCTCGTAAGACCCCGTAGTTAAGAGCCGTCCCAACCTCTTCCCTCCAATCACACTCTTGTGGAAGTCTGCCGAGGGAGCACTGCTGAGAGATTACAGCCACCTTGATCACAGCAAATATTCAAAACACTGCTTAGTTGATCCAGAGTATCTAAAATTGAGGGTAATATAATTTCAAGAAGAAGGGTGAATAAAGGCAGGGGAGTTTGTTGTGTTTTTAGGTAATATCCATTTCGGTGTTTTGTTTTTTAGTTACATATAGTATTTGTTGTACATGTACTAAAGGTTTCTTTTAACAGAACTGTCTAGTTGTAGAGTCGTAATTCCAGTTTTAAAATGAAAATGGCTTTTGAATAGAGCATTTATTGTAGCTTTAGACGTGAACTTTCGAGTCTGGTGAAATGTATATACTGTTTATTACCTGCATGGCAATATTTATTAAAAAAAATTATTGGAAGGATAAAAAATGGTTGATGGGGGGGAAAAGTAACTAGGACCTCAAAAGTGCTCATTTCACCGTGAAAAGCCTATAAAAACATGGCTAGCTCTCGCCCACTAGTAAATCAAATGTAAACTTGTACAAATTGTCTCTTGTTAATCTTAATTGGTGAAAGTTGGGCTTTTCTTTAAATGATGTGAGATTTGTGATTGCATTTACATGAATCTGTCTGAAAGTAATCTTGCCACGCAGGTGGTTTTTATTGTTAAAATAAGTAGCATTTTAGCTCGTGTTGAAGAGAGAAGTGGATCTTGAGAGATCATAACTCTGCAAACCCTTAAAAACTGACATGTTCGGCAACAAATGTGGACTACACGAAAACCGATAGCAAATGTGGCTGATTATTTTCCATTGTTTAGTTGTAGTAATAAAGAGAGTTCAAGATTGCTAAGGTATCCTTGAATGCTACTGTAATCAAATATTGTTAGTAGCTGTTAACCATAACAATAAGTTAACAGAATAGTCATCATGGCTGTAGGTACCAAAAAAAATGTTTTCGTGAAACTGCTCTTAATTATTCATAGACAGAAATATATAATTTAAACTTGGTACTTCATTGGTGTTTCTAATTTGTTTGCTATTGCAGTTGAGCATTTATAGTGCCAGAGTCAAATTAGGAATCAAAATACGAATATAAAAAAAAACTTTTATTTTTATAGTTCTAGTTAATACAAGTATAAATTTTTCTTCTAAAATATATTTTGTAATAGTTTTTATTCTGTGGCTTTTTATAAAGTATAGAAAAAAATTGTTGTTACAAATATTTTCTAATTTTGACCTTCCCTACATTTCACAGTGAAATCTCATTATAACATATGAAGATTGTTTTCTTCTTACGAGAAATTAAGTTGACTGTAATTTTTTTATGTAATTATAAAGAGAGCATGAGAGAGTATGTATTATACATCTGTGCACACACGTGTGTGTAACATAATAAAATTAAAGGCATCATAGTTACATATCTTTATTTTAACATGTACAGATTATACAGTTGTGAAAAATGTCAGCTAAATCGTATATCCTAATTATAAAACAAATACGACATACTTACAAGTCTTTTAAATTCCAGTCACTTTCGTCTCATGTGCATCTTCTTCGCCCGATATGCTTTCATCATCTCATTATGTTCACAGTACTCATTATACCATAGAATTTGTGGTGCATAATTTTGGTGGAGCATTGTTAACTGCTTTTGCTTATTATTCCATTCTGCTGGTATGCCATCCACTTGCAAATTTCAGGTAATACAGTGGACTCTCTATCTACCGTGTTTGAGGGGCTGCCAAAAAATTTCCATATGTGCTGGATTTCAGTAGATAAGGGTTTTGATATGTACATCAATAATAACTTCTGACCTTATTAGACTTCATTCATGTTTAGTATAATGAGAGCTGTACATTATCTGTAAATTAAGTTTAGCTGATAAACACAGTAAAAATTGGAATTAAAAAAAGTATTACTGTTTTAGTAATACTGTAAATAATACATTAATTAACATTTCACCTAAACTTATTTAAATATAGAACAACATCTCAAAATACAGTATATAATTGATTGTAATCTGACATTGAATGCAAACCGACTTAAAACTTTCACACAGTCTCAAAATTAAAATAATAAGACAACGAATGCAAAGGAAGTTTTGAATGTCCCGTGAGCACTCAATCAGCTGAGAGCATGCGGAGAGATAATCGACCGTCGCAGCAGTGTGCTCACAGCTGGGGTGGTGCAGAAGGGGAAGCAGCGGCAGTGTTGCCAACCGTACGATCATGACCGTATACGTACAGTCATTTTGCTTTATTTACAGTCCAGTCCTCGGATCGTACGCCAGTTGTATGGTCCTTGCACAGTTAAAATTAAAGTTAGTAATCCATCTTATTAAAACTGGCGAGTATTTCAAATAAATAAAATCCCTGCCTTAAAACATTCACTTGCGAAAATTTGTGTGCACAGTGACTTGTATGCCGGAAATACCCCATATATATATATATATATTTTTTTTTTTTTTTACCAAAGGTGGATACTCACGCTATCATGTTAAATTAGGTGTTTAAAAATTTGACTGAGATAGGTAGTCGTCAGTTCCTTCTACCATGCAGTAGTGTAGGAGAAGATGTTAACAATGTTTAATATTGGAAGTTTCACTACATTAAGGTGGCGGCGGCGGCTCCTCCTCCTTTTCCTCCTCCTCCTCTTCCTCCTCCTCTTCCTCCTCCTCCTCCTCTTCCTCCTCTTCCTCATCTTCCTCCTCTTCCTATTCCTCCTCTTCCTCTTCCTCATCTTCCTCCTCCTCATCTTCCTCCTCCTCTTCCTCCTCCTCCTCTTCCTTCTCCTCCTCTTCCTTCTCCTCCTCTTCCTTCTCCTCCTCCTCTTCCTTCTCCACTTCCTTCTCCTCCTCTTCCTCTCCTCTTCCTCCTCTTCCTCTTCCTCATCTTCCTCCTCCTCTTCCTCTTCCTCCAAAAAAGCTAAATCTGTAGAATTTTCTTTGTTCCAGAGCTTAGTTCCTTTAAAACAACACTGCCAGAGTGATGATCGCATCAGTCAAATGAAATGTGTTTCTGCATCTTGCTAAAGTGTTATTAGTTCTTGCTGAAAAAAAACCAGAGGCGGCATCTAATGTTGAAAAACTTGCTCACACTGCGAACATTTTATCAGCTTCTTTTTTTCGCATCGTAACATGCCGTTTATGGCAATGTACCAACCGTTCCGATTTTTCCGTAAGTCTTCCGGAAAAAGCTGCTATATATTGTTTTCCGGAAATATGTACATTCTTCCGATTTTTGATTAGTTGATTCAGTTTTTTTTCTTTTCAATTATTTTACGTTGAAACACGGAAATCGTAGTGTGAGGCTATAGATCGATACTGATTTTGCCTGCATCCAAGAGATCACGTTACGAGAGGGCGATAATCGATTTTCGCATATCTCTTGTTTGTTGGAGTTGCATTTTTTCGTCTGTGGAGTTTTTGATAGCTACCAGATTTGTTTTTGAATACGAATACGTGCGGACATTGATTTTACAGTGAACCGTTTCAATTTGAAGTCTAGTTGAAACATGTGTTAAAGGATTTTAATACAGTGTGCGATAAAAGCTGTATGTAACTACGTATGGACTGTGATTACAATGTGGTGTGTATTATGTCTCTTGGCGGCCATGTTTTTGTAAGGTCTTGGTTAATTATTGTCAACTCTGCATAGTTTTAAAGATGAGTAGAAAAAGGCAGTATTACTACCAGACATTCTGGGAATCATATAGTGTAGAGTTTCTATGTATTATAAAATCAGACAAGGGCGATAGGTTAGACTTTTGTATTATCTGCCGATGCGACATAAACATTGCACATGGTGGGAAAACAGATATAAGTGTACGCGTTAAAAGCGCAAAGCATGTCGCCAACATAAAGTGCCAGGAAGAAAATCAGAAGATTTCTAAGTTCTTTGCAAAACCACTGAAATGCCGATTCGGTCGTTACACGAGCAGAATTCTTTTTTGGTAGAGCACAACATTCCCCTAACTGCCGCAGATCATGCACAGTAGTTAGCATGGAATGTGACTTGTGTTAGACGTTACAGTGGGCCTAGGGAGAGCGTCAGAGACGGAGGCTATATTTGTCCTGCGTGGCACATCATTCTTAAGGTAATTGATTTCAGAAGATGCGTTGGAATTGTGTAAATGATAAGGGTGGTCTTATTTTTGAGGTAGTTGCACATTTAGGTGGATATAAAAGGGATTGTTGTGGTACATACATGTAGAAGGGAGATGATGTGAAGGCTGTGTTATGTGCAGCTCTGCTGGCGGCAGCAGCTCCAGAGCAGGCCCCCTTCATGGCAGACGAGTGCCTTATGGCTATCCCCGAGATTGAAGGAATAGACTACACCACCAAGGAATACCTTAACTTTGTACAGCACATCCAGAATGTTGTGGAGAGGCTCAACAGAGAAGGTCAGTACACCCATTCATGCCCTCTTTCGTGTCATCGCTTCACGTGTGCTCCACAACTGGTCCCGGTTCACCACTTTTCCAATTAACGTCTGTAAAAATTACTTGCTACCAGCACAGTGAAAATTATTCAATACAAATCTCAAGGGACCTGAATTTTGGCAGTATGTAATAATTATTGTTGTATTAACATGTGTTTATAATAATTATAATGAAATCTGAAAAAATGTAAATGCTGACTCTGAGAGTTGGCATATTGGAAAATGACACTCCTATAACAGCATGACTCCCTTTTACCAATAAACTTGACAGATATTACATTGTGATACAAATTAAGAAATGTTTTTTTATCAAGCATAGTTATCAACATTAAATTCCTCACCTTACTCCGTGAGAAAGGGAGACAATTTTGTATTAAATAGGTTTTTGTTAACCAGATTGCAGTAGAGCTCCTTTTTTACACCATTTAATTTTACACTTTCCTGCATTTTGCAATATTTTTTCCCTGGTCCCTTCAAAAGTGCAAAAATGAGGTTTGCCTGTATAAATGTTTCATTCCTCTCAGGTCGCACAAATACCAGATAATTTTAACATTAAATAAGTGTTAGTAAATCTTTTTTTATAGCAAGTTCAAGTAATTTTTAATTTAAATTTTGGGAAAAAATAAGTAATGTTGTGCCGTGAAACGGGACCATTGACGGAGAGGCGTAGCATTGTGTGCGAGCGAGGAGTGTAGTGTGACTTATGCGTGTGGCAGCGAACGGCACGTGGAACCCACACCGAGTGGAACTGGCCCTGTGGACTCATTACGTGGCATCGGAGATGCAGCCAGGGCTGCTGGACAGCATCCCTGCGCCTGCGGAGAACGGCACCGCCCACCACGACCAGAAGAACGGCACTCCATCACTCAAACCTCAGGTAGTGTGTCGGGCACAGAATGCCCTCCTCCCGCTGGCGCGCGCGCGTGCGTGCGTGCTTGTGTGTGGGGTCAGTTTTGAATATTATAATAGACTGTTGTGGTTGAACCACTATTCTTTGTACAAGCTAATTAGGAAGAAGGGGCTGATGTACTGTTTATATAGGCAGACATTCATGTGTGATAAATATGGGTGTGCAGTTATGCAGTTGTTGCCACTATTATCTTCACAAAGTACCACTAAAATTTGTTATTTAAAAGAACTTGAAAGCAGTACATGAAAAAGGTTACTAAAAATATTGTAGTGAATCAAATAAATATATTTTTATAGCTGGACTTACTTTAGTTGAAATAATGGATGGAGTCTCGTAGTGTGTTGTATATGTCAGGTGTAAGTGTGTGCGACAGGAGCCGGACCAGAGCTCGGATGAGAGCCTGCAGGACTCTGCCAACGGCAAGTTGCCGACACTGGACGACACAGCCTCGTGCACAGAAGACTCCATGGACAAGCCGTCCTCTCCACCTGTGGACGACAACACCAATGACTCGATCGCCACGTCCGACTCTGCGACGAATGACTCTGGCCCGGCCAGGGAGCTGACCACTGTCAAGGAGGAAACGGAAGAGGACACGAGCTCGCTGGAGGACCAGGAGCCTCCCGCCAAGAAGACGAAGCTGCCGGACGAGAAGTGACCGCCGCACCACGTCTCCTCTCTCTCCAAATCATGTTCCCTCAACTGACATTTCACTTTTTTTTTTTTTTTTACTATAGTTATTTAACTGCATTGTTGCATGGCGAGGCGGGGTTTTGATGCTGAGGGTGTTAACTTCGTCTCGTCAGGCTGAGGGCTGCGGTATCGGCCGTGCGGTCTGGTGCGAGGTTGCTCGACTGTCGGTTGGATTCGTGCGGATGCAGCTTTTTTTATTTGTCTACATCATGATTGTTTCAACCAAAATAGTAATTCATGATTTGTTGTGGTTATGAATTCATATGTGTTAAGTAATTTATCATTCATATTGAATAACATCCAAACCATTTTTTAAATAGATGCTAGATTGGTGGAAAAAGCAGGTTCTGTAGGACATGTTAAGGTAAAAGGAAAGTGATTTTTTGTGTTAGAACACTGATTAATGAAGCGAAAGTTACGCCGTAGACTTAAGAGACAGACAAACTGTTTTGTAATAATTATTTCAAGAAAGTAGGAAAATGCAAATATGTAAATTTTTCTTAACACTGGCAAGTTGTAGTTTATAAATAGATTGAATCATACCAAATATGCAGTGTTTTATCAAGTAGGGGAAGATTTTTTATTTTGTAATGGTAAATACGGTGTGCTCAACATTCCACAAGAACTAGTACAGGCATAACGGAGACGGCAGCATGGAAGCGTGCGCGAAGCATTGGAGTTGCAGAGCTAATCTTATATGACCAACATTCCAGACATCTCCATATTAACTGCTTCTCATTGGTTACATGCTGTCAATCACAATTTGTATGCAAACTTTTCTCATTTGTTGTCCTGAAATCAGGTTCTTAGGTGCGGGTAGCGTATTTCCAAACGTGACTTTGCAACTTGGCAAGGCAATGAATGACCTGATGGCTTCGCTCATGACTTGCGGTCTCGTTGGAAATTCAAAGAACTTCAGTAGTTGTGACCGTGCTCGTTAAAATCCATTGGAAACGTATGTAATTTTAGCGTAAATGAATTTTATATTTATTTACTGACTCGGAGCTATACAGTGTGGGCGAGCGTTACTACTCCTGTGTAGCGTAAACTACTTTCAAGTGTTGTTTTGGCTCAGTTTTGTTTCTCGGCTGGATGTAGGAACGTGGCCAGTTGTGTGGGCCTAGTTCTCTTTTACAGTTTGTACTGACAACCGCAATATAAGGGCACGAGAAATGGCTGAAGATTTCCCAGGGATTTTATACAAGTTTATGCTCTCTATTTTAATGTGGTGTTGATTTTGTCATTTTTTGTAGTCCAGAAAAACCTTATGTGTTGGCGTTTGCTAAATTTACTATAGTCACAGTATTTAATTTGTGTTATTTGTAGTCGTGTAAGTTTTTAAAGATGGGAAAGTACAAACAATGGCATCATTCAGCACTAAAGTTAATCAAATTAAATGAAAATAATGTTTTATTTATCAAAATTGTATTAGTTTATGGATTCTCATATTTCACCCTGCTTTTAGTTACTGGCTGGTAGAGACTGTGATAACAGTGATTCAGTGGACTTTGTTGGTAATGTAGCCATTTCAAGAAAAAGTGATATTTTTGTGTGCTACCTTTGAAGGATTGGTATTTGTTAGACATTTGTGTCCGATTCCATGTTTTGATTTTTTTTGTTTCTCCAAAAATTTTGTTTATGTTTATTAAAAAAGAAACAGCATTTTAAAAATATTTTTAGTTGTTGAAATGTTTGTGGATAATTTATAAAATAGTAAAACAGGTAGAAAATGCAGCCTTTATTTATGTATTTTATTATTATTATTTATTTTGCATTTTTAGTTTAATGATGAAGGGTTGCCACTTTGGTATCAAGATTTCATTCTGAAGGTCCTTAATTTTTCATACAGTGGAACTGCGCTGTAATGTGTATGAGGCTACGTCACATTTGCTACAGTGATAATTTTTTAATGTGCTGCCTGCCCACCATGATTTATATTAAATATGTTGTTAATATACTCATTTAAAACTAGTGCCTTTTTGTATGATAGTGATAATATGATAGTATTTCTCTGCCTTAGAGTTGAAACACATGTAAATGTTTTCTTTTTGTGTCTGCGAACAAACCAATAGATAGAATGTCAACAACTCTTCTTTCCACTGAACACGAAAGGACATGGCATCCTGCCTGGTCGCTCTTCCTCTCGAACTTGGTTGCCCTTTGTCGTGTTGCCAGACCGACTGCCTTCCTGGGGAAACAAAGAGCAGGGGAGGAGTGTATTGAGCAGGGGGCAGAGGGGAGGTAACGAACAATTAGGGAGGTTGCTCGCTGCAGGGATATGGCAACAGGAAGTAAAGGTAGATTTTACGCTTGGCAATCAGCAGTGGATTCATTATCTGCAGTCCACCTTGCCTTCAGTCTTCAGTTTCAGGAAAGCTGCTGCTATTCTCAGATACAAGTGTGTGCAATTTCATTGATCAGATTTAGCAGCAGTTTTATTTAAATGGTTTAGGCAGATGTGATGTATGTTTATTTGCAATATTTGTTGAATACGTTTACGAATTGAGGACTGCATAAAAAGTTTTTCTTAATTGTCAGTGATTATTGCTAGTTCTAATTTTAACAAGATTTACTTGAATGATTGTCACTTTTGGAAAATGCGGCTGCCAGATGCGCTACATTGTATTTCACTGCTAACTTGTCAGCCTCCTTGCGCATAAGAGTATTCAGGAAACAGAAACACAGCGTGCCTAAGAAGTGAGTGTATGAAGTTATGCTATTACAATAATTTTAGGCTATAACTGTTATTCACTATAGTAGTAATTTATTTTCCCATTGCCAGTTATAGTTACAGCGAGGTTCCACTGTAACGAGTAACTCCTAGTGCATTGATATTTTAATTTACATGTTCGGGTGTTGGTAAGAAAAATAACTAATTGACTTTTAACAGAATGTAAAGTGTATGGCATACACACATTTACATCAGAATGTGCGAGTGTTGTGGTTGCGTTATAACTAGGGTCCCACTTTTACGGTAAATAAAATTACCTCAAATTTTTGTTATTAAAATTTCACAATTTCGTCAAAAAAAAATTTCATTTCGTCAAATGCATGCATTATTATTTGAACATGAATCTGTTGTTTTTGTAATGATTTAACNAGTGTATGGCATACACACATTTACATCAGAATGTGCGAGTGTTGTGGTTGCGTTATAACTAGGGTCCCACTTTTACAGTAAATAAAATTACCTCAAATTTTTGTCATTAAAATTTCACAATTTCGTCAAAAAAAAAATTTCATTTCGTCAAATGCATGCATTATTATTTGAACATGAATCTGTTGTTTTTGTAATGATTTAACNCAAAAAAAAATTTCATTTCGTCAAATGCATGCATTATTATTTGAACATGAATCTGTTGTTTTTGTAATGATTTAACTCGAACTAAATGGAATTTTGTTATTCATTCTTTTAATCAATACGTATTTAAGTAGAAAACATAAAAAGAATACTAAACGATAAGAAAGAAAGGACAACCTTATGAGAGCACACTTGTCATGTAACACACATTGTCACGTCACAGTGATTTATCGAGACTTAAAACTGCCCAAGAACATTCACTAGTATTTGAATTTTATAAGATTTTTACATCTCGCATATACAGCCTTTGTTAATTTGTAGATGATGTTTTAATTAAATCCTTTTCACTTCTATATTACTCCAACACAATTCTACAGCCTAACTACAAAATACTAGTAAACATTTTCTTGTTGATAAAATAAAGATACATCTTACATAGTAAAAACGTTTCTNTACAAAATACTAGTAAACATTTTCTTGTTGATAAAATAAAGATACATCTTACATAGTAAAAACGTTTCTACAAAGTGGTGGCAGAAACTTATTTGTTTTCTTGGTAATATGAAAATCACACTAATTTGCTTCCAATGCAATTTTCTTTTTATTTTTATGCCCTCCACAATCACCAAGTCACTGTGCATACGGCATGACAGTGTTTAAGTACATATATTTTTCTGCCCGGTCAATGTTTACATCGCAGTTTTTTACTTTGGTCAATTTATAAAATATGTAAAAAAAAAGAAAAAAAAGCCTTTACACTCAGGCTTTTGGGCACAATCTAAAACAGTCACTATTTGTGGCCTGCTTAATGGAATACAATCGCTAACCTTGCTCAATAGCTGCAAACGCCGTATTTGCTAGTCGTCAAGAACATAAGTACAAAGCACAGACAGTGAGTATAGTCGGCAGTATTTACAAATACTGCGCAATTATTTAGTGCGTAGCGGTTACATTCCTCCTAAAAAAAAATATGCTCCGCTGCCGCACTATTTTTCTCATATCACCAACATTATTGGTTAGAGTTGTTCGTTAAAATACACGTAGGCGTGATTCTGCCCGTGAACGAGCGCCATAGCGATCCAGCTAGATATGTATTGAATTGTATGTGCAACAATGATCTTTCGACCTTGCAACCAATTGATTCATGAATCGTTCTCGTGACGTACTTTCGTTTACAAAGTCAACAACGTTATCGCTAAGCAAATAGTTTTGTTAACCACACTTATGGGAAGTAAATGATAGATAATAATGTATAACAAATGGAAGCTTCATGTTTGTAAGAGTTTTCATGGTAAAAGAAGCTCGCATGTGGTTTTAGATACACTGAAACAAGAAATATTGTCATTTCGCGAATACAGAAATTATTACAGAATTTTGCAAATAAGCATAATTTCTCCAGTATTTNACAAGAAATATTGTCATTTCGCGAATACAGAAATTATTACAGAATTTTGCAAATAAGCATAATTTCTCCAGTATTTCGCACAATTTCTTGTTATTTCGCGTTTGCAAAAATTTCTAGGCCCTAGTTATAACTTGTAGTAAATGAGGACTGAAAGTTGCATCTGCTTCAGATGTCGGCCATGCAGTTGTGCACGTGGCGAAGTTCAAGGCATGTTGCAGCAAGGGACGTTGTTGCCAGGAACATGCTGTGCTCGCTAGTATTGAGATATTAGGNTGAAGTTCAAGGCATGTTGCAGCAAGGGACGTTGTTGCCAGGAACATGCTGTGCTCGCTAGTATTGAGATATTAGGGAACACCCTTGACCAAGGGTAGAGGGTTGTAGAACACAGCTACGTGCTGCAGTAGCCAAACCAGGATCAGGCTGCTGCGTGAGGGAACATTCTGCAACTGGAAAGTAACTCTTGCAATGCTAGTTTGTATACTAATTAGAGATGGTGAAAATAATTACAAATCAGTCTTTTTAGCATTTACAGTTTCGTTTCCAGCATTACTAATTAGCATTTTAATTTTGACTTGTTACACTAATTGGCATTTTCAAATGTTGACCTCAGCATTTTAATAAGTTAACAAGTTTTTTGGCACGTCAGTTGAGGCAAATTTTCGTCTCCCAGTTTATTACAATATTACAGGGTTTGCACTTCCCTGTATTTGAGTCATTAATGTAAAAATATCAGAATTGAACTCTGGAGCTTGCAAATGAATACATACACTGTAATAACTTTCATTTGAACCATTTTCAAGTCTCTGCATGTCTTACATTATTTAGAATTTACGTGGAGTTTATTGGTGCATATGGATGTGTGATGAAAAATGACTCAGTTTAGTGATGATTAATTATTTTAGTTTTTATTAAAAAACAATTACTGTAGGTCAAATATTTTTAAAATACTTCTATCATAAAATATACCTAAGTTGTGTTCTGTCTGAACAAATGTGTGTTTATTTTAAAAATAGTGTTTAGAACTGAAACTGTAAATGACTACTATTGAAGGAGATAACAGTTTGTAAGTAAACACCCTCTACACAAATGTGTCTCTCCTGTTGCAAAAAACCACTCAACATTTTATTACTTGCCATGTTAATAAAGTATGCAAAATAAAGATACTCGAGACACTGAAAGTGTTCATCGTGCCAAAGTTATTGTATGTTATCTGAGATGATATTGGCTACAAATGTTTCTTCATATGTCAAGTTGGCGGCAATGCTAGCAGTTAACACTTTTATGCGATAAACATGTTTACATGTAGTATTTATATTAATTGGGTAAAGCGTCGTTACGATTTATAGCCAATAGACTCCTCTATCACATTTGTTTGTGCCTATATGATTCAAACAATTTTTCGCCATCTCTAAATAATAATTTTTTTTTTTTTTTTTGGGAATTGGGCCTCTGTGGCTAACGTTAGCAAGTGAAGCTGCAGAACTCTTAGGTAAATTGGCAACCAGCAATTTACGTGTAAGTGGTTACAGTTATCCACATGATGTCAGCCAATAAGAAGCCAGGGACGTGAGTGGTTNACCAGCAATTTACGTGTAAGTGGTTACAGTTATCCACATGATGTCAGCCAATAAGAAGCCAGGGACGTGAGTGGTTCTTGTGAAGTCTAGTCCTCGTAGCAGTGACTTGTAGACAACCCTCTGTGACGCGCAGTCTTGCCTGTCGCCAGGCGACGTCTGTCTGTGTGTAACTCGTGCAGCTGTAGGTACTTAACAATTTCCTGGCTACAAATATCTTGATGGTGAAGTTATTTCAGTATAGCAATTGTGTACGCATACTCTGGTTTGTGTAAAGAAAATTATTTATTTGTATTNACCAGCAATTTACGTGTAAGTGGTTACAGTTATCCACATGATGTCAGCCAATAAGAAGCCAGGGACGTGAGTGGTTTTTGTGAAGTCTAGTCCTCGTAGCAGTGACTTGTAGACAACCCTCTGTGACGCGCAGTCTTGCCTGTCGCCAGGCGACGTCTGTCTGTGTGTAACTCGTGCAGCTGTAGGTACTTAACAATTTCCTGGCTACAAATATCTTTATGGTGAAGTTATTTCAGTATAGCAATTGTGTACGCATACTCTGGTTTGTGTAAAGAAAATTATTTATTTGTATTNTATGGTGAAGTTATTTCAGTATAGCAATTGTGTACGCATACTCTGGTTTGTGTAAAGAAAATTATTTATTTGTATTATAATTTTTAAAATTGTCTTAATTCTGTTATGTGGTAACATTGAATTTTCGGAAGTAAGTTGTATGGTTACGTGTAGTTTGTGTAAATTATGTGATAGCTGCTCGACTGTTGTTGTTCAGTGTCCATTATACTTTGCGCGACATCAATTTTCCATTTTTGAACGTAATTAATGTTACTGATTTTCTGTAAATGCTCGATTTTGAAACGTAATTATTTTGGATATGCAAAACTTGACTATGTCTGGAACAGATAATCAAAACTTGGTGAATGTTGCACACAAATCCAGTTGGAGCTGTATCTTCCAAACCATTAGCTGTGTTTGGAAGAAATGAAAAAATTCAAATTTTTGGTATGTTCATTTATTGAAACTTTATATTGCTGTATGTATCGTGTAGGTGTGTGGGCAGAGTAACTCTAGAAATTAATATTTTCCATTTTAATTGGTAATTGCACGGTGCAATGTGACCTTGGTTCACCTGTTGTAATTTTTTATGTGTGGATTATGCGTGGTGTTAGTAGTTCCGCACTTTCATGGAGCCTTTTGTTCTGTGAATTTGAAGCAACTGTTTTTATTTGTCAACGATAGGTCCAGGGCATTTAGAGAAACTATAACGTGTGATGACCTAATGAATTTGTGAAAGTGGCAATGTGTTGATATAATCATTAGGTCACTACATATTCTAGTTTCTCAATATGTCCTACCCCTATTTGTGTATAATCCAAGCAAACAGTGCACAAATGCTTTGTCCAATGTAATTGTTTCTGGCACTTNGTCCTACCCCTATTTGTGTATAATCCAAGCAAACAGTGCACAAATGCTTTGTCCAATGTAATTGTTTCTGGCACTTGCATAACGAAGTTTCACACAAATTTTAAACTAATTCAAATTTCACACTGGAGACATTTGTTTACTTTGGTTACGGCGTGTTACTCAGACAAGAAACTCCGACAAGAATCCATATTTGTAGGTCAGGACAGTTTTATTGTGTTATGTTTGCTATGCTGACTCTTGTTTGAGCTGTACTAACTGAGAATCTGTGAACCATGTGGGTTGTTTGTTATGATGTAAAANTACTAACTGAGAATCTGTGAACCATGTGGGTTGTTTGTTATGATGTAAAACATGTTTGTACCAATTGGTACAACTTTTACCTGAGAACGTGTCATGAGGGACTTGAATTTATTGCACTAAAAATAGGATTTAAAAAATATTAAGACNGTCCTACCCCTATTTGTGTATAATCCAAGCAAACAGTGCACAAATGCTTTGTCCAATGTAATTGTTTCTGGCACTTACATAACGAAGTTTCACACAAATTTTAAACTAATTCAAATTTCACACTGGAGACATTTGTTTACTTTGGTTACGGCGTGTTACTCAGACAAGAAACNTTAAACTAATTCAAATTTCACACTGGAGACATTTGTTTACTTTGGTTACGGCGTGTTACTCAGACAAGAAACTCTGACAAGAATCCATATTTGTAGGTCAGGACAGTTTTATTGTGTTATGTTTGCTATGCTGACTCTTGTTTGAGCGGTACTAACTGAGAATCTGTGAACCATGTGGGTTGTTTGTTATGATGTAAAACATGTTTGTACCAATTGGTATAACTTTTACCTGAGAACGTGTCATGAGGGACTTGAATTTATTGCACTAAAAATAGGATTTAAAAAATATTAAGACTCGCTGAAACAGCCACTAGCATAGAAGAATAGTAGTGTTAAAAGAAGAGGTGAGGATGCTGAGTCCAGAAGCACTGTTTGTCAGAATCTTAGTGTTAATGTTACTTGGTTTCTGGGTATGGGGATTTTTTTTATATCAGCACTGAAATTGTATTGTGTATGTGGTCATTGATGTGGAGCGACGAAGTGATTAGCACCACAGCGACACTCGCTAGCATATACTGTGCTCTACAGCGAGCATCATCGCTTGGCAATGTGCGCACTCTGTGCGTTATGTTGATCAGCTCTGTATGTGGGATAAGCAGTTTGGTGTTTTGAAAAAACATCCTGTAGAAGACGCTACGACNGTTATGTTGATCAGCTCTGTATGTGGGATAAGCAGTTTGGTGTTTTGAAAAAACATCCTGTAGAAGACGCTACGACATTGTACTAAGTGAAGTCGAGTGGTTAAAGAGTGTTCCACATGAAATTGATAAAACTGATTTGATCAGTATTTGTGAAGGCCATTGTGTGTGTGCTGCAGTAGTAGAGAGAAGTTACTGATGCATATCGGCCATTCTCACTTGCAGGACAAGTCAAGCAGTGATCCAGCTGCTGCTTGTAACACTTGCGTTGCTTGCCGTACGAGTTAGGCGTAACTTTCACAGCAGTTGACGATGTCACGACGTATGTAAATAAAGTGTTCTCGCGATGGTTGTAGTGACTGCGAAGGGTTTGTAGGTTCGCACGACCTACAGTGTTAATGTGGAGTTACCTGTCAAGTCTGAGTAGACAATAAGGCTTTACACATCTGCATCGTTACGAGACTGCACGTAAAATGAATACTTTCCCTCTTAGTTGTAGCAACCTTGATGGTACCTCGTATCACGGAATTATTTGTGCATTCCAACAGTTTGCTGCTACCGTGAAACTGTCTTTAACCAGGAAAGTGAAAGTGAAAAGATATTTATTCTTTTAAGAGCAATATACAGGCCAAGAAAATTATGACAACACAGAAAAATGTAAATATTCTCATCTGCATATATTTAAGCTAATATTCTAGCATTCTAATTATGCACTTGGAAAAAAATTATATGTTTCATTACTTTTAATTGTGGCTTTGTCAGCTTGGACATAAAATTTTTACAGTATATTATAATAAATTTCTTGTATAAATGTTATTTTGGCAACTGTGAGAGTAGCCTGGCCTTAGTTGCATTTGTCGAGTCTCTTCAGTACTTCGTCATGTGGAGGAGAGGGGGTAGTTGTGTTGGCAAGGGTGTGGGTGGGGTTCGTGCAGTAACATTGCAGAAGGTAGAATAAATAAGCTGTATGTTAGCTGGGGAACGGCGAGGAATGTGTGTCAGATTGTCTGCAGTAGAAGTGATCATAAGGCTTGTTGTAGGCATCGAGTGTCCTTATGGTGGACAGCAAACTGTGGTGTTGAATGGTTGTAAAACCTGCTGGTTACAATCCTTTATTATAAAGTACATGCCATTATATGTATGCTGTATTTCTTCCCCTCTCCCTCTATCCACAAAAATAGTTGGTTACTTCACATATCTAAGGTCACTCACTACTCTTGCTTGAGAAGCTTTTGGTATTTCTTTTGACATGAAAAACGTATATAGTCGAAATCCACTTGACCAGTTATTTTGAGGGGGGACCAGAAAGAACGTGATGTATACAGTGAAGTCTTGATACAAAATACACAAATGGACATTCAGATGTGTACTTAATACTGACAAGTGCTCTGTACTGGATGAGTATTAAATAATATTACATCTGTTGGGGATTTGAAGTGAAAAGTACTTTAAATTAGAGGTGGACAAACCAATTTTTTGAGACCGAACTGAGCTAGAACTAAACTTAAAATATTTTCGTCAAGCCTAACCTGTAAAACTGTCCATAACGCAAACTCGAACCAAACCAATGATAGTTCATCAAACTTGAACAGTGTGTCAAAAATACTTCTCCACAAATGTTAATGTCACCCCACACAGTTTCATAACTGTTCAAGCATATACATAACATAAACATGTTAAAACATCTTCAGAATTCCACCCTTAATTGTTTAAAATTTGTGTAAAAAAAACACATATTATCTACTTCTTAGTTCCACCTCTAATTATTCAAACTTATAAAATTTATGATTAATTACTTTTCTTGAATTTTAAAATTTCAATAAAAATTAATTTGGTAATTATGTCTTCACATAAATAAAATTAATTATTACTGTATTTACCTGAATGCAAGAGCAGTCCTAAATCTGAACCTTAACTAGGAAGAAAAAATATTATTGGATGAAAAAAATTTTTGAGAAAGTCACTAAAACAGCTTTTTCCTGCTTATTGAATGTTTTGCATTTTGAGATTACATTTCAATACTTCTCCTTTAAACAACACTAAAGTCGCACATTCGCTTCAGATACGCTGAAGTATCACTACACTGCATTAATGTAAATAGTGTATTTGAAATGGCTGCCAAAGTAGTCCATTTAAATGAGAAACGAATTTGAAATTTTTATCCATGCAAGGGTGAAAACCTAGTCTTGTATTCAGGTAAATACAGCATCAACAGTAATTTTCTTTAGCTGTAATTTTAACACCAAACATCTAAGTAACAAATATACTGTAAACTCTGTAGCTAACATCCTTCAAATACCTTCAGTAACTTTTCAGTCAAAATTTGTAAAATTAAAACAATCTGTATTCTTGAAGCTTTACAAAATCCTACTTTCTCAAGTGATGTCATGTCATTTTTAAAAAGCAGTGGAACTCATTGGTGTATATATTTGACAGGGAAGAATATCTATTGCTAATTCAAACTCGTACAATGATGATGTTATTAGCTGCTAAGAATTTGGTCTTGTTTAAAATTTTTGAGTAGAGAGAATTATGCTTTTAGCAATAATTTAAAACTGTCAAGCTTTTTCTCCAGATGNCTTGTTTAAAATTTTTGAGTAGAGAGAATTATGCTTTTAGCAATAATTTAAAACTGTCAAGCTTTTTCTCCAGATGATGTAGTTCATTAAAGTTTTGGTTACGTCATCGCTGGATAAATTTCACACTTCACCTTTATAGAAATGACAAGATAGAATATTTGATAACATACATTCATATATGTCCAAACATAGTATGGAGAAATTAATTTTTCCTGTAGGCCAAAGTCTTACATTCTAGTAATTTTACAACTGCTATACATTCAGTTAGCATTCTGCTTTGTTTTTTTTATCATTGCAGAACATTTGTGTGTGGAATTTATTTATGGATTACCAGTTTTTTTATATTTTCTGTATGATATAATTATTTTTTCTTTAAATTTCAAAACACTGTAATTTCAGGTCTATAATTTGTGAAACTAGAGCTTACAGTCTAAGTTTTCAGTCGCTATATTTTTACAAATTGCTTATTTCATGGTGGTGAATTGTGCATTGNTATTTTCTGTATGATATAATTATTTTTTCTTTAAATTTCAAAACACTGTAATTTCAGGTCTATAATTTGTGAAACTAGAGCTTACAGTCTAAGTTTTCAGTCGCTATATTTTTACAAATTGCTTATTTCATGGTGGTGAATTGTGCATTGGCCCCTGCTTCGACACAGCTGGGCGACAGTCCGCTCTAGGAGAGTGGTACTGCATAGTAGAGAATGTTCACAGTGAACCGAGGACTTTTGAAAGCTCTGCTTATCTGCACATTGTGAATTCTTACACCATATGGGAAATAAACTTTTGCCGTGGGTCTGATCACGGTCAAGTGAAACCGCGGTATTAGTATAACAATTCAATATGTTACAAATCTGTCAATTTTTACAACTATATACATTGAAATAAACGAAGCTAAATAAATCTCTTCAATATTCACAAATGTTTACGTAACTGTTTTAATTTGGTGTTAAAAAATGGAACTACTCTCTCTCCAATGTTACCAACTTACTGCATGCCGGTGAGCTTGTTAAAATACATGCAGCAGCGTCAATGACATTTTACACAGTTTGGTTTTGAAAGTGCTCATTTAACAGTGAACACGCCGTACTTGTGTTCGTCCTGCTGGGAAGTTGATGCACCGTGCCGCTGTGGTTAATTAAAGTAGTCATGTGTCCGTTTTGTGGGTTTTTTTTTTTTTTAATTATTGCATGTTGCAAGTTATATGCAATGTGCTTGACGGAAGGGATGCAGTGCTGATGTGTTTGTATTCACACTAGCATACTAAGTGATCTTAATGCAGTTGCAGTTTCTTCCCAACCAGGTTGCGATAATGTGGAAAAGTGGTTTTACACTACAGCGTAATGCCTATACCGGTAATTAAAATAATAATGTAATGTTGCGTTGTTTAGGTGTTTTAATTTGTTATTTATGTATGTGCAGTGAAAAGCTTTTAAGAAGTTGCTGAAAGGACTGAAACTATTAAACTAATTAACAAGGAAAACTTCTTACAAGGTTTAAATTTTTTGTGGTAGTAGACAACATACAAACTTCTTTTAACAGGGAAGTTCTTAAACTGGGAAGTTCTTAAACTTGTTTTACTGTCTCTGCTCGACTTGTACATATTTAGTAATTTTAATAATTTAAGCTTTGTCACTAAGTGTGTGTTATGTTCTCAATAGTTCTTGTGTGTGTGTGTGTGTTAGGTTTGGGTATGGGTCTGTACACGTTGCCAGTTTCTACGAGAGTTGACGGCGTGTTGTACNCTTGTTTAAAATTTTTGAGTAGAGAGAATTATGCTTTTAGCAATAATTTAAAACTGTCAAGCTTTTTCTCCAGATGGTGTAGTTCATTAAAGTTTTGGTTACGTCATCGCTGGATAAATTTCACACTTCACCTTTATAGAAATGACAAGATAGAATATTTGATAATATATATACATGTCCAAACATAGTATGGAGAAATTAATTTTTCCTGTAGGCCAAAGTCTTACATTCTAGTAACTACAGTAATTTTACAACTGCTATACATACAGTTAGCATTCTGCTTTGTTTTTTTTTATCATTGCAGAACATTTGTGTGTGGAATTTATTTATGGATTACCAGTTTTTTTTTATTTTCTGTATGATATAATTATTTTTTCTTTAAATCTTAAAACACTGTAATTTCAGGTCTATAATTTGTGAAACTGGAGCTTACATTCTAAATTTTCAGTCGCTATATTTTTACAAATTGCTTATTTTATGGTGGTGAATTGTGCATTGGCCCCTGCTTCGACACAGCTGGGCGACAGTCCGCTCTAGGAGAGTGGTACTGCATAGTAGAGAATGTTCACAGTGAACCGAGGACTTTTGAAAGCTCTGCTTATCTGCACATTGTGAATTCTTACACCATACGGGAAATAAACTTTTGCCGTGGGTCTGATCACGGTCAAGTGAAACCGCGGTATTAGTATAACAATTCAATATTTTACAAATCTGTCAATTTTTACAACTATATACATTGAAATAAACAAAGCTAAATAAATCTCTTCAATATTCACAAATGTTTACGTAACTGTTTTAATTCGGTGTTAAAAAATGGAACTACTCTCTCTCCATTGTCACCAACTTACTGCATGCCGGTGAGCTTGTTAAAATACATGCAGGCAGCGTCAATGACATTTTACACAGTTTGGTTTTGAAAGTGCTCATTTAACAGTGAACACGCCGTACTTGTGTTCGTCCTGCTGGGAAGTTGATGCACCGTGCCGCTGTGGTTAATTAAAGTAGTCATGTGTTCAAATATAATCTGTTTTGTGGGGGTTTTTTTTTTTAAATTATTGCATGTTGCAAGTTATATGCAATGTGCTTTACGGAAGGGATGCAGTGCTGATGTGTTTGTATTCACACTAGCATACTAAGTGATCATGGTACTCTTATTGCAGTTGCAGTTTCTTCCCAACCAGGTTGCGATAATGTGGAAAAGTGGTTTTACACTACAGCGTAATGCCTATACCGGTAATTACAAAAATAATGTAATGTTGCATTGTTTAGGTGTTTTAATTTGTTATTTATGTATGTGCAGTGAAAAGCTTTTAAGAAGTTTCTGAAAGGACTGAAACTATTAAACTAATTAACGAGGAAAACTTCTTACAAGGTTTAAATTTTTTGTGGTAGTAGACAACATACAAACTTCTTTTAACAGGGAAGTTCTTAAACTGGGAAGTTCTTAAACTTGTTTTACTGTCTCTGCTCGACTTGTACATATTTAGTAATTTTAATAATTTAAGCTTTGTCACTAAGTGTGTGTTATGTTCTCAATAGTTCTTGTGTGTGTGTGTTAGGTTTGGGTATGGGTCTGTACACGTTGCCAGTTTCTACGAGAGTTGACGGCGTGTTGTACNTTGTGTGTGTGTGTTAGGTTTGGGTATGGGTCTGTACACGTTGCCAGTTTCTACGAGAGTTGACGGCGTGTTGTACGTAGTTGATAGATTATTCCCCCTCTGGAATGTTCAGCCATTTCTTGCCTGTATTTTTACCAAATGCCTTTTTGTAGACTTGTATTTAAAATCTCGCAAGGACTTCGAGCAGATGTGTAAGATAGAATAGGTTACATTAATTTGACTGTACCGGATATAATTTGAGTGACTTGTGGTGTACTATAGTATTCCAAGTATTATCTGACAGTGGTTGAAAATGGAAATATTGGTACAATGTGCTATTTTTTTATATTTTATGATGTGATTGTGAAGTCTTGTTCAATAAATTATGGTAAAATCTAGTTGTAGTCGTAGCTGATAATTCAGGGCAGAAGATTACACTGTACTCACTCAATGGCCTTATTACAGTTCTTCACAGTTCATATGTTTTTGTGAACAATTTCTGTTATTCTTTTTGTTCAGTTGTGGTGTTAGAGTAAAAAAAATTGTTGCGAAGAAGACTCATAAAATAAATAAAATAATTGAGCTGAAGTTGTGTTTGTGTTCTGTTCTTAGATACAAGCTGCAGGTGTGTGTAATCAACTGAGCACTTTGAAATTTGACCTTTAAAATATATCTGCCTGTAAAAGAAAAATAATTGGAATTTTAATCTTATGTCTATTGCTGTGAAGGCGTTTCATTGGTACAACTTTTTTGTCTTTGTCACCTAAAACCTAAAGTGTGTTCGGCTGTAGCTCACAATCATTTTCAATGTCACCAGAATAGAGAATACCATTAAAAAGTTTGTGGGAACCTCATTGTGTTTTCCCCTCTAATTTTATTTAAAGTTTTATTGTAAAATGGAAAAGTAGAAGTTTGNTTTGTGGGAACCTCATTGTGTTTTCCCCTCTAATTTTATTTAAAGTTTTATTGTAAAATGGAAAAGTAGAAGTTTGTGAACATCTAAAGTTAAACTCTTATCACACATTAACCTAGAGTCACATTTTGTTGAAAGTTCCTTCAGGGCGTTGTTTTTTATCTCGAGAAACCTGTTAGCTGAAATCAAGTCTCTGTGTTAATGATGATTGTAGGCTTTGTTTGTCGCAAGATTTTTTGAAAAATTGATTCAAAGTTGTTAAATTGGTATTTTCATTTCATTATTATTGGCACCACGTTACAGAAATATCTCTTGAAAATTATAAATGAATGAATAAAATTCTGTACTCTTATGCAAGTTTTTAAGTTCAGGTGTTGAAATTAAAAATTTTATTTTGTTGTGCGGTTTAGTGCGTGTGTAAATAATTAGCCTGTTGGTTTTTTAATAAATAAGACATTGTCTGGAGTTATCTGTATTACATCAAATTTGACGTCCGCGAACGGGAATTTGTAGTTTTAGCTGAACCTACCGGAAACTTCCCGAGCTTTGGTCTCGAGCTCAAGCTGTTCAATACATACACAAAAAATAAGTTTTAAGATAATATTAGTGTTTTGTGGGTAATCAATGTTCATGTCAAAGAAATTATTTTTACACAAGACATTTTGAAATATTCTTTTGTTTGTGAGTAAATACACACACCGGTTTTCTGTAGAAATGAGTCCATGATTTCTTGAGTTTTGATGAGTGTAATTTCGGTACATTTTTCACTCCTTTTTCAAAAATTTTGCTTGACATTTTATTNGTTTCTTGAGTTTTGATGAGTGTAATTTCGGTACATTTTTCACTCCTTTTTCAAAAATTTTGCTTGACATTTTATTTTTGTGATTTTTTACATTAATACAAATCACAACTCATAATGTATGTGTATAATTAATTTTTCATTCTGCAAAATATTCTANTGATTTTTTACATTAATACAAATCACAACTCATAATGTATGTGTATAATTAATTTTTCATTCTGCAAAATATTCTATTTTAAGTGCTTCATTTTATATACATACAATATTTACTTGAATCTAAGATTACATCAATTTCAAGCTGCACCTAGTTTTTTGGGGGGAAATCCTGGGAAAATAACTGTTGGTATGCATGTGAGGCCACAGGTTAAACTACCACTTCAGTACGAAATTCAATATCCTAAGGAATTTTGAAGATAAATGTTACCTTTGATGGTAATGGTTTTCCATTGAAACAAATATATTTCACTGTGCAAAATGATAATATTGTGTGTTTGGAAGGGAATAATAGCATTAGTTGCTCCTCTCCAGTTCATTTCATAGATTTCAAATAGCTTACCAACCACTGTATTTCTATTGTAGTCTGCAAAAATAATTGCATTTGTTTCAAAGAAACAAAATATTGCACATTTTTTCTGTTGTTATAAATGAAGCATTGCATTGTGAATGCAGACTTCACGCTAGACCTCACCGACCCACATCGACACCTGTTCTTATTCTGGTGCTGGACGAGGAATGGCCTGCCATTCCCCAGGAAACCTTCCTCCACCTGACTGAAAGTGTGCCTGCGAGAGCGCATGTGGTCATCAATGCTAAGTGCACTCTTTTAAGATCTGCTT
>NQII01003623.1:0-65103 GCA_002778355.1 Clitarchus hookeri | reverse complement strand
TCCAGATCATCACACGTCAGGTGTTTAACCTAAAAGGGGTCCTGTCTTTGTGTGTTGCTTGGATCTTGTGGTGACATCCTGCCTTGTTGAGTAACGTAGCCCTGTGGTACACACACTATTGCCTACCTCTGTGCAGTCATGCGACTATGCCTCGTCATCGGGCTGGCTGTGATTGGAAGCCTGGTGGATACCGTGCATAACGCCAAGGTGTGGAAACTGGAAGCCGCTGTCTGTCCTTTAGAAGATAGACGAGATTACTCCTGGTCTCCTGTAGTATGTTCCATGCACTCTCTTGCCACTTCTCCCTACTCCACCCAAGAAGCCAACTGCCAGAGTGAATGCCCCTCGCTGTGGGGAAAGTAGTACGACGACTGGAGCCCCATCATTCAGCCACACTCCTATCAGGGTACCCACGTGCCCCGCTTCAAGCAGTGCTCCACCCCGTGCCCAGAGGGCAATTATGGAGCTGCCCTGATCTCAGGTTCCTACCTCTTCCAAAGACCCCGTCAAGACGACGCCTGCTTCCCAGCCGTCCTCGACGCCAAGTGCTTCCACCCGACACTATTTGCAAGGTGAGACGTCAGCATAAACACAACCAGAGGAGTTACGTTGTAAGGGACCCATCACATCAAAACACACCTGTTCCCAAGGATATGTAGCTAAAGTACCCCCGTACTTCCCTTCTGTGGGTTGATTCTAGGTTTAGCCTGTTTGTAGGCATCACAATTTTTTACCTATACTTAAATATCCTTTCGATAGCCTGACCACATAAATATTAAAAAATATGCACAATANTCCCTTCTGTGGGTTGATTCTAGGTTTAGCCTGTTTGTAGGCATCACAATTTTTTACCTATACTTAAATATCCTTTCAATAAACTTGACCACATAAATATTAAAAAATATGCACAATGGTTTCATCCCTAATCACATGACCACCAAAAAATGACATTGGATGCAAGACTACTCGTACAAAAACTAAATTTCCCCTTAGACCATTCCCCCGAAAAACCTTTATGCATAGCATACAGAATTTTCTTTTTAATGTCTGACATTATTTAGAATCACTAGCCTGCAGTTATTTAAAATCATCATTGTGTACGGAAAATTCAGCAAAGTGTTGATCTCTCCTTCGCTCTCTTTCTCCTCATCTTCAGACTACCTTCCAAGCGTACATCCGTGACCAACTCAACTTGCCCTTCATACCTTTTCAAACGCGTCTTCGCAAAACATGCATGACGAGGCTTCAGCCACAATGTTCTAGTTTCTCTCGAGACAAACGAACAAGCCAACGGGCTAACCGTCCAGCAGATTTTTTAGATGACGTNCACAATGTTCTAGTTTCTCTCGAGACAAACGAACAAGCCAACGGGCTAACCGTCCAGCAGATTTTTTAGATGACGTTGGCCAACTTAAAGTCTGTTTATCCGAGATTATGCTCCAAATAGTCTGCTAACCTTTTCAAAAGCTATGGATTTCCGCTCATGCTGTCAATAATTTGCTAGCATATGCTATAGATACGAAGATCCACCTTTTTTATTGGCTTAACACAGTCCCTATTGCCACCGAAGTAGCATCACAATGTAAATAAAATTTATCTTCAGGTTTTGGCAAGTATCAAACCAGGGAGGATTAACAGTCTTCTCTTTAAGCTGTTGAAAACGGTTTGTTGCTTGGGTCCCCAACCACACACTATATTTTACACTTTTAACTAGGAATGGGTCGAATAACAAAAATTATTGATTCCGGTACCACCGATTCCACAATTTAAATATTCGTTCCAATATTCGGTTCTATTTTGAATACCTTCCTTTTGCTTAAAACTTCATTAAACCAATGCAGGTAAAATTCATTAAATTTTTTTATATAACCTATGGAAGAATTGAACAATAACAAAGTGTGAAGATAACATTTAATGTATACAGATAAACTTGTATTAAATTTATTTAATGTTAGTAAATATGTGGTGAATGTGATACGTTTGGAAAATACTTTAGTTAAGTAACTCATGGCTCTAGAAGCCAAAACATTGTGACGTCGAACAACCGAGTGGGCGGCCGGGGTTTTTTTTTTTNTAAGTAACTCATGGCTCTAGAAGCCAAAACATTGTGACGTCGAACAACCGAGTGGGCGGCCGGGGTTTTTTTTTTTTATTTATTTATTTATTTATACACAATGCATTTGACCATTTAAGCATACAAGTCACATGTCAATGTTACTGCTTAAAGAACACAGAGTGTGTTTATGTATTTTCATTATAACAATTGGTTTAAATTCTTTCCAATTTCGAGAAATATTTTGATTTAATTTATGTTGCATAATATGTGCATATGTGTTTCAGAATGTTTGAGCCATGTGCTTAAATTATACAATATTTCATTATTTCAGATGCATCTAGTGTGAATTTATAAGGTTTAGGTCCTATTGGTCATATTAATAATATGCCATTTTATCTTAGAAAAATTATTTGGCATGAACTGTGTAGGAAGACTTGCATTGGTACTATTTTTATTGGCAACGGTTACAGTTTCTGTCGGTTTCATAGTTTTATTGCATACCAAGAGCGGTATGATAGTGTAGTTAACTCAGGTGTGCTGGTGATGTCTGGAGGGCGTCGTCACCACCAAGGGTCATAGGAGTACACGTAGACCTGTCCTGCAGTGTAGCCTGCAGACACTATCTCCATGTAGCCGTCGCCGTCCAAGTCGACCACCGTGCCCGCCCCTGGAACACACCAGTCGTAATGTCTTAATGAAAACATATTTGTTCTATACAAATTATATTGCAAAATGGTAGAATGTAACTTATTAATGTTTTTAACAAATGAACGGTACACGACATTGTGGAATAGAATCCACATGCTGGATATCCGGTTTAACCAAATAAGCTTCAACAGTGAACGGCTTTATTATCAACACAGCTGGCAAAGCTATAAGACTTCAATTCACAGCAACTCATGTTTAAATCTTTAAAATATTTAGTACACTTTNCACACAGCTGGCAAAGCTATAAGACTTCAATTCACAGCAACTCATGTTTAAATCTTTAAAATATTTAGTACACTTTGATGTGTGACGCTTATTTGACATAGATATATATAAGACTTCGCCTCGTCTGTACGTATCATCACGATACCCCAGGCGGGGTGTGAACCCCGAAACGACTTGCTACCTAAGAGAGCCTAAAAGTATGCCCGTAGTTGCAGGGGCACTCGCGGGCTCGTTTGCCCTTATGTCAGACATCACGCCGCCACCCCCTTCACATGTGATTGAGGCTGGCCGAGATAAGCGCCTAAGCTCGTGCAACTGCGGCAAACCAGCATTACAGAGGCACATAGTTCGACCATAGGTCGAGGGATCGCGCTGGAGAGAAAAGCTCCGCCCAGGAGGAGGAGCTCACTGCCCGTGCCCCCGCACCCCAGACGAGCACGTGGGCAGGTAGAATATATGGCAGTGCACTGCCGAGGAATGCCACTTGTTCTCCAGCAGCTCGCTCCATCACCTCGTGTGCTGGGGCTCTCTGCTGACCCCACAACGTCTTTGCGACCTACCAGAAGCTCAAGACCTGCACCAGCAAACCCCCACCACCACCACCAGAAGAAGTCTTCGAACCCCTTGAATAGTCTACCCTTCTGGTAACGGCAACCACACTACTATTCTGGTAGTGGCCCTCGTAGTCCCTTCTGGACAACGGCATTGAGATAGTTAGGGACAGTTATAGCTACCTTTAGCATCTGCTCTTGTTCAGGTTAGACCCAGTTCCCCGTCACGTAGTTTACTTCTCTTCAGTCCCTGATTAGTAAGGAGGTAGTGCGGGCCACCGTGTCTATTCCTAATGGAATAAACTTGTTTTCTCTCAAACCTCTTGGGTGCTAATTCTAAGGTGACCTGATTTTATCCTCTGTAGACGTCAGTCCGCCAGGGTGAAGCAGGAGACAGTGTCTTCTACAAACCAATTACCGAACCTTGAATAGGACAGTGGGCTCCCTTAACTGGACGCACGTATGTGATAAAACACACCCAGTGGATGGTCACCCGTACTGTGCACCTGGTGCGCAGTAAGGTAGAGCCACAACCACTAGCAACACAATACAAGCGCTGTCAGTCAGCTAGTCCAGGTGATTCACTCCATCCATAGCGACGTACTGACGCCGGAAGGAATGATAGACTGGTTCTGGAGGACTGCCCACCTTTGGACATACACCCAACATCGTTGTCGGACTTCCAGGGTAAACCCACCGCGCTGAATTGTCGCTGGTTGGAGTAATCTGGTACGACTCTGGTCGGCTAGACCTCTGTTTGGTTCTACACCTAGCAAGGGAGCATCGTCACGTGCTCTCCTCTCGCGAGGCCAATATTTGTACCTACCTGTACGCAGTACACCCAAAGGAGAGGTACAAGGTGGCAGGAAAGGAAGGCAGTTGCAGCCTCCAAAGCCAGCGAGAGCTGTAACCCAGTCTTAACTGCACTTCGCAGCATAACCCCCCCCCGGGAACGAGCTCAGACTGCCCGCCAGCTGGAGAGGTCTCACCTCCCAGCTCCCTCCCAATCCTTATTTCAGCCCCCGAACAAGACAGCCAGCCTACCACATTCGATCATCACAGACTTCCGTCAGGAATGGCCCGTTCCACTAGGGATTGCGAGTCTCTGGTTCCAGTGTCGCCGGGCCAGCAGCCCTCCCCGGGCTCACTGTCTGCCACAGCACCACCGCCGCCCCAGGTCGGAGCACTTGTTCCAGTCAACTCCAGCAGCCACCCCAGGCCACCTCCAGTATAGGTAAGCCCGTAGCTGTGTGCCACCCAGTACGCAGGACCGCTAAGCCCTCGTGTGACTTTGTACAGTGCCGTCAAGCCACGCGCTCGTTATATACCGGCCGAGGCCCGCTAAGCCGTTAATAAGGTTAGCCAGTTGAATCATCCGTGTGTCTGACCGACATGCCAAAACCGTCGCCGTCAACCACCCAACGTCACGTGCCAACTTTCTTTGAACAAAATTAAAGCAACCAGGATTTATTTAAATTAATCAATTTGTGGAATTATGAGTCTATAGAGAAAAATTTCAAATCACTGTTTGGACACAAGGTTTTGATTATTCTAAGGGCAGATCCATGAACCAATGCTGGGGTGATGGACAAAAGACAAAACTGTCTTCCTTATCTTTAATTTGCGTGCTGGGCAGATGGACTGCAAGTCACCAAGCCTACTGCAAAGTGAGCATTAAGAAGATACTATGTAAGCGGTGGCTTCAGAAGCACGCAGCTAAGTGAGAGTCGGACGGTGCAGGTGGTTGGCGACTCACCAGCAGTGTTGCCGAAGGTGTCCTCTAGAAGGTGGGTGGTGTACTGCCAGTTGTTCTTGTCCTGGCTCTGTGGAACCAGGATGTAGTGCTTGCCATCGTCGTCCCCGGACAAGAACATGTACGGCTTGTCTCTGCGCACAAAACATCATTTTATACATAACTACGTGCAGCATCATGTCGGACTATGCGAAACCACCAGTAACAGTAAATGCTCTGCAAGTTTCATATACACTTAGGCGACAAAAGTCGTGGGATACCTCCTAATATAGTGTCGGACCTCCTTTTACCCGGCGAAGTGCAGCAACTCGACGTGGCATGGACTCAACAAGTCGTTGGAAGTCCCCGGCAGAAATATTGAGTCATGCTGCATCTATAGATGTACATAATTGCGAAAATGTTGCAGTGCAGGAGTTTGTGCACAAACTGACTTCTCGATTATGTCCCATAAATGTTTGATGGGATTAATGTCGGGCGATCTTGGTGGCTAAATCATTCGCTGGAATTGTCCAGAATGTTCTTCAAACCAATCGCGAACAGTTGTGGCCCGCTGACATGGCGCATTGTCATCCATAAAAATTCCATCGTTGTTTGGGTACATGAAGTCCATGAATGGCTGCAAGTGGTCTCCAAGTAGCTGAACATAGCCCTTTCCAGTCAATGATCGGTTCAGTTGGACCAGAGGACCCAGTCCATTCCATGCAAAAACAGCCCACACCATTTTGGAGCCACCACCAGCTTGCACAGTTCCTTGTTGACACTGGGTCCATGGATTCGTGGGGTCTGCGCCTCACTCAAACCCTAGCTACCATCAGCTCTTACCAACTGAAATCGGGACTCATCTGACCAAGCCACGGTTTTCCAGTCGTCTAGGGTCCAGCTGATATGGTCACGAGTCCAGGAGAGGCGCTGCAGTTGATGTCGTGCTGTTAGTAAAGGCACTCGAGTCGGTCTTCTGCTGGCATAGCCCAGTACAGCCAAAGTTCGCCGCACTGTCCTGCTGCCCTCGTTTAGTCAAATTGCTCCACTAAATATCTAGTCATCAATGTAAATATTTGTATTTTAGAAACGTTTTAATATTACTCTTCTCATTTCTTCAATTAAAAATTTATTGTATATTTTGTGTTAACGTAATGCTTTTGAATAAGCAATTGCTCAGCAATTTAATCTTTTGGATGAGTGTTTGAAGTATTTCTAGTCAACAGAGTTACTTTTTGATATTTTTGAAACATTTTGCACTACTTGGCTTGTTTGCCAGTTAAATATTTATTGTACTTTTGAGCTACGCAGTACTTTTGAGAGAGCAATTTAATCTATTTGTATGAGTATTTTAATTTTAATTTTTGCATTGTGAGTCTTTGGCATTTAAAATTTAACGTGTAATATTTTTTGTAAATGTTTAATGCAAATGTTTAATCCTAAGGTGCCGCTAACTTGTAAAATATTCTGAAGTTACAGAACTTGAAAGTGATATGGTCTTTGTATTTAATTAAATTTTTTAGTCAATGAAGCTGAAATTTTGTCAAGAATATGAACACCCCATTTAACTAGGTCCTCGTTTTTAAAATGAGCTATTTACCTTTAATTGCAACTCGCAGTGTGAATCATGGTTCAAGTACCTAGTAAAACAGCTGAATGTCATGTATTGTACTCACTAACGAGTTCAAATCTCTTTATTTGCTCTTGTAGTTTCCGAGTTCCAGCACCGTACTGCTTTTTCCCCACTTCAAATTTTACAATCACGTGGCTTCGGGTACACAGTTTATATAAACACTTGTTTTTCAATGTTAGAACACTCTCTTTGCTCAAGAGTTAATGTCACTAGAATGTATTCAAGTAAAGCAGAATAATTTTTTTTAAACCAAATGTAAACAGCCATACACATCACTGATTGAACCATGTGAGTGAGAATTCTGTGTGGCACCTCATGAGCCAGTGTTGGAAACACTCGCAAAAGCTGACAATCCGTCCCCATAGCCTTTTGTTCACCTAGTCCAGTCACGGTTACTTCCAAATTCTCTGAAGCCCTGCTAAAGTTCTACTTCCAGGATATTCCTCCGCCTCATGCAATCAAAGCTTAACCGAGTCTAGAATATTACACTAAAGGGACAGCGCACCGCATTCGTCCGCACTTACTTAAATAGTATATTCCTTAAGAAGTATTTTTTACTAGGTATTTCCGACACACCTACTTTCTCCCTATTTTTATTCATGTTATTCAAATATTAAATATTATAATTTATTGTTAAAATATTAGTAAAAGTTAAATTTATCCAGAAATGAGGTACTTTCACGTGAACACAAGTACAAAATGCTTGTGTTACATGATATATTAGAGAGAACGGAATGTGTCGTACATGGGGTATTTTGAAAGGTTTGATTTAAAAAGTGTGAAGAAACCATGAATAGTGTGTAGTTTGTCACTGTTTCTCTTGTAGTCGAGCTGGCAGCAGGAATGTGATGCGACTGCCTGCACCGCCGCAAGCAAGGGCGTTACTCACCCAGAGCGCTCGTGCTCGCGGGACTTGTAGAACATCTTGGCACAGCCGGGAGTCATGGCAGCGGCGCCGTGCAGGTCGTTGACCACGAAGCCTGACGCTATGGTCCTCCTGTTGAACTTCTGCTGCCTAGGTACCACAAACATTCATACCACATTTAAACATAACTCTGCTAAGGAAAAGTGTTCATTATACATGTCAGGTATGCTGAATTTATTTTCACAAATATTAGTTTAATCAAGCAGTATTTCAATCTTGTCAAATATTCTAAGTATGACACAATCAAATGATAAAGAATGTTTTGTCTTTATCATTTAATTATATCAACCACGATTCACTCACACATGCACAAGAGAGAGTTGAAATAGATAGAGATATATGTTTACAATGTGTTTCCGAACAACACAGACAAACTCCGGCAGGTTATTCCTGACAAAAAAATAAGAAGAAAATGTTTGCACCACTTTTTCCATAAAGTGATTATTAAGGGAGCTACGCACCTCTAAAATCCACGGTTTTGAATGTAATTTAGTTAAAAATATCAGGAACTATTTACGATTAAGCAACAAATCGGTGAAAAGTGTTTTGTAGAGCGGAGATCTTACACCTCTGAAAATGTGGTTGGTAATGCCATCCCCCGTCATCGTGAAAATAGGGGTTGCCACCGTGTAATACGTGTTGCCTACCTCGCTGGCCACCCACCGTCTGTTTTGCACACATACTTTCTGGTAGGGTTTCGTGAAAACGGTTCACCTGAGAGTATTTCGACAAGACGACCTTTTTTGTTCGTTACGATATGCTGATTCTTAAGTCATGTCAACAAATCGTTTACAGCGTAATGTCCACATTTTTCGGGCAAAAAAGCAAAAGAGCGACTCTATGTGTAAAGCATAATCTTCATTATTACGTGGCTCAGACAACTCCTCCACAACCTCATCACAGAGACTTCTTCGTCAGAATCGGAGAGTGAAGAAAGAGACTCCGATTGCAGCAGTGAGTACACTTCCATTACAAATACTAGTAGTGATGTGGTAGAAGCTCATGAAACTTCCTGGACATTTGCAGTGGAGGAAAGCATAGATTGATACAAGGATAGCGAGTGTGAACCTCGCTTGCAATGTGCGAGATGTTTGTGATTGCAGAGGAGGATTGCTAAGTATTGGGATTGATCCAAGGATTGGCATGAGCTGCTGTGAATTATGGAGAAGGATTGTCGTGGATTGCTGATTGCAGAGCTGATTGCGGTGCTGATTAATGGAAATATTGCGAGATTGAACAAAAGATTGATAAAAAAAGTCTTTAATATTTTTTAGTTTTTTAATGTTTTTTTATTTAATTTTTTAGGATTATATAAAAAAAAATTAGTATCCATTTTTGGGTTTGAGGTTATTCAAGGTCATGAACACGAAATCAAGGTCACAGATGTGAGGTCAACTAACATGGCGGTCGGAGTCATCAGTGTCACCTTGGTGCTGAAAATATAAACAGATGTCAAACGAGTGCATCTGACAGAATGAGCAAGGGTGGGGGGAGGGAGGGGAATGCTAATACAATGTGATTGATTGGAGTGGAGGAGGTGTGTTCAGTCGCCTGCCGGACGCTGTGCTGTGGGAACCTCCGGAAATGTAAGTCTTTAAAAATAATTTTTTTATTAACTTTTGAAATTTTTTTTTGGTATTTTGTGATTCTTTGGGTTTACGGTCACAGGGTTAAGGTCGAAGGTCAAGTTCAAGGTCACTTGGATTCAATAGGGTGTCTGGGTGATGTCATAACATGGCAGCCAAAAGACCGCAATGACAGAGCACGATGACGGCGGCTCCGGACCCCGTTATGTCCAAACATTCAAGATTTTATTTTTTCAATTTCAATTTTTTTAATTTTTTTTTTTTTAGAATTTTACAGATTTGAATTTTTTATTTTTTGGGCTTAAGGTTAATGGTCTTGAGTCAAGGGTCCTGAATCTTGAGTTAAAGGTTTTTGAGTCAGGCGTAAAGTTTTTTTGGGAATTTGTTGAAAATTAGTTGGGATTTTTTTTTAGAATTTTTTGACTTTAAGGCCATCCAAGGTCTAGGTCAAAAGTCAAGGTCAAGAACATCTAACATGGCTGACGAGATGGAATCAGCCCGACCTGGCGGGAGCTTGTTGTGTCAGGAGTTTAGTCGATCCACCTGCCATTGAACCCCGGACCTCCTACATGCATATCTTGAAACAATTTTTAAAATAAAATATTTTTATACATTTTTTTGGGATTTTATAATTTTTCTGCAATTCTTTTTTAGAATTTTTTGGGTTCAAGGTCATAGATCAAGGTCAAGATCCTACGGATCCAATATGGCGGTTGGGTGACGTCACAACATGGCAGCCAGCCGGCTACTTCCCTGTTGCCCTGTGCCAAAGTCGGCCAAACCTATCTACTCTTATTTCATTACGAAATCATGTGTTTTCTTCTGACACAAACTAATTTTTTAGCTAAAATTTATAAATAATAAAACTTAAAAATTTTATTTATATCTAGCACAACAATTTTAACTATGAAAATTAAGGTTACATGTTTAAATATTTTCCTCATGTAAAGCCAGCAAGGCATGGAAGTTACTTTCCTATCCCACGATATCATACTGCGTTAATGATCCACATGCATGTTCCCTTGCTTCACTGACACTGCATTATAGTTGGCTTCCAGAAGGAGCACGGCACGGCATAACTATCTTCCTACTTGACTGACAACAAACTTAGGCAGGTGTGTCTGTAGCGCACCTGAAGTCTTCAGGAATGTCGTACGCAAACACATTCCCGTGCGTCTTGTTGTAGGCTGACAGCACTATCTCCTCCTTGCCATCGCGGTTCAGGTCCATGAGGTACACGTCGAACGTCTGTCCAGGTGTGTCATCTATCACGATGGTCTTCACCTGGGGAGTGTTCGTAACATCTTCAAAACAACACCCACCACACAAAGCAAGCATAACCACATGGAATACAAATGTATGTTCTTGGTTTACTCAGAAACTGTACTTTGTTTTCTTGCTTAGATTTTACCCCTGCCTTTAATTTATTACAGCTTATTAGAGATATTATCAATGAACAGTTGAAAATCTTTTCCGTATTGCATTCATATTAGAAGATTTTTCTTCAAAAGTATGTGACCATGAGGTTTCTCGGAATCAGTAAAACCTTAAATAACAATGCAATGGGGGACCACAAAAATATGTTTTTTTACACCTCAAATGTGTATATGATTGTTTTTTTTAAATACCCTGTCCAGCTCAATAGAAAATTTATCTAGCAATTTTTTAATATTTATCAAAATCAGTAAAATTTTTGGTGAGTTAGGATTTAACTATTAGAGGGCTGTATTCCTTCTTTGAAAATGTTTTGATAAAAAGCGCAGGTTTTAAGGTAATTTGAAAACTTATTTTACATTTATTTTGCTTATAGTATTTCAGAAAATTAGTCATCTGAATTAGGCATACAAACTTGTTCTTTATAATTAGTTGAAAAATAAAACAATAAACATCAATTAATAAATATTTAAATGATGTTTTACTGTGAAAATGTATTACGTATATAAAACAGTTCCCGCAATATAGATATATTTATTTTTCTCCAGGCTTAAAATTCTACTTGTGACTCCATGATATTTACTGAAAAGCACTTATTTGTTCTACGGGTCACATTATTGATGTGGGGGCTTCTGCTGTGTGAATGGCATACGAAGGATGTAGACGAGGGTTCCACTGTGTCGTCCCATTTCTTCCACGATTGTACTTCATCTGTCGAGATGCAGCTCGGCCACTCTCCAGGCAGGAAGGACAGCGTCCTCACAGCCAGTCAGTCTCCTATACTACTTTATCTCACATACTCTTCCAGCCTTCAAGGATGCAAACACAGTGCAGACATTACTTCCTACCACATCACGTCAGATACACGTGTGGCGGTGCGCGGTACTTGCCAAGCGGTTGTCGGTCCAGAAGTTGCCGTGCTCGCCGTAGCGAAGCGTGAGCCTCTCGTTGAAGAACTCCGCGCTGATGATGACCTGGTACTTGGCGCCACCCGGTACGGACAGCTCCGTCAGCTGGAAGTGGACATCGGAGGCGTTGTGGGCGACGATGTGCTGCCTCCAGCCCTCCAGTGGGCCCGGGCCTGGATTCTCCAGCCACAGCAGCTGTTTCTGGCGTGGGGAGCCTGTGAAACACACAGCTATCACTACCATCTGTCCTGGCCCCTCGCTGCCTGCGTGATGAGGTCTTATGGTTGGGATCACTTTCTATCTGAGCTCCTCAGGATGTTAATGTGAACGAATGATGGATTGGAGATGTCCACAATGAGAACTGGTATTCACCTGTGATGACGATAAAGGCACCTCGTGGGAGAGATCACTTCTAGGACTGCCCGCCATAACAGAACACAAAACCTCTATAATGCAAATTAAATATGCTACCGCATGATGAGACATGCTCGGTTTTTCATAGAAGGTGGAATTTCTACAAGTAGGTCAAAGGAAAATATTGACCTAATAACAGATACTGCATTATTTTGTTTTCAAATTGCTGCATTGCAAGTTGATTGCATATAAGTGTACAGTTTATACCTGACAAATACACATACTTTTATACCTAAGGGTTCAAAACACTAATAATGAGTTGTTTTCTTTGGTATTCAAACTCAAAAACTGGTTGCTGTCAAATAACTTGCTACTTAATTTTGATATGGTAAATCCTAGAGCTGTGCTTCTGCAGAATTTACCAATGTTGACTGAATTGGCGCATGTGCTAATGTGTGAACTGCAGATAATGTTCCACCAATTTGACAAACGTAAAATGCAGTTTGTCAAATTAGTGGAAAACACTGTGCGTACTTGGCTGTGAATTACACACGGTGGTCAGTTACGTTGCTTATCAGATGTAAAACTATGTTTTATTTACATTTTTACTTCCCGAAAATAGAGGGTAAAACTAACTGACGACATCAGATTTTTATTTTAATCCCTTGAAAAAACATCCATACAGGTTACAATGTATTTCAATTTTGACTTAGGTTTATATTAGAATTTTTTTGAGTATACACATCAGTTATAAAATGTTTTCCCACAGGTTATTACGATTATAAAGTACTTTACGAATGTAAATTTGGTGTATCAGTTTTGCATATTATTTCAAGACGTGCACACGTGACGTTTCCCCCTGATAGTGAACACAAAAGTGTTCCCTTCAGATTTATTATAAAAAAGGATTTATTGTATTTTTGAGTTCATTTGCAATGTTTTCACGTTAAAAATTAATTCTGTGACAGGTGTTAATTTTGAATCTTCCTTTTCATAAACAAATATTTTTATATCAACACAGATGTGTAGCAGAGAAAAGCACTCAAGCACAAATCATTAATTAGGCTAATTTTTTTTTTTTTTTGGAAGCTTTAGGTTTATAAACACAGTAGATATTTTGCAAGTAAAATTAATCCTGTCTGTTGTAGAGCCAATGCATATGCAACAACAATCCACAACTTTTGTTTCAAGCCTATCACTTGACTACCAACAGCAACTAAGATGTAAACGACCTTACGCATACTCATTGTTTTCTAGGTTCAAGTACTTTTATGAATATAGACGGACATCTCGTTTTTAGTTTTTTTTTCCATTTCAACTCACATGATTTGTTGTATTACTGTATTTACGTTTTGGACACTATAAACTGAAAAAAGTTAAAATTTGCTTTTTTTTAATTGTGCTGCACTTCAGCAACACCATTGTTCGAGTATAATAGCTACCTAAATTAAATTCAAATATAAGCAAAAAACTTTTCCACTTATCTCCTTGCACATTGATTAATCAGCATTGCAGAATCGGCACATCGGTTTAATTTTGTGAATCGGCACAGCTCTAGTAAACCCTACTATGAAATTGATTCTGTACAATTGTTTAGTTACAATTTTTGTAATATGAGATTATTTTGTGCTACAACATTGGCAATGTTTTATTATAATGTTTTTGTAGTATTCCTGTGATTTTGATAGCATGCATAATCCAGCATGACACTTTGCTTTGGCCCAGTTGCAGCATGTTTCATGAAACACTAAATTGTTTGTTTTTGAATGCCTGGGAACACAGCGGGGTCGTAGTGCATTTATGAAGCATGTGTTACTGTAGCAAACCTTCTTTGATGCAATTCAAATGGTCGAGCTCTGTTGTAACCACGTGGTAATGTGTGCTCCCATAAGGCAGGAACAAAGGAATAGTGAGGAATTGTGTTGATGTGCAGACAAATTCTACAACAGGAAAACACAGTTGTGACTGTCAGTTACGTAAATTCTGTAAAGCAACATGCTATGTAGTTTGCTTTGCTCTGTTGGCAATCTCTCTAAAAGAATCGTATTTGAAACTAGATTTATACTGTATAGTATCCTGCACGTTCGAGTTTCACTCTGACACGATTCTCTGATTATACAGCATACACGTACGACCAGTTAAAAATGTGGATCATTTCCCGTTGTTAAAAATATTGACCTTGGGTTTCTCATATGGCAAAGATAAGACTGCCCTCTATTTTCGGGAAGTGAAAATGTAAATAAAACACAGTTTTGCATCTGATAAGCAAGGTGAGTGACCACGGTGTGTAATTCGCAGCCAAGTACGTACAATATGTGTTTGCAATCCTCACCGCACAGGAAACGGTTGTACAAGGCCTTCACTTTGCGTCTTCCACTAAGCCTAAGTCATGAGCAGTCATCAAACTGTTTATATCGAGTTTGCGTAGTGACTCACCATCAAAAGGAGCATCGAACCTGGCTGCCACAGCGTCCAGGAAGCCATCTTCATTAACGTCAGCCCATATGATGCGGTGGTAGGACCAGTCTTGTACCTGCAATGTTCACAAGGAATATACTCTTACGGCACGTACTTAATTAACTGTACTTCTAGGAGCCCTGCTTGTCCGTATAGCGACACTGTTAGTAACGCTGACAAGTTTCCGTTATATCGATACTTGTTGCAACAACCCTCGCTGGCCATCAAGACCGACACACTTGTGTACCTTAGCTACTTTAGCTGAGCGCCTCCAACCCCTCTGTGGATATGCCAATCCAAGACTAAAACATGTAGTTACAGTCGGCAAGGCTTCAAAGATTCATTGAAACTGCATATTCAACTGTAAACCAACTGTAATTAAAGTAAATGACAAAGAGAGACACAAGCCTGATTCTCTGTTATAATTTCAGTTGCCAAGCCATTTAGAGTAAAGTTCCAATTCGCTTTGAACTCAGGGTGTACTGAAGATTTCAGATTGAAACTTTCCCCAAAACACACCAAACTGGACTGAAACAGTAGTGGTGTGAGATACTCCAGTGGTACGGGCTGGGTACGCTGGAGTTTGTTATAAGTTTCCTCCCTCACAGCACGGCTGCGAACACTCTGGCCGGCAGCTCGCAGCTCGGCAAGCCACCGGCCCAGGCATCGATCCCGGTCGTCGTCGCCTCCCTCGCAGCACTCCTTACGTGAGCTGACGAGGCGGGGCAGTTGTCTACCACAGTCTACCACAGGACCCATTCCGACCAACCAGATCACAACAAATGCAAAACTTTTCATTACGCAGTAAGACATTGAAATGCTTTTGATTCATTGCCAACATTACCACAAGCACTGTGGTCAGTAATTATGTTACGTATGCAGTTAGACGATGATTTTTTCCAAGGCTCTTGTTTCAAATGAATATAGCTAACTGGGTGTATTTGAACAACACTGACAAATGGTTGCAGCTTATTCCTTACAAAAATATACGAACAAAAGCTATGTACCACTTTTGCCAAAAGCAGGGCTTTGAAATTCTTTTAGTAAGTATGTGTAATAAAGTAATGTCTGTGAATAGTGATTTGTATAATGGAGATCTTAGAGCTCTGAAAACATAGTTGGTAGTATCATCCACCCTCATTAAGTAAATGGGGGTTGCCACCCTGTGTCTCCATGAAACTGTGTAACAATATGCTGTAAACAATTTGTTAAGACAAACTATAAATAAGCATGTCTAAAATAACAGTAAAGTCAGAACATTCCGAGTTTCAGGTGAACCGTTGTCGAGAAATCCACGTGGAAATTGCAACCAAACTTGATTGGCCCGACAGCTAGGCAACATAAGAAACACACAATGTACGACTAATAAACGAGTGAAAAACAAAGAGTCGTGTGCTGGGTGCGAGTCCGGGTGAGTTGCATTAACGGATGATGATGGCACATTGTGTATTGTGCATCGCCACGGGGGCACGCTAGTAAACGAGTGGTGGTGTACTGTCATTGTAACTCACGGCAGATATTACTGTAGCAGATGAATGGGTTTAAACATCGTAAACTTGCACGTTTACGAAAGTAAGTGCACTGATTAACCAATTCAGCTACACGCCTAGCACACGACTGATTGTGACTGCTATCAGGACATCACTACAGCACAGTGCAGTCATGTGGCAAGTGGTGTAGCAACTCACCTTCTATTTGCAATTTCCACATGGATTTCTAGATAACAGTTCACCTGAGAGTGTACCGACACTGTGACCTTTTCTTTTAATTTAAATGTACTGATCCATAATTATTTTTTTAGCAAATTGTTTCCAGCTTATTGTTGCCATGTTTCATGCAAACAGGTTGGCAACCCCTATTTACTTAATGAAGGAGGATGATATTGCCAACCGTGTTTTCAGAGGTCTAAGATCTCTGTTATGCAAAATCACTATTCAACAACTTTTACTTAATCACAAGTTCCCTCATATTTTTAACTAAAAGCATTTAATAACTCGACTTTTGGGGGCACATGGGTCCTTTAGTAATCACTTAAGAGAAAAGTGGTTACATAGCCTTTAATCTAGTATTTTCGTGAGGAATAACCTGACGGAGTTTGTCGGTACTGTTCACGTGCATCCTGTCAATAAACGTATACATCATCCTTACGTCACCCGAAGCGATGTTGTAAGGTCCCTCAAGTGGCTCAACGTCAGTGAAGTATATGTTGAGTTTGCCGTGAGTCTTGCTGGGTACCAAGAAGCCAGACGTCCAGATGATGCCCTCTCTGCCGACGACTGACTCTGGAGCAAGTTTCAAAGGAAATACGCTAAAAACAGAGAATCTTGCACAACAAATTCAATAGTTATGTTCAGGTTTGTTCCTGAACTTGGTTCAGTTGCGAGTATATTGTTTCACTAGTCCAGGTTGTTACATTTTTTTTACTGGTACTAATTTTACAATAATTTTAATTTGTTTAATTACTTGAATTAATAAAAAATCGTTATGTGATATTACTTAAACAAAAATTACAGAAATAAAATATAGTGATAATTTAATGCTATTGCAATACATATTTAATGTTTTCCATTTTTATTCATAGAGATTATAAAATCTACAGAAAAAGAGGAATATATTACGCCTTATCTGACAATTTATTTTATAGATCTTAATAACAGAAATTTATATAACTGTTTTTGAATGTCAGGATTCATGGTTGGTTCAATTCTAGACTTTAAGGAGGACTTTTGACAGATACTTCCTTGGTATGGGGTTTTCTCGTTATACTTCCATTTCCCCCTCCACTGCATTCCTCTGTCTCTCCAGCCACAGCTCACTCTCTGTCCAGACAGCGACTGTCTCTCCTCACAGTTGGCTACTGTCTCCTACCGTGTCACATACGCACACGCACGACCACGGGGCCCAAGTACGCACCGGACTACCCTTTAGGAAAGTGTTCAAACACACTAAATGCTTCCCTCTATGGTTACAACCCCCAAACACATTGCAGATAAGGCTCTGCTTGTTTATCAAATTCTTTGTAGTAGAGGAAGAAGGGATCCAACATATTTGAAGGCAACATCTATTCTGGCCTTGGCCACAGTGCAGGTTCAACTAAGGTGTTGGTTCCTGGGTGCTTGTAATGTAACCACCGATTAACGTGAAGACAGGAAACACTGGCGATGCGTGTGGATATATGTCGACGATGCCTTCAAGGCAAAGCAACCTGCAGGTGTTTAGTACTGCCAGCGGCACACCGCAGCAAGAGCTTGGCCTCAGACATTTCTGAGTTGCTAGCAGTTCCAGTATGCTTCACCGACAGTCAAGCATCTTCAGTCACGAGCACCGACATAAGTTATNTCAGACATTTCTGAGTTGCTAGCAGTTCCAGTATGCTTCACCGACAGTCAAGCATCTTCAGTCACGAGCACCGACATGCAAAAGTTACGCATTTTAATACACTTATGACTTCTTTACCATTGAATGAAATTACTATTTTACGTTCTATGCAACATCTTTTCATTTTTTTAATGTTTTATATAGTAAACAATGTACTGGATTAAAATAAAACTTACTAAATATTGTATTAAAATTAATAAACTTACTTGGTGTGTAAATTACATCGTTTGGCCAGTAATTATTGATGCTGTCTATAGGTGTCATTGACCAAGAATTAACTGACCCAAGATATCTTCCAGGATTTTTGAAATAGTAGATGTGGTCAGGCTAAAAAAAGTGGAAAAACACATATGTTAGAGAGTAAAATTGTTCGGCGGAAATAAATGAAATTATGTTACACATAAAATGATGTTGGACCTCAAACCATTCAACCTAAAAGGAGCTGGTTGTTTGAAAGAATCTTGCAACGCAGGTGAATAATTAAGTGAAATATTTTGAACATACTCCATTGCTAAACTTGGTTTTCCGTGATGACAGTGTAGCAATGGAGTATATTCAAAATATTTAACGTAATCTTAAAGAAACTAAAACTAAACTTTAGGGATAGTGCATGTGCATATAACAGTGGAGCTAGATAAGTTAACGTTAGTTGTTGCGTAGTCACGTAATATGTTGCAAGCACGCCCATACATTGCATGAATGTACAAGTCTTACTTCTAGTTAATAGTCGCCATTGTGTAACTGACTATATATAGTTGCATGTGCTTATAGAGCTTCCTTCAGAAAACACACGATGCATGTGTGTGAGGTGGCATGATGGTAAACCTTCCANACATCTATTCTGGCCTTGGCCACAGTGCAGGTTCAACTAAGGTGTTGGTTCCTGGGTGCTTGTAATGTAACCACCGGTTAACGTGAAAACAGGAAACACCGGCCATGCGTATGGATATATGTCGACGATGCCTTCAAGGCAAAGCAACCTGCAGGTGTTTAGTACTGCCAGCGGCACACCGCAGCAAGAGCTTGGCCTCAGACATTTCTGAGTTGCTAGCAGTTCCAGTATGCTTCACCGACAGTCAAGCATCTTCAGTCACGAGCACCGACATAAGTTATGCATTTTAATACACTTATGACTTCTTTACCATTGAATGAAATTACTATTTTACGTTCTATGCAACATCTTTTCATTTTTTTAATGTTTTATATAGTAAACAATGTACTGGATTAAAATAAAACTTACTAAATATTGTATTAAAATTAATAAACTTACTTGGTGTGTAAATTACATCGTTTGGCCAGTAATTATTGATGCTGTCTATAGGTGTCATTGACCAAGAATTAACTGACCCAAGATATCTTCCAGGATTTTTGAAATAGTAGATGTGGTCAGGCTAAAAAAAGTGGAAAAACACATATGTTAGAGAATAAAATTGTTGGGCGGAAATAAATGAAATTATGTTACAGATAAAATGATGTTGGACCTCAAACCATTCAACCTAAAAGGAGCTGGTTGTTTGAAAGAATCTTGCAACGCAGGTGAATAATTAAGTGAAATATTTTGACCATACTCCATTGCTAAACTTGGTTTTCTGTGACGACAGTGTAGCAATGGAGTATATTCGNGTTTTCCGTGATGACAGTGTAGCAATGGAGTATATTCAAAATATTTAACGTAATCTTAAAGAAACTAAAACTAAACTTTAGGGATAGTGCATGTGCATATAACAGTGGAGCTAGATAAGTTAACGTTAGTTGTTGCGTAGTCACGTAATATGTTGCAAGCACACCCATACATTGCATGAATGTACAAGTCTTACTTCTAGTTAATAGTCGCCATTGTGTAACTGACTATATATAGCTGCATGTGCTTATAGAGCTTCCTTCAGAAAACACACGATGCATGTGTGTGAGGTGGCATGATGGTAAACCTTCCANTTGCATGTGCTTATAGAGCTTCCTTCAGAAAACACACGATGCATGTGTGTGAGGTGGCATGATGGTAAACCTTCCAATTCACATTAGGAAGGAAGGACCTGGAATGTAATCCTGATCTGGCCGTCCTGATTTTAGTTTTTTATGGTTTCCCATAATCACCCCAGGCAAATGCAAGAATGGTTCGTTACTACAGACCATGAACGATCCCTTCCCTGTTCTTGCTTCTCTGAGTAGCTTGCTCCATCTTCATATGATGCGGTATAATGTTGAGTTGGCACAGTGACAACTCAGTTGACTCTCGCAGTAGTAGTGCAAAGACTTGACTGACCCTTGCAGTAGCATAGCGTATACAAGAGTGGCGCGGTAAATAACAGCACAACCGTGCAACAGAGTACATCTTTATACTTCGCTAAAGATATTACAGGACTATTTATAGTTCCTTTATTTTCATAATGAGCCGGAGCTCAAACAAAATAAATTCACTAACAGTGTAGCCATGTAGATCTTAGACATATCAGGCATACAGTTGGGGTGTAAACTATACAAAATGCTGTGTAATTAAAGGCATATGGAGGATGGGTGGGAGCAGCAAAGGCTTAAAGATGAAGCTAGATAAGCATCTGACCACAGCAATGAGAAGGAGGTATGTCCGACATTCTCCAGCAATGTCGAGTGGCACGAGTCAGAACAGTAGGCCTACTCTGGAAATATTTACTCAAAATTAACTGTACAATTAAAAGTGATGTTTCTCATACGGTAATTATTATATAAGTTGCAGTGTTTGAATTATTCACTTGCATAATGTTGTATGTAGTGACGTGGTGCCCGTCCTCTAGGGACTGCAGATCATTGCTACACTGTGTTCTACTTTCCTCCGCCTCCAGCAGCCGCTACGTACACCGTCGTGTGCTCCACGCACGTTGTACAACGCTCCCTCGAGCACCAGCATGTGTGCTGGGTACCATTGTTATGGTAACAAGTTCGTGAATGACCAAACCAACCTTAGAATAACTTACTATCTCAAGTGGTTTAGTTGCCGCAAAACACATCGGCCACTCCTGTTACTTTTATTTACATTTATTTATGATATGGTGGGAATAGACGACTAGGCTACTAATTATATTGTTTAACAAGAAGTTACTGATATAAGTAACGAGGCTACTTTCCTCTGGCAGATTAACAACATTATACATCTCTAAATTCAAAGCTTATATGATTGCTTTGAAATGAAATTTTTAGCTTCGCCCGCCCCTACTATTAAAAGNTCGGCCACTCCTGTTACTTTTATTTACATTTATTTATGATATGGTGGGAATAGACGACTAGGCTACTAATTATATTTTTAACAAGAAATTACTGATATAAATAACGAGGCTACTTTCCTCTGGCAGATTAACAACATTAAACATCTCTAAATTCAAAGCTTATATGATTGCTTTGAAATGAAATTTTTAGCTTCGCCCGCCCCTACTATTAAAAGAATATTCCTTTTACAGTAGGCTACTAGAAACTACTTGCAGCGAGAGACAATATAGTTTCAGATGGCTACTAGAAACTACTTGCAGCGAGAGACAATATAGTTTCAGATGGCGTACGGCAGTGGGTGGTAGTTATTAATTCAGTTCTAACAGCAGTTTGCCAATTAAATATTAATTTACTGGATAATGTTGAAAAGTTTATAAAAACACATTTTAAGTCCATTAATTATGTTGTGAAATGGAGTGTAACAAATGGAATATTAACAGAAATGACTCACTTGGAAGAAGGCGTAAGCTTCAAATGTAGATACGTACAAATTTAGGTTGTGACCACTTTTAAAAACCTGAACAAAAGCTGCAAAAGGCACCGAGAACTGACCGAGCTTTGTGGGCAAAACAGAATCTCTGTGCGTCTGTGCCAACGCAGAGCAAGACACACACACCAGTAACAATAGTTTCAGCTTCATTTTTTAACACAAGTTCGAAACTTTTACACACGGTAGGTACTGTAGGTCTTGGGAAAGTTCAGGCATATAAGAGACGATGATTGCACACATTTATATACATGGCAGAAGTGTTCCTGAGGTACCGTTATCATAAGTGGGGAAACTAATCAATCACAGATTATTAACTGATACCACTTAATCAGCATATCATTTGTCTCTTTTTTAAAAATCTTTTTGTACACTTTATGTTCAAGGTAGTTAATTAGCACGTTCTTTTTACTGTGAGCTTCCATACAATATTATTAAAGAGATCACAAAATAACTGTGTAATTTGCATCCCACATGGAACATATACCCAACAATCCTGTAGTTGTCGACATCTGGTATTTGGGCGAGCCGTGGATGCTGTGCAGTTTCATCTGCAGCACAAGGGTCGCTTTCTGTTACTCACTGATTTCGCTGGCCAGTAATTTCAGTAAAGTCGGCTGTTGTTCTGATACTACTGACGAGCACTGATGATTACTGTCACTCGTTTCAACACTGAGTCTACCGATGCTGCAGAGGTTACGCAGTGTCAGTGAAACACGATTTTGGCAGGCAATTCAAGTTGTCGTCGGATATCAGAGATATTTTTAATGTGCATATGGCAGGATCAGTAAATACAAAATAATCCTTACTGAAATTCCAAACAAAAGGAGTACAACAATTAACTCAAAACAGAGTTATATGTTGATAGAAAAATTGCCTTGCTTTAGTCAAACAATATGAATAATTGTTTTTATATATGTAAGATTTTCTTTTAACTTGAGAGAAATTCNTTGCCTTGCTTTAGTCAAACAATATGAATAATTGTTTTTATACATGTAAGATTTTCTTTTAACTTGAGAGAAATTCTTAAATTTATAATTTAATTATTTTTTTATCTAATTTTAATGAATATCACTGCTTATCAGTGTACAGCGAAGCTTTCTGAAAGGCAACGCGAGTTCTTTTTAGAACTCAGGTAACTGTTAGCTAGGGCCTACCTTTTTAAATTATTTCTCAGGCGACCAGCGGAGCCTAGCCTCCCTCCCGGTAGAGGGGAGAGATCAGCGAAGCTGGTTTGACGAGGGAATTTCAGTTTGCTCTGTTAGCTTAATTAGGGAGAAGAACTGCCTCGCACCACTTCCCCCCTTGCAAAGGAGGGGAAAACACAACAACGGCTAGTGTTTCGACAACACAAGCCATTCCCAGCGACCAGCAATCGCCCGCACAGGATGTAAAAAGAACAGCTCGCGAGGCTGAAATCGAGGTTCATGAGGAAACTCAAACTCCGCCCCCTTGCCAATCAAAGCCACGCAAGCCTGATATCAGGCCAATCATGGTGTACCACCTCGAACAAACACTCTACCACGTCCTGGTAAAGCTGCTGCGACAAAAACTGCAGCAGCCAAAACGAAACTGTGCTCTCCCTGACAATGCAGTGGTATATCAGGCACAGTCAATTGAGGACTACCACCGAGCCCTCCAAGTGATCCGGGAATCAGGCCTGCAATGCAGTGTCCTGCTCCCAGCTGCCTATCAAGGCAGTAATCAGGCCATGCCCACCGACATGGACCTACAGTTCGCCCACGACGAACCGAGAGAGCTCGGCATACAGCCAACAACTGTAATGCCGATGTACTCGGGATCAAGGCAGCACCTGTGTGGGTGCAGAGTAGGTCTTCCCCCTCATGGCGTTAAATGCCAAGATTTTTGAAATCAGCTTGCTATTTAACATGGTAGTCAAGTTGGAACGCTACCATCGCCCAGAAGGGCCGCCTCAGTTCACAAAGTGCCAGCTGTCAATGCGGTGCAAGATGCAGGTTTTGTGGGAGAAACCACCTAACTGTTGACTGACAGGAGCAAGATCCTGACAGAAAGCAGTGCGTACTGTATGGTCAGAAGCATCCAGCAAATGAGAGAGGCTGCATGAAATTTAAGGAGGAAAGATGGTGCCACCTCCCACCCCAGCCACCGACACAAGCAGNGCAAATGAGAGAGGCTGCATGAAATTTAAGGAGGAAAGATGGTGCCACCTCCCACCCCAGCCACCGACACAAGCAGTAATGTGCAACTGCACCCTGATACGCTGAGCCCACGGCCAATCAGGAGGCACCTCCCGTCCTGGACCGCGTGGCGTCACAAGAGTCTATGGAAACCGACTCTGCGAGTACACAAAGCTCTAAATTAGAGCAACAATTGCTGGAAAAAATTACAGCACTGATCATAAAAAATTAAACGATGAACCATCCTTTCATTAATAAACTATTAACACCCCTGAGCCAATTACTCGTCATGTGGGGAGATACAAACACTGAGTAGGAGACAAAAGCAGTGGCGACTGTGGGACTCACACTCACACTTGCCAAGGATTTGTCTTAAGATGCAGCCTAATACTGCATGACACAGTCAAACCACGCGCTTCACACAAATAAATCAATTCTTATACTGGAATGTGCATGGAGTTCGCGACAAAAAGCACGAACTCGTACTCACGCGAACACCAAATACCCCTGGTTACAATAAAGGGCACTCACTTGCAACCTCACAATCAATTCAGTATTCCAAATTACAAAATTTTTCATAAAGAAAGAGAGAACAAGTATGGTGGCGGAGTGCTTGTTCGTGTTCATAATTCTATTAAATGCTACGTGGCTAAATAGCCGCAGCTTGTCACAATAGAGGCTGTAGGCATAGAAATTAAACTAGCCAGGCAACTCACAGCCTTCTATTCAGTTTATTGCCCGTCAGGCCACACACTTACAAATGCGGACCTCGGTGTTCTAACAAATATCATGCACTCTTTCATTGCTGCAGGCGATTTAAACACTAAGCATAATGCGTGGAATTGTTCCGCGCGCACAGCCAATGGTAGTACACTTTTTCCTTTGTAGTTGAGGTGAAGTTAGCATGGGAGGTAAACATGGCTCCAATCGCGGCCATGTTTCGCCCAATCCCAGCAAAGCTGCAAGCATGTGCCACTGCAGTTAGAACCTTCCCCTGTCCTCTTAGTTTTACGGTAGGTTAGAAAAAAATTCAGACAAGGCAGTTTACATCAGCTCTATAGCTGCAACTCTCGCTACCTCGCCACGCTTGCAGTGCCGCTTGCCTTCATCGGTAACAGTGAAACTTAGCCGTATCACGTTACTATTGTCAGAACTTGTGTTTCTCAACACACTAGGCAGAAGCTCTTGTCGTGGAGCCTTCTCCTTGCTTCGAGTGTTGGCCCCGTCCCGGGTGTAGTTTTACCGAGGTCACTTTCACTCTGAATTTCGATTGACATCTCGTTGCCACCCTGCAGCAAACAGCTTGGCAAACTTGGTCCCTCGCTCATCAGACGTTAGCGGGCACAGGTCGGAGATATATATCTACCAGTTAACCAATTTTTGGTCCGATCATACTCTTTCGCTTTTCGACTTCCTTACCCACTTTGCCTTCTGCGTGCTCATCCCCTGGACTACTTCCAGGTGCACACACAATCGCAGCAATAGAGATTCGAACCAAGTCCCCACTGTAGAGTGCTTCTGCCTGTCGTCAATGTTTGGTGTTTAGTGCTGGCTGGTCACGCCGCCCTGTATCGCCACTACGGCAAGGGCAGAGAGAACCTTCCTCTGAGGCTCCTGAAGTTTGAGGAGAGCAAACACGTTGAGACATTACGACTCAGGCTACAAGCCGGTCCCACCGCTTACTGAAAGCCGTAGAGTCCTTACGCAGGAAACGCTGTGAACCCAGAGGGGCAGTTGAGGTCTGTAGCTGGTCACGCCGCCCACTCCACTTCTCACCGAGGGGGATCAGGGGACCCTCTCCCCAAGTCACTATAGGCCCGAGCACCGTCCATCGTGAAGCCACTCTGCGGTGCCGATCGATCGATAGGACTCCGGCAGGGGCTTACCCCAAGGAACCAGCCCCAGGAAGAGTAGTTTCCTTGCTTGACGGACCACGCCAGAACTTGTACTCCCCCACGCTTCTACCGTAAGTACACACCACCTTTACGGTCGTGCCTGCACCTCTAGTACACCCACTGAATTCACTAAATCGTAATACTCTACTCTTCTTTTGTTTTATCCTCTTAACTTAACGTAACATCATTGACAGTGCATAGCTGTCTACCCACAGCTATATCCTAAATGCCCCATCACCGAGCGGGCCATAAAAGGAATAGTAAAACCCTCAGTGCCCAGTTACGCGCTCTGGGGTGCCAGGGCCAGATGCCCCGAGGGTGCAACCGCGTCGGCCTCTTACGGCCCCCTGAAAATCCTTGTTAAGGAGACTCCATTTCCCTAGTCTCTAGAGGAATACTCGGCCATTACACCTTCATTCTTCCATGTTGAGGTTATTGGCATCAAGTAACTGATATGAAACTTACATATTTTTGTTGCAAAAAATGTCACAGTATCGCCTGGTACGTATGTCCAAGGCAGCATTATTTTATCACACATGGCTGTGAAACACATGCTGCATCTCGCTGCGACCTGGACATTTTGAATGGATATTGTGACATTGACAAGATGACTAGCTATAATCAATATGCTAGCATAGGGTATTTACAGTAAAGTGAGCACTTTTCAAAGCCCTCTCAATAAATATATTTTACTTTAGCCTTAGACATTAACTGCAGAGTGTGGTGGAACATACACATTGTGTTTATTACTTACTTGGCTGAAAGGAGAAAGTAGCTAGGGCCTCAAAAGTGCTCACTTTACCGTGAACAGTCTACACATGACTTACACAGCAGCAGACTTAACTCACTACGGCACTACAGCAAACTATTCTGTAACCCTCTTGCACACTAGAAAAACAATCGCAGTAGATTTGATTGAAGGAACACAAATTTCAACCTCACCCCAAAAAAAGGTCAAATATTGCTAACATTACAGAAAACAGTGTTTGTTCTGGGCAACTTTTGCAAATGATCTGCACATTTGATTTCACGAGAAGCAACATTGTTTACACAAACTTTACTGTGAGAATCAAAAACGTCCCTGCTTCCCTGTAAGAATCCAGATGATAGTAGCAGATGCCTGTAAATGAAAAGGTTTATTCTTATATGGTTATAATAGTGGACAAAACCATCTGCTTCATACCTGCTACGAAGGAAGGCAGAGATGGCACGTATGATANCCTGCTACGAAGGAAGGCAGAGATGGCACGTATGATAGGAGAGTGGGTGAGGTGCAGCCAAAGAGACGACAGAATGCAGTAGTCGAGTGAACAGAATAACACTGAGCAAACCCAGTGGCCATCAGCACCACTTTTACCACATCTCCCACATGTAAATATTCTGATTGGAATGGGCTGAGAATGGAACCCCAATAGCCATGGTCTAAGGTTGGCGCATTAACTATTTAGCCACTTGAAAATTAAAAGTTCTGAGATCTGTTGTCGAAACACTTTTTCTAATATGTTTTTTTCAAAAACATTCTAAGTGTTGTCTGAAACAATCTATCGATCTCTATAGAAAATATCTATTTTGCTTGNTTGTTTTTTTCAAAAACATTCTAAGTGTTGTCTGAAACAATCTATCGATCTCTATAGAAAATATCTATTTTGCTTGTTTATTGAAAAGTGAATTCTGAATCTAAGCCACTAGAGGTGTGGTCTGCAAGACAACGTAATCTACTTCTCATGTGATGGTTGTGATAATGCTTATCTTGACTGATGGCATTATAATAAAAGTTAAACACATTTTTAAAACACAATAATCAGTAATGAAGATAAATAGGTATTTTTATCAGCATTCGGGATGAATGTCACACTTGTAAGAAATGGAAGAAACTCGCTTACAAAGAAACATGTTTACTGGGCTTTACAATACCCGGTGTCATGCTGCAAGGAGTGAAGGGAGGAGTGAAGACAGTGGCCTGCACATGAGCCTTTCCCGCCATAGTGTCCAGTTTCAATACATTGTCGCACAAGAANGAGGAGTGAAGACAGTGGCCTGCACATGAGCCTTTCCCGCCATAGTGTCCAGTTTCAATACATTGTCGCACAAGAATGTGCTTTAATGATCTACACCAGTGTTGTCAAACTCAAACTAGTGTGAGAAACAGAAAATGTTATTAAGAGAGTATAATGGGCCGCCTAATGAAAAAAAAGTGTGTGTGTAACTCAGNGAGGAGTGAAGACAGTGGCCTGCACATGAGCCTTTCCCGCCATAGTGTCCAGTTTCAATACATTGTCGCACAAGAACGTGCTTTAATGATCCACACCAGTGTTGTCAAACTCAAACTGGTGTGAGAAACAGAAAATGTTATTAAGAGAGTATAATGGGCCGCCTAATGAAAAAAAAGTGTGTGTGTAACTCAGTACACGTTACCGAAGTGAAACTCCTTTGGCGATTATTAGGCATATAATATAGCTCTCTCTTTTTCTGTCTAGCCGAGTGCAGATCTTCCGTTTTTTTTCGCATCACAAATGTTGCAGAACGTTTCATATTATATGACCTTGTAATTTTACTCTCATCACGCCCAAAGAAGTTTCACTTCAAAAAGTAAAATGCTGGGTGTTTATATTGTTAAAATATTATAAAATATAATTATAGTTTAAATGTACACTACTGAAAGTAGGACAAAAATAATGCATGCAATATAAACAACGCAAAAATAGGCACTATGCAGTCGTGGAATTAGGAAGACATAAAAGGATTACTATCGGCTATTCATGGTAACATGAGTACTTTTTGAAGCCCTCTCATTTGGAATAAGTCAATAAAAATATTTTATGGTAGCCTTAGACGTAAACTTTTGAGTCCTGTGAAATACATACACTGTGTGGTAACTGCCAAGTCGCCCCAGGAGGGAACACCCTTCAGTCCAAAGTCGGTCCGCAACTCTCTACAGAAACGACACAGCATGGCACAGCGAGCAAACTCGCAAACTCAGCGCCATTAAGCAGTCATCAAGCAAAACAATAAAAAAATACAATACTACATAAAAAAAGACTTGTGCTCACTTTACTATGACCAGCCTATATANAGTAAAAGACTTGTGCACACTTTACTATGACCAGCCTATACAAGTCTGGCATTTCTTCTTGGCTACCATATGACCATAATCTGGTGCAATATATTGGCTTGAAACAACTGTTACTATACTTTTTTTTTTGTTCATCTGTGAGCTGATTTGTTAGTTTGGAATTTGTTCAACTTTAGATGGAAGAAAAGCTGCTAACAAATATANACAGCGAGCAAACTCGCAAACTCAGCGCCATTAAGCAGTCATCAAGCAAAACAATAAAAAAATACAATACTACATAAAAAAAGACTTGTGCTCACTTTACTATGACCAGCCTATATAAGTCTGGCATTTCTTCTTGGCTGCCATATGACCATAATCTGGTGCAATATATTGGCTTGAAACAACTGTTACTATACTTTTTTTAATGTTCATCTGTGAGCTGATTTGTTAGTTTGGAATTTGTTCAACTTTAGATGGAAGAAAAGCTGCTAACAAATATAATTTTAATATTCATCAGATTTACTGATTAATTTTTGATTCACCACATGAGATTTTCATGTTCAANAATTTTAATATTCATCAGATTTACTGATTAATTTTTGATTCACCACATGAGATTTTCATGTTCAATTTACAAACACTGAATGCAAGAGGCATTCAACTAGATCCCCTACAATAATCTGGGGCCACACCTATATATATGAGTCAGGGGTCGCATGCAGCCTGTGCCCGCGAGTTTCACATGCCTAATGTATACTGTATACTGCAGAAAACAGCATCCAGTAACTATGCCTAATATATTCTGTATACTACAGAAAACAGCACCCAGTAACTATTCCTAATGTATACTGCAGAAAACAGCATCCAGTAACTATGCCTACTGTATACTGCAGAAAACAGCATCCAGTAAATATGCCTAATGCATACTGTATACTGCATAAAACAGCATCCAGTAACTATGCCTACTGTATACTGCAGAAAACAGCATCCAGTAACTATGCCTAATGCGTACTGTATACTGCAGAAAACAGCACGGTCATTGATACGGATGACATATGACGTCTTTTGTCGTAGGTCATTGATTGGGGTGTCCCTCACACATAGGAGACGAGACATCATTTGTTCTTGAGACAACATTCCATAGTCTCATCAGGACGACAGCAATTGGGAGGAACAGAGTACGCTGTACCCACAACATTTTTTTTGGTGGAGTATATCAAGGCATTTGTACCCCCCAAAATTCTTTTAGTGTCATACTTTTTACTACTTTAATAAATTATGCAACAACAGGATTAATTGCAGCAATATTTCATAACCTGCTTGAGGAGAAATTTTTTTTATCCAGTTACGTCTCCTTAAAAAGGAAAAACCCTACTCGCTTGTATACTAGACTGTCTGTCTCCACACCGTACCTCTTTTACTGGCTTGATGCTCCTTAAACAGGTACCTTGCAACTGCATTTCCTGTACCAACTGGAACATAAATAACAGCAGATCTTCTCTCAACATTCACTGACTCACAATTTATTTATTTAATTATTATTATGTAAAAAAAAACCCAACAACCACCATCACTAACCAAAAAATTAACCATCAACAAGAACCCTACTGTACTGTTTAATGGAGAAAGTGGGTACGATCTGATAAAAAATTTTTTGAACATCATTTGCCTTTCTAGTATTTGAAATTGTGGTCTGTAGTTCCTTTGACTTGGGTCTGAAGCTGTCGCTTTATTCTCTGAATTTGAAATGGTTCTAGCACCACTCAGTCTCATACACCAAATAACATTGTGAACTCATTTCTACTGACAATATCACAGATCTGAACAAAAGTTTGACCATACCAAAAAAAAAAAAAACATTGATTTATTAGTGACAAAGTACTGAGCTACCTATGCATACATCTAAAACTGAGGTACGCACATCCATGGCTTAGCTGGTATCAGAACCCACAACTTCGTAGTGTGAAGTTGCCGTAACAACTTATGGCTGAGATTAGATGTTGGCAGTGTGTATGCGTGTTGAGACAATATTGCTCTCTACTATGTGTCTCTGCTGTGAGGCACGTCGGTTAGTAAACAAACTGTAGAGTGTGTCAGTTGGTTATTACTTTCCATACTGGACACTATCAAACCTTTAGTAGATTACCTGCGTCCAGGCAAGTTTATTGCCCACCTCTGAGCGCAGTTCTCTCGACACCTTGACTCGTAGTGTTCATGAGCCGGCCAGCCTATGAAGATGCCATGCGTGGGTGGTCGCGTGTGTATAAGTGCCAGTGGATATGTTGCCCACCAACAATAACTGCTGGCAGCACTATTGTAATTGGGCAGAGTGCATCACTATGGGACTGGTAACAGCCATGGTTGCAATCTCCGTGTATAAATTGGTCAAGAAACAATCTTACACGGTTTTTTTTTTAACTTACATAATTCAATTGGTAACTGTAGAGTTATTTAATGGCACAGCGGATTAGTTTTGTGATCTGGACAAAGAAAGAGAGGGGGTGAGTATGAAACCTCTTGCCATTATTTTTCAGCCACATGTTGGTGACCCGTGGAGGTGACATGTTATCACAGTAGTTCCGCATGATTAATTTACTGTTAAAACTTGTTCTGTTTCATCCCTTTAGGCACCACCTGCCCACTGGCATCAAGAATACCTCGCTTAAACTAATTCAGTTTTGTGAATGCCCACACATCCCTATCATGCACCGCCAGAGTTCGGGAATTAACAGCGGAGCTTCGACCGTCTTGCAGCATTCGCAGCTCATAATTTGTTTAGTGCTTGGCCACCTGACGGTCTCCATGGTCGGGGTAGTTTTAGCGCAGATTTGGCATCTCTGTGGTTGGTACGATGGAGTTGTGTCTGAGCGTAAAGCTGAGTTACCACGTCTGGATAACATGCGCTGCTGCAATGGTCGGGAACTTGTACGCCTTCCCATCTGCTACTCCTGGCGTGAATGTACCACCCCACAGGAATCTCATCAAGTGCTTGGACACACTCCGCCCTAACCCAACTAGCACTCTTAAAGTCCCACTGCTACCATTGCTGTATGAGCTAGCCCCACTGACAACTTCGATAGTTTCATGGAGGCAAACTACAACCTGACAACTTCGATAGTTTCATGGAGGCAAACTACAACCTGACAACTTCGATAGTTTCATGGAGGCAAACTACAACCTGACAACTTCGATAGTTTCATGGAGGCAAACTACAACCTGACAACTTCGATAGTTTCATGGAGGCAAACTACAACCTGACAACTTCGATAGTTTCATGGAGGCAAACTACAACCTGACAACTTCGATAGTTTCATGGAGGCAAACTACAACCTGACAACTTCGATAGTTTCATGGAGGCAAACTACAACCTGACAACTTCGATAGTTTCATGGAGGCAAACTACAACCTGACAACTTCGATAGTTTCATGGAGGCAAACTACAACCTGACAACTTCGATAGTTTCATGGAGGCAAACTACAACCTGACAACTTCGATAGTTTCATGGAGGCAAACTACAACCTGACAACTTCGATAGTTTCATGGAGGCAAACTACAACCTGACAACTTCGATAGTTTCATGGAGGCAAACTACAACCTGACAACTTCGATAGTTTCATGGAGGCAAACTACAACCTGACAACTTCGATAGTTTCATGGAGGCAAACTACAACCTGACAACTTCGATAGTTTCATGGAGGCAAACTACAACCTGACAACTTCACAGTTTCTTGGGAAACATGTGTAAGGATGCATGGTCAGTTGTTTCCCATTGGTGAAGGAAACTCCATGCACCTCAGAATTGTACAGTGGGTGGGCTGAGGTCCTACTGTTTAGACATGGGGAAAGACTGCATAATTTCCCTCTAAGGTAGTAATGGCGTAATTGTTTACAGTGTCCTTGTGGGTTGTATCGCGGGGGCTGCACCACTACTGGTGGTTGGACAGGCAATCGGTCAGCTGGGAATGACCCTAAGTTGGCAGCGCTAGAGTACTGGGCATCGGGTTCGTTGATCAAGCTTACCAGCTAGGGGCAGGTTCTGTAAGTGCTGGGCTAATCGATGGGTTCCTGGGGCCAGCGACTTTGGTTGGTGGAACAAACAACACAACTGGGTAACAAGGGCTTGGGTTTCCACCAACGACACTGTTGCTGAATCTGCTATGTAGCTTTGTGTATAAAAGGGGATTGCTGGGGGCCTTCTCAAGTTCGGCTTTAAAGCTTGGTTTCTTTCTTCATTTTGCTTTCTCTGTAGGAGAACGGCACGGGGTTTCAGCTGAGTAGCAGGGTGGAGGTCCCTCTCGTGCAAGCTGCAACCAACACTAGTGCGTATCAGGTGGCCAGAGTTGGTCTGATCCTCTAGCTGCGATGGCTTCTTGGCGGACTTACATCTGGTGGTTAGGCACAGTGGAATCGGTAGTGGTTAATGCATGACCTGTAACTAAAAGTGGTTGAAAATTGAGCTTGTACCCAGTATCTCTTTCTCTCCCCCCCCCCCTTCTCCTTCATATCAAGTTACATAATTAAGAGACGTCCCAGCTAACAATGGCTATATTTTTTGGTGTAATACCTGCGTGGGAGATGGGATGATGGTCTTGTGGGATCCAGCACCTTACACTTGGAGGGTTCCTAACATGGTGGTTATGCTGCCGGGTCCAATGAAGGAAACAGAACAGCAGGTTGCACTAGACTTGCCGAAGTACAACTCTCAGCTGGTGGCTCTGTTTCTTCATTTTCTCTCGCGCCTTATACTGTCAACTCTCATTTCCAAGACCTCTGGAAAGCAACCTTCTCGAAATAAGACCCCTTTTCCTGGCAACTATGAAAGGTGTTAGAATCGAGAGTTTACTGTATAATACCTATCTTGCATGCTATGGAGACTGGGGCTGCGCAGGTAGTATCACAGAGAGGTTAGGGGCATACATTTCCGGTCCCTTTGCTTTGCAATGCTGCAGATGCGTGGTGGTGAGGGGAATTCAGTGGAATGCACAATGGCTAGTATGTGCCATGCACCAAGACAACTTGACAAATTCAGTTCAGTTTTAATTCATTTTACTTATTCATTGTGTATTTGTTGAAGGTAAAAGTTTCCTTCCTTGCAATAAAGAATCAATGGGAAAAATAATACATAAAATATCTACACAATCGGATTTAAATTATTTGGACATCATCATGAAACTGTCCTGTACGTGTCCCATAGTTATTCCGTCCCATAGCGAACATTAATATGGTGTGGGGTGGGAGAGACCTGGCCCTTACCACAGCTCTAACCCAGCGGAGGAGACTGCCAACCAGATGTCTGAACGTCTCTGGGGAATGGCAGACCATTCTCACGCACTGCTGTAGTAAGTTATGTGGGTCATTGGAGTCCGGCACAGTCACCGTTCCAGTTCATTCCAGACGTGTTTGACGGGATTGAGATTGGGGTTAAGGGCTGGCCAGTCCATTTCCAGAACCCTATTGTCCACAAACCACTCACAAACAGACTATGCATTGTCATGGCAAAACACACAGTTGTAATATCTGAACTGCTATTGCAGACGACACATAGCCAGTTGAAATGTCCTTGCCTCGTCCTGCCTTTAACGTGCACCATAGCGTTCTGCAAGGATCTAGTCCCTCCGTGAAAAACTGTGACCCCACCTCCGCCAAATTTCATGTGGGCACTATATAGTCTGGCAAGTAGCGTTCGCCACACCCAAACTGCCACGTGGTGTAGAGTGATTCATCACTCCAAATCACATGTCTCCAGTCATACACATTTCTTCCTTGCACCACCAAACGTGGCCCTTCATGTTCACAGGCAAAATATGCAGTTAATGGGCAGGTGCTTGAGCTTTGAACCCCAGTCATAGCGCTGGCTGCACAATCAGCGGAACTGCGGGGTCCATGGGCGATGGCATCACACTGTGACATGCAATGTTCCTGTACCACGTTCTTCAATGCTCGACGGTCCCTGTCGGTCAACACACAAGGTCTACCCGGAACTGCGGGGTCCATGGGCGATGGCACCACACTGTGACATGCAATGTTCCTGTACCACGTTCTTCAATGCTCGACGGTCCCTGTCGGTCAACACACAAGGTCTACCCGGAACTGCGGGGTCCATGGGCGATGGCACCACACTGTGACATGCAATGTTCCTGTACCACGTTCTTCAATGCTCGACGGTCCCTGTCGGTCAACACACAAGGTCTACCCGGAACTGCGGGGTCCACGGGCGATGGCATCACACCGTGACATGCTATGTTCCTGTACCACGTTCTTCAATGCTCGACGGTCCCTGTCGGTCAACACACAAGGTCTACCCGGAACTGCGGGGTCCATGGGCGATGGCATCACACTGTGACATGCAATGTTCCTGTACCACGTTCTTCAATGCTCGACGGTCCCTGTCGGTCAACACACAAGGTCTACCCGGCCGTGGTTGTGCTTTCCAGTCTCCACTTCACAATCGCATTCCCAACGGTCGACTTGTCGGACAAATTGTCCTGATGGATTGCTCACTGATGTGATAACACATTACATCACGTTCAAAGTCACCGAGCTCACTTTCTCCACCCAATCTGCCAGTATCGTGTAGCACTAACAAACGTCGAGCCTTCTGCCTCCTTTTATAGCAGCAGCGGTGGTCATAGCGACATATAAGCACGAGTTTACGTTTGCAGAGGGATGTCCCGATACATTTCATCAGATAGTGTTGCCACCTTGAAGGCAGGTAGGGTCAGCATGGATGACAGTACAGGAGGTTGTAGTTGCCTGTGAGGACACACTATCACAGCCTGGAGATTGGCCGAGTGCAGCTGGGGAGGCGATGGAGTGCAGACATGGGGAAATGAGAATACCTGTAGAAAACTCACTGGTCATCAACTGTGTCCACCATTATTCCCAAGTAAAAAATATCGCAATTGTGATTTGTGACTATGGACGAAGAATGAAATATTGAACTACTCGCAAATCTTTTGTAGATAGTTATGGTCACCGCAGGTACAGTAACACTTAAAATGTAAAATCTATATAAATTTTAAAAAATGTGTATATAAGAAGTACAAAAGCACTATGACAAATGCGCTCACTTTTCACTTAGAATGCAGTACAGTAGCTGTGTGTCGTTGATTTGAAACTGCAGGGAGCTCACATTGCCGTGTCCAACAGACTCATTAACGGTCTACTCAGTTTCCAAGTGTACACACTCCACCTGGTAGTTCCTCTGCACCTGGCAGCGGTCCAGAGTACAAGTGTCTGCAAAGTGGCTGTGCACTGCTACAGTGGCCGTCTGCTCTCATGTCGACAGTTCCACAGTGCGCGAGGGGCCGCGGTGGTGTAGTGGTCGGACTACTCGCCTCCCATCTAGGCAGACCGGGTTCGATTCCTAGCGGGATTGCTCCCGGATTCTTACATTTGGGAATCATGCTGGACAATGCTGCTGGTCGGCTGGTTTCCTCGGGGATCTCCCGTTTCCCCTGCCCTTGCATTCTGGCGCCGCTTCATACTCACCTCGTTTCACCCTCATCGGCTCTCGAGTCTGTGGTGTTAAGAGCCGCCTGTATGTTCCTTGGTGTGTGACCCTTGGCAGGGCACACTAGTGACCTTGGTGAACTGTAACTGGAGCAATGTAACTTGCAGCGAACAGGCAGCAGTGATATAGAGGCCCCAGAGCATAAGCAACATGCAACTACTGTTTATGGTTAACTCAGCTTTCCTTACATCAACATACACGCATGCACATTGTCTGATGTACTCCTCATGATGTTAACTATAAATTGCAAAATGGATTCCCACAAGTTATTGTCTTATTAATAAGTGTAACTTATTATATAAAATGGATAGGGTGTAACTGGAATGATGGAGTAGGTATCAAGGAAAATAACAATTACTAACACATCTTGTCTACAAGGCTCTTAACCCAACTGCTATCATGCAAATGATTCTCTGTTGCTTGAATTGGGATTTGCAGATGTTTTAGTAATCACACGTAAAATACTTTCTAGGACAAGACCTGTAGACATGTTGAAACACTGCATGCACAAATTTTTACTGAAGTTTAGCTGGGTGTCACAGTTTTTCTATTACCTTTCTGTATTTATTTCATATTTAATGAATATATATTACGTATGATAGCCACCGTGTTATGAATCTCATAAAGAGTGAANCCCACATTTACTGTTCATGTAAACAAATTGTGTTTTATATTATGTTGGTGTGGTGTATTACGCATTGGCAGTTTGGCAACCCTGCAGGCGGCTGTCGGAACATGGAGGCCTTGTTATGAACTCCAGATTAGTGATTGTTAGGTGAAATGAAAGTTAATGAAGGACACAACACAAACACAGATTCACATTTGTATTAAGCATTACCTGCAGTAACGCACATCCTAAACAACCAAGTTACAACATACATGGATCAAGATGCCTAGCACAGCCGTTTGTTACTATGGCGCTGGAGTTTCATACTGGACAGTGTTTGTCCGTTGCACCGAGTTACGTTTATTACACACTGCACACACACACGCGCACACACACACACACACACACACAGAGAGAGAGAGAGAGAGAGATATATAATCTACTGGGAGTCAATGTACTTTTCATTATATTATAAGACAAAGGATGCATTCAAGACACCACAAAAGACCGCCAAATCAGAATGTTTATAAAGTATTGACTTGTTTTTAGTAAAAGTAGGATGGGTTGTCGGGAGTGTGGTACAGACAAAGTGCAGAGATCGCCTTCAGTTTATAACNGACAAAGTGCAGAGATCGCCTTCAGTTTATAACTGTTTATTTTCAGTGCTGACAAGTGAGAAACCAGGGTTTGTGCTGCTCTCAGCAGGTGAAGACGGAGATCTTGCCTGCACTGTAGCCGGATGCTAAGATGTCGTAACGGCCATCGCCGTCAATGTCGCCTACCGCAGCAGTGCCTACAAAACAAACAGAGCAGGTTCTCAAACCTTGACAAACACACACGTACTTGTAGTTCACCTCCCTGAATGAAACATCCCGGCTGCTACGAGCAGGAAGTAACTCTCACTTCTGCAGGCAAGATGGTGCTCGCACACCAACGTGAGTTGTGCTGGAATGAATAGTGGTAAGACTCTTATTCATAAGGGGGGCAGTGGTGGTGTAGTGGTCACGCTACTCGCCTCTCACCAAGAAACAATCCACAATAGCCTAATGAATCCACCACATTGCATAACTAAGGAGTCAAGCCCTTCAAGCCTGTGCCTGAGTGAAATGTCTTTCTTTCAGCTGATTAACCAAACTTCANCATAACTAAGGAGTCAAGCCCTTCAAGCCTGTGCCTGAGTGAAATGTCTTTCTTTCAGCTGATTAACCAAACTTCATAGCACCTCTTCTGTTTCAACCATAATCATGCTTAGGCATCATATCACAAGAGAACATTTACAATGTACAGTGGACTCTCTAGCTACTGTTTCTCAGAGGACTGTCAAAAAAAATTCNCATAACTAAGGAGTCAAGCCCTTCAAGCCTGTGCCTGAGTGAAATGTCTTTCTTTCAGCTGATTAACCAAACTTCACAGCACCTCCAGGATTCTTCTATTTCAACCATAATCATGCTTAGGCATCGTATCACAAGAGAACATTTACAATGTACAGTGGACTCTCTAGCTACTGTTTCTCAGAGGACTGTCAAAAAAAATTCNGTATCACAAGAGAACATTTACAATGTACAGTGGACTCTCTAGCTACTGTTTCTCAGAGGACTGTCAAAAAAAATTCCATAAATACATCCAACATTTTAGTAGACGAGGATCTCACATGTACAGCCATAAAAGACAACTTCTAAGTTCAAACCTTATTAAACTTCATGTTAAGTGTAATGAAAGCTGTAAATTATCTGCGAATAATGTTTACCTACTAAACAAAATAAAACTGGTAATTTTTAAAAAAGTATTACTTAAATTATATATTAAAAACATCTCACCTCAACTCGTCTAAATGTAGAATGTAACATCACAAAATACTGTATATAATTGAATGTAATCAGACACTGAATGCAAGCCGAATTTTGAATGTCCTGCGCGCACCCGATAGCCAAATGCACGCAAAGAGGTCATTGATCGACCGGTGCGTTCACGGTGAGAAAGATGGAGGGGGGGACGTCTCAGTGGTAGGAAGAGTGAAACAATCCACCCCTCCACTTCTAAAGGTCGGCAACCAGAGGGAGGGTGCAAGGATGCTACGCCGGTTACTATCCTGCCAGTCCTGTAAGGGGAGGAACTAGCTCTGGCGAGTATCACAGAGGTCAGTCGAAGCTTACGCAATCCAGGCCGCATATCTACACCAATCTGCACTTATGACTTATGTTGGCGATGCCGTGTGTGNGTCGAAGCTTACGCAATCCAGGCCGCATATCTACACCAATCTGCACTTATGACTTATGTTGGCGATGCCGTGTGTGAGTGGCAAATACCTGCCCTTTAAAGTAGTTAATAATAGTCGACTTCTAAAAAAAAGTGTGATTTTTAGACAGAGATGACTTAATAAAGTGATTAAAATGTCTTCCTTTCCTGTCTTGAATAATTAATAATTCAAGTCCTTTGATNGTCGAAGCTTACGCAATCCAGGCCGCATATCTACACCAATCTGCACTTATGACTTATGTTGGCGATGCCGTGTGTGCGTGGCAAATACCTGCCCTTTAAAGTAGTTAATAATAGTCGACTTCTAAAAAAAAGTGTGATTTTTAGGCAGAGATGACTTAATAAAGTGATTAAAATGTCTTCCTTTCCTGTCTTGAATAATTAATAATTCAAGTCCTTTGATTTTCATGTACACTTACACCTGGTACGTAAAGGTAGAGGGGGGGGGCACAGCTTCCCCTCCTGCTGGCATGTAAGGGGAGGAAGAAAGGTGTGTGGCTGAGAGAGACACAAAGAGAGAGAATGCCAAGACGCCATGCTGGTTGCTAGGTAACCACTTGCCCTCTTGTCGGGAAGCAAGGTCGAGCCCACTGACAGACTCGCCAACACCATCAGCTGAACTGGAGAGCACCGTACCCCAGTGATGACAATCGGCGTTGCTCTTAACATATTTCACACCCAGTTATGGGAGTGAGTAAATCACAGTCTTAATAATGAGTATGCAGGGAGAGATGCCCAACATCATCTCCATTTCACCCACAAATGGATATTAAGAGTGAGGAATTCAATCAGCCACAGTATAAGACCGCTGCTAAGATCTTCTGCTGCTCTGAGTAATTAGCTGGCACCCATAGCAACTAACACTCATCCAAATTTTAAATACAAACTCCTGTCAAATCCACCATTTTCTGCACGACCAACCCACCGTACCTCAAACTCCTGCCACCGCACAATCCCGCTCCTTGAGCGATATCACGAGGCAAGTGTCGTTCCAGAAAAAGAGCGTGTTTGATATCGTAGAACACAGCCGTTCGAGTGCAAGTACAGCGACAGTCATGCATGAAGATGGCGACCCTCCTCTACGCGTGAGCACCCGTGCAGAAATGTTTCCCAGAACAAACGGCTGTTGCATGCGAACCTGTGGTGGTGCCGTCGGTGTTCCAGATAGTCACTTGATTGTAGGACCAGTCCTCCCCGCTCGGGAACAGCATGTAGTAGGCTCCAGCATCGTCGCCATCCACTACGATGTTCGGCTTCTCCCTGCGGGCAACACGAGTCACTGGAGTACGTGCTAGCTCAGGAAACACCATGCTATGTCGTTACATTAGCAGTGTTCAAAGGCTACAATTCTTATCACATTTTAGTGTATTACACCCTTCTTCATCGTCGTATGAAATAACAGCCTTAAAAACAATGACCATGGAGGAAATATCACTGCATGAAAATAAATAAAAGAAGTTACAGAAATTTGAAATTCAAATTTTTTTGTTAAATTTTTTTTATTAAACAGAATTAGTGCATTAGTTTACAGCTCAAAATAATTATTGATGTCGCAAAAAATATTTCTCTGCCATTTGTCACAAACTCTTGACNACGAAGTTACAAAAATTTGAAATTCATATTGTTTTTATTAAACAGAATTAATGCATTAGTTTACAGCTCAAAATAATTATTGATGTCGCAAAAAATATTTCTCTGCCATTTGTCACAAACTCTTGACGTGAAATGAAAGGTCAAAATAGTTACAAGCTAAGCCTTACTACAGGTGAACCAACCGAGTTTTCGGAAATGCACCAATGGATCCACCAGTGGGGTATTGACATGCGCTTTCACTTTAAAACAGAAATCAAGTCTCACATTTTTATGCAGTGTTTGTGCACAGTTCAAAGCGCAAATTTTTTTCATTGCAATTAAACTCAACAATTTGCCAGTGCTTTGTTTATATACACGATTGATGCTCAGGCGCATAGATCCACTGACATCTCAGGCTGGTTGAACCGGCGGATACATTGATTCAACCGAACTTGACCTAAACAGTAGTTTTCGAACTTTCAGTATAATGAATGTCAGAGAAATTGCTACAAGCTACTGTTGTGACTTGAACAAACTCTTTATCTGAAACCGAACTTTGTTTTAAAATAACTTTTTGAAATTTGTACTAATTAACAGAGTGTACGATATGTAGCATTCATTAAAAAGTACTACACACTACAACAATTTTCACATAATTACAATTAATTTGCTTATGAAAGAACTAATTTTTTTTTAACACTTTAAAACATTTTTATAAAATTTAAATTTTTAAATGTTTAAAAAATCAATTGAGAAGAGAATATTTTTTTTATAAAATGCTAAGTGTATTCCCACTTTGGAAGTTTTTGAAAACACATTTTGCACAAAAACATTTATCAAACAAGACCATTAGGTCTATAATAATTACTAAGGTTATACAGATTGGCGCAAAAAGAATGCATGTTTTTAAAATGGGTAGTATTTTGGATATATTAGTACTATTAAACACACAATGACAGCAACATCACAACAATGTGTAAGACAATGCTGTGTAATATTAATTCATGGCAGTCTAGCGAGCTACGACAGTTTCATTCTTCATTTAATTAGAGAACATGGTATCAGACAGATGATGTCCGTCTTTTCGTACACACATCCGGAGCTGCGATCTCTTCGCGAATGGCAACTTCCAGCTTGTGTAGTGTTCGCGGTTTTTGAAAGTACACCTTCGACTTCCGGTAACCCTAACGCAGGCAGAGAAGTCGGGTGAGCGTGGGGGCCAAGGGACATCACCAAAATGTGAGATTATGTGTCGAAGCCCTTGCCATGCGAGATGTGGCACCATCATGTTGGAACCACATGTCTTTCATGGTGACTCCTAAACGTTGAAGTTCTGGATGCAAAAACGTCTGAAGCATGTCGACACAGTGAGCAGACATCACTGTTACTGAAGCCCCGTAAGTAAGGTCCTACCATCCCCACAGTCGACATGCCACACCAAACTTCAACCTGAGAGAGGTCTCTGGTGTAATTCTCGCGGGTTCTCTGCTACCCAAAATCGACAGTCATGAACATTGCATTTGTTGCAATAATTGCAAGCATTCTCTCACAAAACAGCCTGTGTTGGACACAATCTCCCGGAGACAGCTTTTGAACGATCATGACTTACGAAAGTCACCTCAACTCGCCGTGCACGATACGCTGCAGTGAGCGACGAGACAGGCCCGGGGTTGGAGGTTGGTGCACGACGCCTCGTGGAGTGCTGCGGACTGTGAACAACCCACCTTCTCACACTCGATATTTACTGGCGTCTGCGCTGTGCGTTGGCGGCTTGTTGATTTCCTCTTCAAAACCAATTGTGTTGTGCAAAAATTTCATCGGAGTATTGCGTTACTATCAGGGATCGTCCTATCACGCGCCACATTGAACTGCAGACGGAAAAGACGTCGGACAGTAACAACTGAATTGTTATTTCGGAAGAATTGCTCGATGGCAAACTTGCGATGCTCCACGTTCTACTGTGCCATGGCTACCAACACTGGCCCGTCTGACCTACCTACAGGTGGTGTGCAACTGTCGCCCACCTCTCCCCTCCTGTATACTACCCATTTCAAAAACATTTGTTTTTTTTGCACCATCCTATATTTAATAAATAAGTAATAATGTTTATGAATATTTTAAATAATGTAATTGATTTTGTGGACATAAATTACAGCCATGAATGATATGAATTTATAATTGAAATAAAATCAATTACTAAAGATATTGTTTAACATTAGTAGGAGTATTTGTTTGCATGCAACCAAAGTAATAGCTGTGACTGTCGTGCTCTCTGCGAGTGTACGTACCCCGAGGCCTCGTCAGCGGTTGTGTTGTACGCCACTTGCAGCGCACCAGGTGTGAGCGGGTTTGTGTTCAGGAGACTCCACTTCACCTTAAAGCCTGTTGCCAATGTGTGTCTTGTGAAGTCATCATTACTGAGAAAACAGAAATACATTTGTATGCGTACAGATACAAGCAAACAGTCATTACCACTGCTTTGTAGCTAACTGAACACTTTAAAGTCATGCTATGCAGATTTCAATACACTCATAAAATATGAAGAGAATATATTTATTAATGTTTATAAGATATAATTCTGCCCAAAGTAGCAATATTTTTTAATAAATCTGCTTTCGTGCTGGCTGGCAGAGAACATCTTAGCTATGGGTACAGGGGTAGGGAAAATCAAGACGTTTATCCTCTGGATAAAAAATTCTTTACAACTGCAGTCTTATCATTTATCCAACTAACAAACAGACATCACCAAATAAGCTTTATTGAAATGTGGCTCCATTTCACAGCACAAACAAAGCATATACTTTACTATCCGCCCACGCCAATGGTTGCAGAATTTTCTCCATGCATGACTGTCACAGTTATCTTAATCAAAAGCTATTAAAAATATGTTTACTTGTGATAAAATATAGGTGTTGTAATGTCAATGCCTGCAATTGGTATGCCACAATATGATAAACAAAAAAAAAAAAAACTTTGCGGATAGTGGTTGAAAACTGTGGCCGAGAAACTTTCTGCAACCGTTTACATACTACAATTTGTGTGAACTGAGAAAGGGGAGGGGCAGGCGAGTCATCCACAGGCTCCATTCACCCCCACCTGGTCTGCCATGAGAGGGAGGGTATGCTGGTTGCTAGGCAACCATCCCTCTCCTTGCCTGCCACGTAAGGAGAGGGAACATAAGGAGAGGGAACGCAAGGAGAGGGAACGCAAGGAGAGGGAACGCAAGGAGAGGGAACGCAAGGAGAGGGAACGCAAGGAGAGGGAACGCAAGGAGAGGGAACGAGCTCAAGCTGGTCATGCCAAAAGCTTTGTTTCTTCCAACGCTGGTTCGTGCACTGCACTGCAGTGCAGGGTGTGTGTAGTTCTGTGCAGCTGCACCACAATTCTCTGTTGGTACGAAGTGTACAAAACAGATTGAGCGAAACAACATTTGGGCAGTATTCACCCAGTTTTGGCAGGACGAACAAAACCCTGTATGAACAGTAAGTAAACAGTTTTCCAAGCAAAGGCAATTAATTAGTTGGATTAAGCAACCGAATTTTATACATACAGTGGACGCCCTACTACAATTTTTCAGGGGNTTTCTTCCAACGCTGGTTCGTGCACTGCACTGCAGTGCAGGGTGTGTGTAGTTCTGTGCAGCTGCACCACAATTCTGTGTTGGTACGAAGTGTACAAAACAGATTGAGCGAAACAACATTTGGGCAGTATTCACCCAGTTTTGGCAGGACGAACAAAAGCCTATATGAACAGTAAGTAAACAGTTTTCCAAGCGAAGGCAATTAATTAGTTGGATTAAGCAACCGAATTTTATACATACAGTGGACGCCCTACTACAATTTTTCAGGGGNAAAGGCAATTAATTAGTTGGATTAAGCAACCGAATTTTATACATACAGTGGACGCCCTACTACAATTTTTCAGGGGACTGTCAAAAAATTTCCATACATCCAGGATTTCAGTAGATGCAGGTTCTGACATGTACATGAATAAAATACAACTTCTCACTCTATTAGACCATGCTGAGAGTGGTTAGACTGCTCGCCTCCCACCAAGGCGAACCGGGTTCAATCCCCGACCGGTTCACTCCAGATTTTTGCAAGCCGGATAATGCCACTGATCGACGGGTTTTCTTGGGGATCTCCAATTTCCAAAGCCCCTTCATTCCAGCATTGCCCCTTTCTCACCTCACTTCACCCTCATCGGCTCTCTAGACTTTGCTGTTAAGAGCCGCCCAAATCTCTTCACTCACTTATTCAGGTTGAGTATAATGAGAGCTGTACATATCTGTATAGTGTTGTTAATATTATTATCTCTGTGAAGTAGGTAGACTATACATATTATAATGATATGACAGCGAGGATATAATACTACATATACCTACCATATTTAGAATAGGAACAGATAACAGAGAAATAATTCCTAACAAGGTAAACACTATTTTGAAGCACTATTTACTTTACACAGACACATGACAAAGAAGAACAAATACAAGCACAAATAAAATAAAAAACCTACCAGAAGCGGTACGAGTGACCCTGGACTGTAACAGAACAGAAACATACATAGATACACATGCACTTTGCATGTATGTTCAACGACTAAAACCTTAAATCAATTCTCTTCCTGCATGAAATAAAAATCAACATATAAAGGAAATTTAAATTGAGTGAAAATTTATTCAGGAAAACTTATCAGAAGTGTTGGAGTTTAACTACACAGTAATTAACAGGGCTGCTGCCCGCAACTAATTTTTTTTACGTGCGAGACCAACCATCTTTTTTTTAGCAAACACACTTATACTGAATAAATAATAGTTTTATTTTATTGGGCTGGGCGCCTTTCATGCATCGAGATCTTAACTGAAATTAGGTACTTAGTTAGTTCTTTAATGCAATCCTTCCTATGTGAAAATCATGAAACACAACATAGCTCAGCGTAATTAAAGATAAAGCGATCTCATTTAACCCCTGGGTAAAACGTCAAACTTAAATTCAATTCTTTGATTTTTAAATATGCCCGAGAAAGTTTTGCAGTGAAATTTTATAGGCATTACTTTGAAATGTTCTAATTGTGATAACCAATTTTACATCAATCATATTACAGTTCAGGTAGGCATGCATATGCAAGGACACTAAAAAAAATTAATAAAGGTAGAACACTTTCATTTACAAGTTTATATGGCGGCAATCAACATAAAGATAAAATTAGATCTCTCACGTCCAACGATAGCCGTATTCGCAGCCCGGCCTTTCCAAGCCTAGACATCATTCCAAAGATGGAAGTCTTGAAGTCAAGGCACTAAAAATACTAAATTCCTCTATATTGCGTTTGAGGGCCTCTTCACTGCTATTGCCCACGCAAATGCAGACCTAAGACATTTTTTTGGCATCGCTAACTAACATTAAGGCGGAGCAGTATCGTAACAAAGAAAGGACACACTGATGTCTCAAAGCCCTAAGTCATGCTGCATAAGAAGAAAGGAGCTGAAAACCATCTCAAAATAACAATTTTCTCCAAGCTGAGCTTTGTTAAAATTTTTAAATAAGTTCCAAGCAGGTAACACAATAAACAAAATACTCATTCCAAAGCGAAATATCAGCTTCACTACATAGAAATACCTTTAAAACATTTACAAAAATCACAAATTTCAGTAAGGTTTCTAAGTACAGTTCTATGAGTCTATGAAAATAAACAAATATAATTTGTTTAAATACCTTGCTTAGCATCCATAATTAACAATATATGCCATTCATAAAAATTTTACTCAACTGATAGAAACCTAATTAAAAATAATTATTTTCAAACAAAATACTCTGGATAAAGTAGCTTTTGCTTTTCCAATAGTATCATAACTATTGCTGTGCCGTTATAGGCATTTGACCATCCTGGCCATCGGCACATATGCTGCACAATGTTACGCATGTCCATGAACAGAACAAAAGTATTGGAATTTGTTACACAATATAAAAGTTTTATAAGACACCTGTTGGTGAATTTAACCAATCTGAACCATCCCATGCTAAACATGCGACTAAAATAAATATATACAGTGCAGACACACTGTGGCATGCATTTCATCTCACGAATGCTTGCAACAAGAAGAAAATACCTCCTTCCATCCTTTCTCCTCACTCCTATGATTACAGCGACTTTCCTACTGTGAGATTACATTGCAATATACACACAGCCACACCACTCATTTTAGTTTCTGGTAATAAATGATTTTTCCTCTTGGAGCTTAAATTACCTTCCAGTTGCAGCCTCTGCCAAACTGGCCTGCAAGTTAACTTTATTCTGTCTTTTTCAGGAATGTACTGGGGATTCCAGGTGTGGATTGAGGGTAGGGGTGGAAGCCCACCAATTATTCCACCACTCGTTACGCCAGTGCCAAATAAATGAAAGGAAGTACTGACCTCTTTCTACAAGCTCCTTCGCCCCTCCCCCCTAATAAAGAGCATTGTCCCGACTTATTGTTCTCCTTCAGCATTTTCTAATAATGCAAATAGGTTTGAACTTGTTTTCTACTGAAAGGGTTTCTACGGTGGCTATGCCAGTTTTTCCTTCTGTCTTTTAGTTCCAGGTTAACTACAGTTACAGTCAAGAAGGTGGTAATGGGCTTAACAGCGGCCGTGGTTGCCCAATCCCTCTCTGCAGCGACGCATGTCTCCTTGTATGTACGTGTCTCCGCCCTGAGATATACTAAGGTCCTGTCCCTACTTTTGACACACACTTAACACTTCAATTAGAAAAGGTAAGAAAAAATCTCATTCCAGCACTATATTTTACAATTATATGTTGTTTTAATGTAAATTATATACTTAAAAACACTTAAAAATTATTTTACAACCAGCAATATTTCATTTTTTCACTGAATTTAATTAATTCCAACCATTTCCTTTCAGTGCAAATAGAAAACATTTTAATTTAGCAAGTACTGTGCATATGTGATGGAAGCCCCTCAAAATTACCCAAGGAGCGTATGTAAGTAGGGTTGGGTATCTTGTCGACAGCGAGGTCATTAGAGACCGGGAAGTCACTCAGAGAAGCCGGAGTGGGAAAGGAATTGGTCTTGGCCTGGTTTAAGTAATTAGTAATCTTAAAACAAAATGGAAAACCAAAATCAGGATGATCAGACAGCAAATATACCCAGGTCCACTTGAAAGTAAATTGACATTTAATTACCTCCGTACCAGATGAGATAAGATTAAAGGTACTTTTAGTTGAAGAAAATAACTGAAAACCAATTGGTTCTGTATCCGTGATAAATCGAAAACTACCTCCTAACACCTTCCAACCAAAAACTAATCCAGGGAGCTGAAGGTTAGAGTTAAACCTTTTTGTAAAAGTAACCAAATACGCGCGACTGTAATAGAGAGGGGCGGTTCTGATACTCACATGAAGTCGTCAGGAATCTCATAGGCGTACACGGTGCCTACAGAGTTTTTGTAGGCAGATACCAAGATGTCGAGTTTGCCATCCTGATCGAGGTCCGCCAGCTGTATGTCCCAGGGCGTGCCGATGGTGTCATCCAGCACCACCGTCTTGAGCTGTGCGAGCGACACACAAAACAATCCGTCAACTTGTAAGTCAAGGGGTAAATTCACAATGCTCATTGGTTCATGCAGAAGGCTGTGTATCCCGCACTACGATACCCGTTTCCCCACACATATTTCAAACAATTACGGTGAGTAATTTTTCACATATCTAATTTGCTACATCCACGACTGTTTCAAAATGAGTAACTAACTCGACTTTGTCCACTGCATACACTGACTACCCAATAAGATCAAGGAAATACTTTATGACAAATTTAGAAAATATTTCCAACCAATATAATTAAGAAAAACTGGGAATAATTACAACCAACTGCAAGATGATAATTTTATCCATATATACTTACTGAACTCATTAGCAAAATCAAATAATACATTTATGATTTAAGTTATTCATGGTAAAATGAGCATTTTTGAAAGCCCTGGTTAAGCTTTACTTGCATGCACATTGTGGATTCTGCCACCACATTATGGTGGCAGATAAAGATTCCTGAATACAGATATCTATTATGTAAAACAAAGATTGCCATGGGCTTTGTCACTTTATTCATGCATCGTTCACACAAAACTGTGAAATTATCAGAAAAGTAAATATTTTACCACTGTGATAATTCTTATTCTCATATGCAGTGTAAAGAAGAGAACAGGAAAACTCATTTCAGTGCAGCATTCACAGATGTTTACCTAACATTTTACATTAATCGTTAAGACAAGAAACTACTTCCCCCTCCATTGTTACCAACTTTACCGGGTGCAGGCCAGTGCGTCCGTTAATATACATGCAGGTAGGCGCAGTTGACATTTTCTGAAGTTTGACTTCTAAAGAGAACAATATATTGTTAACAGCCTACATCAGACATTTATACATAACTGCTACTCGCCTCACAGTTAAATGGTTCAGATTTTCACAAAAAGTTATGTATACATTATTGGGAAGTAAGATATCGTAAGAAAACTGAAACATTGTTATAACAAATGCAGTGTTTAATACTTAAGAACGAGGCTTATAATAAACATTTCCTTTCCGAAGTATATTACTTTAACACGAGCCAACTGGCCACATATTGCTATGCATAACGTATGTATATAATCTATCACCAATTCCGACCAGCATGTAGTTGTTCAGGTAGCCTATAAGGTTCATATTTGTGTAAAATTAATTTGGGTTTGTCAGTTGATACCAAATGGTATTATTTGGATATAATACACAAGTCTATTTATAACATTTTACCTGTCATAAAAAAAATTGAACTGAAGGTTGCAATTCAGTGCTATTTTTTCAAGGGTGATGGTGCTGATTTTATTACTGCAAAAACCTTCTTCTACATAGAAGTCTACAAACACTGGCGTTATTCAGCTATGGATTAAAAGTTGTTGTCAATGCTGTAGATAAGAAATAGAGATAAATATTCCAGAATACATAAGCATACAGATATATACTGAAGACTCAAAAAAACTGGTACACCTGCCTAATATCGTGTAGGGACCCCGCGAGCACGCAGAAGTGCCGCAAGACGACGTGGCATGGACTCGACTAATGTCTGAAGGTATGCAGGAGGCAATTCACACAATGAATCCTGCAGGGCAGTCCACAAATCAAATCTGCGCCAATTTGAGAAAGGGTTGCAAGTCTGTCACGTTTAATGATTCTCGTCAGTTGTCGTTTGTCTCGTTCTTTCACGATCTTTTTCCGGCCGCAGCGATGTTGAAGATGTGATGTTTTACCAGATTCCCGATATTCACGGTACACTCGTGAAATGGTAGTACGCAAACATCCAAATGTTATACCTACCTCGGAGATGCTGTGTCCCATCTATCGTGCGCCAACTATAACACCACGTTCGAACTCATTTAAATCTTGATAACCTGCCATTGTAGCAGCAGTAACCGATCTAGCTGCCGACCGCATCGCGTTACTCTGATTGGTTCCATACCTCTGTCATTTGCATACGCATGCCTATACCAGTTTTTTTGGCTCTTCAGTGTAACAGCTGCATGTATCAACTCCGGTTGCCCGAACTAAAAAACAGCCTCACTGTCCAACAACTTGGCACAATGTCATTTACCCAATCAGGACCAGAAGACTGGCTTGCCGAGTGGAAACCTAACCAATGAGAACTCTTGCACCATTTGGTAGCCAGACAGACATGAGATATGTCAGTCGAGCTGCAGCCCTGATGCGAGGAGGTCGCTCTGCGCACTCTTGCACGCACTGTGTATCCTGACATGTACAAGGCAGAAGGTAACTGCTGCTCACAGTGTTGTGCGCGAGCGCCTTCCTGAGTTCCACTGCAGTGTGAAGAAGTGATATTTTAGTTAGAAGAGGGTGGCGAGTTCAGCAACACCAGCTCTGGGTTTTTTTAAACCCAGAAAAAGGTAGCCTGCCTTAGCCAGGGATTAGTTTTAAATTTTGATTACAGCAGCTGGTTCATTTCTAGCTGTGCTTGCGGTACAGGGGAGCGATCAGCGAGGCCAGTTTTGTGGGAATCATGTTTGCTAGGCTAGTTTAGGAAATATAATTTTTTTCTAGCCTGCCAAGGACACCCACCTGATGAGAATTTCAAGAGGTGGAAAATCGCTTGTGTATCTGCGAAGCAGGACTTCAGTTTCCTCACTCCATGAAAATAGTTGCCACTGAAAGTGGCGCTCAAAAACCTACACAAAACTTAACCAATCAATTTCAACAGTGAATGGGAATAGCTTAGTCCAGCATCAGAAGCAATATAATTATTGTGTTCATGCACCCAGCGCACCAAATTTTGAGCCAGTATGTCAGACGACATAACCTTGAGCAACTAATCCTTCTAGTTCCTTTTCAATCTTTGGAAGGTGGGGATAAGGAATTACACTATATTTCAACCACAGCAGCGTAACAGTAGGGTCTAGCTGAAAACTGATAGGATGTCCCTGAAATTCACCAAGTTCTTAACTAAATACTTCTGGGAATTGTGAGACTATCTGTGCCAATGCACCAGTCACCTTCAACAGCCTCTTCACTTCTATTCCTAGAGCACCTATCCAAGAGCACACAGTGGTGACCCTTGGAGATAGTCCAAGTAAGTGCACTTCCCGGGGCCATCATTCACACTGCTCTTACATGAACACAGTGTCTCAATAGCATTTTTGCTAAAGTCCTGTAGCACACAAGTGTTGTCAGCAAGAGCAGGTGTACATGTGGGGAAATTGTCTTGAAGGTAATTAAATTAATTACAGACACTCCAGCACCTGTGTCTACTTCCATTACAAGTGGTTAGCCATAATTTATTTATTACTGCTGTGCATAATTCAGCACATCCTGCCACTAGGACTTCATACCTTTTGCCTTACTTCTGCATTCCTACACAAGGAGGTATAATTTTTTTTTTTTTACCAAAATAGCATTCAACATTCTTGAAATGACAATCAGACTGAAGATGCGACCGTGACTGTGTCTGGGTATTTGCCTTGCCTTGCTCTCTTGTTCAGTTCTGGTGCTAAAACATCATTATTGTGTGGCGCTGCTTGCCCTAGGTAGTCAATATTTACAAGGTTCATAGTAGCACCACGGATTTCTCGGGTGTGTCGATATGCTGCCTCTGAAGTAAGGGCTTTCTTCTGTGCTTGGGCAAAAGTCAAGGCAGTTTCCGACGACTAACCACGCTGCACAGTTTCGACTTTCGCACCACACACAAATCAATCCTAAAGCATCAGATACAGGTTGCCCCCGAAATTACAATGTTCTGCTAACTGCAGTAATCCAAAACACTTCCATTATCTTTCTGATCACAACGATGGAATTTAAATCATTGGTAAATTTCTACGGGTTCTACAGGCGAAATTACCGTTTGGTAATGCTACAATTTCCACACATGGTTTCGCGGCTGCATAGTGGTTGAGACTAGCGATCTCAATACCGAATACGTTTCAGACCAGAACACACAGCACACTTCTTCTCTTTGCCAGTGGAAGCAAAACCCAAGTCGCTCTGCATTTGCGTCCCAACCTTGTGGATTCGTCACGTCAAATTCTTCAACGTTGCCTAACAATTGTGCTGTTGTGAAAATTACAGTTCACTTCACTCGTGGGTAATTGTATAGAATAGCGGCTTTTCTGAAGGAATCATAGTAGACCCACAAAAGTAACATACATGGGTTTTGCACAGCTTACCTTTTTAATATTGACGAGGGTATAATGGTAAAATATGTAGAACTTCGTAAATAAAATAGATAAAATACGAGGAGTTTGGCCATTTTGTTTACGTCGGACGCCATGTTGAATAGCCACGTAATGCTGTCGGCTGTGGAAGTGTAGACGTTACCGTAGTTTAGTTGTCCGGTATATAGCATACTGTGCGGTTCGCGGCTGATGGAGTGTTGCTGCGCCCGTGGTTTATCACGTCCGAACACGACCGTGTGAAGGCTTGTGATTGAATAATTGAGGGTGCAAGTACGAGTGATTCTGTGCGTTTGCAAGTTTATAGAATTAACATTATTTTGGCCAGTACCTTTTGCATTTTTAGTAGATCATGGTGTGTTGTCGAGTGAGGTAAGTGCCACTCATGCGCGACGGTAGTTGAATTGGCCGAGGACACACCGCCTACTTAGGTGAGTAAATTTACATACGTCTGATCTGTTGTATTATCTGTGGTATATTTATATGAAGGGTATTTCAATTGTATTCACATACGGAATATGGTATGGTAACGCAGATATTTTCCACACCTTTTACTCCATAATGTCCCTGATCTTCGTAACCCTCCCCAATATTGTATTTGAGGTTTGTATTGATAATACGTTAATGCCCCTATTATATTCGTGTTCTGTGTAATTAGTAGAGTGGGAATATACCACTTTCCGTGATTTTTTCCCTTTATTTTAGAAATAGCCGCTATTCTATAAAATTACCCTTACCCGTGTCGTACAACTCGCCACCTGTTGAAGCTGGCTTAGCCAGTGAAACATCGCTTTTACGCAACTGCGTGGTAAACGTATCATCCTTTGTGTACATGTATTTTATACCNATCATCCTTTGTGTAAATGTACTTGTCGACAAGTACTGCACTGAGAGTACTTGAATCCCTGTCCTTTTATATACTTTTGATAGCCTAGCAACCTACATGCAACCTTAAATAACACTGAAGGAGATTTATTCAAAATACATTTTCCTTTTCAAATAAATTAATATTTCAGTAAGAAAACCTCTTTTTATTTTCCTGCAAGACGAACTTGAAAATTGACATCGCACTCAGTAAAATGCACCGTTCGATATTAATAAACATTTTTATCATAAGGGGCATAAAGTTTACGTTTTTGGGGTATAATTTTATTTGTAAGATGCCTAACCTTTGATTAAAATTAGTATTTCATATAAATATTTTGATTTGACACGGGAGATGTTTAAACACGGTCTTCACTGAAGAAAAAAACTTCAATTTGAGACTCAATTTCAAGATTTTTAGGGGTTAAAATTGATTAGTTTAGATTCTTACGAGGGTGGCAATTTAACAAAGTAATTCTTGTACGGGAGGTTACTGTACAAGGGCACGTCCTTGTGAATCACTGTGATATGGCAAATATCTGATTTTTTTTTTCTGTAGCCGTTTGTGTTGCTGCTGCGTGCAGCCTGTTCACTGGAGTCTCGATTGGTTTTTAATTAAATTTTGAGATTTTTAATTGCCAAAGTGGTGTTTTAAATAATCTTAACATCGTATGTTTGTTGCACGAGAATTTTTTTTAAAATTCAAAATTAATATTTAAGTGATGTTATATATAGTGATTTTGGATTGAGCAAAATACTGGAAAAAAGGGTATATGTTGTTTTGTAGTTATAGAAAAAGGGTGTTATATTTCCGGGTTTGTCATTAAACTATCTCATTTCGTTCATGGATTTCACAAGAAGTGGTTTATAATTGAAAATTAAGTAATTTTCTAAACTGTGATTTTAGGCAGCTGGTACTTAAACAGTGATTTTGAGCGTGTTTTTAAGTTTTAGATTTAATTCAAAAGGACTTGAAGGTTTACTGGTGTTTTGTTAGAGACGTGCTCGGTTAAAATACGCGTAGTTTCTCTTGTGAGTGTGTACTCTGCCGAGTGAAAGAAAGTTGGGTGCAAAAACTTGTTTTAAAACTATTACAAGTTGTGAAAAAGCGCCCAGGGAAGTAATTAAGGATTTAATACAGTTTGGTACGTGATTTGTTCAATAACTATTTGTTAAACTCCGTAGAGTTATTAAATAAGGCTTGAAACGCGAGCTAAAAGTTGTNAAGGGGGGGGGGGGTCCTTCCTCCGCAGCTCCAGAGGTGGCAGCACTGTAGTCTTTTTACGCGAAGCTTATTTTAATGAATGGTGATAAAAGGTGTCGGGGGAATTTTAAAATTTGTTAGTTGGGGTTGTAAAGTAGGTAAGGTTATTATATTTAATGTGTTTGAAATGGGGAAGATCGTTTTCTATGAATTTTGCCCCGATTATGGTTGGTTTAAATATTCGCGTTTATTTCACTCATCAGAGTATGTTTTTGTTTACTATACCAGGTTTTTCCCGGTACGCTTTGTAGGGAGAGGATAAGATAATCTATTTGGTACAAAAAGAGCCGAGAGCTTCTAGAAGTACAATTGATTTTTTGTTGTACATTTGTGACTGTTTGACTTTGTGCCATGTAGGGACGGAAGTGTAAATTTGATTCAGTCAATAATCGCATAAGCGAAGTCATGTCCTCAATCGCCTCCCTCAAACCACCAGGCAAACTTGGTGGTGCAGAGAAATGGGTTGTGGAGCTGGCAGGGGGTTGTTTGTTTTCTGCTCAACTGGGGATTTTATTTGGCTGTATAATTCCTAACGACGCTTGTGCGTACGAAAGGCGCGTGGAAGGTTTTGTGAATCTGTAATTGGTGTGTAATTAGCCAGGTTCTTAGCCGGCGCTTGGATTGGCCTTGAAAGTTGTTGTTGTTTCGCCTTGATGTTTTCAGCTCTGGCGTGGCGGGTTTTGACCTGCTCAAGGTATGTGGGACAGAGTAGTGAGAAAGCCTCGTGCTTGCCTTTACAGTTGCGACAAATAGGGTCTGCGTTGATGTTGGGACAGCCAGTACCGAGGTGAGGCCCGGAGCAGTGTGAGCATCTGGTTGGTAAGCGACAATACGCTCGTGTGTGTCCAGATAAGAGACAATTTTGACAGTGGGGCGCATCTTGCGGCCGTTTCCTATAAACACGCGGGTGTACTACGGTCATGTTAAGTCACGTAATTGAGACTAGGGGTGGTAGCTTTGTATCTTGTGCGGCCGTTACATAGAAGAAACTAAGCGGCTGCAACCGTGTCATTTCTGGGTTGGTAGGGTGAGGAGTTGGTTTACAAAATTGGTAGATTTTGTGGATAACATAGCCGTGGTCTTCCAGACCGTACCAGTTTCAAAGCATAAATTTATAACTTTACCGACAGTGCTAAAGCAAAGGCGAGATTACGTATTTTGCACGTAGTTATTTATGTAAGTTGCAGCAAGACCGTAAAAGCTGCGACGGTATGATAGTAGTTGCCTATTATGAAAACTTTAGTGAAATTATGTTTGTCTGGAATATTTATTTGTACCTAGGTTACGAATGTACTAACATTAGAGGTACAGAAATATTTGAATTTCCTTCATACTTTCATCCCCAGTTTCTCAAAGCTGGTTAAATGGTAAAATGGTTGCCGGATTAGTTAATTCATAGGTATTTGATTGGCGTATTTAAAAATCAAATATTATGTACGATTATCTGATTAACATATGTACTATTTTTGGTGTGTTTTTGTTTTTTATGTCTTTGATTAAATCATATTACTGTATTGTACAGTGATTTTCTGATTGATGGTATGCATTTTTTTTTGTTTAAAATGTTAAATTAGGTAGGTAATATTTTTACATATAAATCTCATTTCATGTTGCCTATGAATAGCAGTTACGCTAATTGTTTGGACGTCAGCCTGGATCGTGTTTCCGTTGGAGCTGAGTTACTTGGATATAGGATATAGTAATGTTATGGAAAAGGAAGGATTTATGCCATATCCGTGCTCGGATATATAGGTGTCCGGAGTTACCCTAGCCTACTATTATCCCTGCTCAGCAAGGCGAGTAGGGGGCAGGGGAGGTAGGCCTCGCGCGGTCACTGTCATGTCTTGCGCCCACTCCTCCTCTGCTGTTTGTAAACACAATTTATTTCTTGTTTTGTCAAATCACAAACTCAGTTTTAGTTGCACACAGACAAACTAAATTAACCGCCTGCCATCTTATCTCTCACTGCTTGCCATTGTTTTCATTCTCACAATTCATGGTGCCAATAAGCTCTGAATACAACCTACGGTGAACAAAGGTCTGACTCCGGTTTTTTTTAGCATCACTCTGGCCTGAACATCTGCTATTGTGGCAATCTGCACCGTCTCGCTTCACACTGGCCTGACTGGACCGGAAGCAGGGCGAGGCTTGGCCGGCCGCCTGGTAACTTGTTAGCTGTTACCAAGCTGTGACCGCAGTAACTGTTACCTCTAGATTACACGGACCTGTGTACTCCCCTTACTGCTGCCTGCTAGCGTGCAGTTCCCCTAAATGTTGTATGTAGAAAAGCGAAATGTTTTTACGTAGTTTAAATACAATATTTGGCCGCGAATTGAAAATATCATGGTAAAGTGAAAGATACGTTAATGTAACCTCCAGAAGGAAAAATTCCTGGAAAATGCAGACATGTTTTTCGCGTGCATCCAAAAAAATCTTATGCAATAAACATTAATCTGCTCAAGAAAATGAAACTGTTTTGTGAAGAAACAAAATTCCAAATTTAATGGTTAACATTGTACATTTCACGCAGGCCTCTTCATACATCTGGGAAACATAATTAATAAACTGCAGCAATGTTGAAGGTCGCAAAATTTATACGAATTAACAATCAAAAAAATTTACAGCCTGTCTTGTATTAGTATCTTTTCATCCTTATTTCTGAGAGAAAATTATATACATGGTAGATTAAGTATGTCAGCGAACAAAATGGCAAAAATATAAACAAAACCATGAAATGTAAAAATATTACTACTATGCCCTTACTATGATAGGCCTGCAAGATCACGTGGTCCAGTGTCACATTTCATGCAAAAGTCTGACACTGAACATCATCGCACTGTGCTGTAATGAAATAAGGTGTATGAAGGAAATGCTCACCGTGGTTGTGTCGGTCCAGAAGTTGGCGCCGCCCTCGCCGTAGAGAATGCTGAGTTTCTTGCCGAAGAAGTCTGCTAAGAACACTACTTCGTACGTGGTTCCAGACACTGCGATGTTGGTGATTTGAAAGTGGACGTCTCCGCTGTAATCGCCAGTTGCCACAACATGCTGCGTCCAGCCCTTGAGGTTGCCGTTGCCCGGGTTCTCCAGCCATACCACGTTCTTCTTGCGAGAAACTTGACAACAGACACACATCTCCCTGCAACACTGGGAATGGCTGGGTCGTAGTAAACAGAGTACTTTTGGCCACCCTGCTCAATTCACTGTAAAGTTCCTGGCAGACATTTGGGCATGCGAGTTCACTTATGCTCGCTAGTCTGGTCTTTAGCTGAGCAAGAACAGAACAGCCTGGCAGCATGTGCAACGTCCCACAAACATAGGGTATTCAGTCTTCTGTAACAACACTAAGGACACACCATGTGATGTTTGTGAGACAGCTGATAGCATGACGAGCGCTGCACGTGCATCTCTTCCCGCTCCCACACACCGAGACTTGCCCAGACAACTGCCAGCTGCAGTACAGCCCTCCACAACCACCAATGATCATTAACGGAACTTGGTACCTGCTGTCCACGGGCCAATCAAGCTGCACTGGGATGCTGGTTCAAACCCAGTATGCTACTGTTATTGCAGCTTTTACTCTGTCTATAAAACAAAACCATTTTCACTTACAAATAAATTTGAACATTTAACTTCTAATAAGGTCCTCTTTCTTCTAGACTATTGACAGGTGTGTGTGTGTGTGTGTGCAAGCATGTGTGAATGTGTGATAAGGGTAAGGAGTTATAGCTTTTTGTTTTGCTGTTCCGCCATTCTGCTTTATCAAAATTATGCTTCGGCACAGCCACAGAAATTTCATTTTGCAAAATGTGGGCCTTTGGCTTTTGTGATTTGATTGCTGGTGTTATGTAGCTACAGGTTCATGAATCTATCTTATACAACCACCTAGAAAGGGCATTGCTGCATAACAGTTTATGCCAACTTCTCTGCCCTGTGTGATATATAGTATTTCTGTTGAGCTACGTATGAAGCCATGCTACGGTATGCCTGTTTGTGTTAATGTTAACCACTATGTTTTAAGTTTGTCGCTGTTATGTACAAAAAATGAGCGAGGCAAGTTGCGTACTTTAATTTACTGTCTTCGTTGGACTGGTTGTTCCTTAGTTTTAATATTGATTCCAACTGAGCCTGTTATTTTAATGAAATAACCCAACATAGAGGTTAAATACTACAGTTTTTCCCCTCAGTTGTAACAAGGTTAAACACAGTTCCCTGCACAGTATTACGTGTAATGTATTATGTTGTGCATAACAAATATGTTAACAATGTAAAATAAACGTAAGAACTATTGTCAATACGGGCATTATTGAAAAGTCGTAAAACTGACCTAAATATAGTCATAGGCTAAATTGTGAACATTAGTACTAAATGGTTTTCGCAATATGACAGAATTCTTTGAACATCTGAATACAACAAGCAAAGCATTTGGCAGTTAAAATGTACAAGTCACATGGCAGTGTTTATTTTTAAATGAAGCGGAAGGATACGCAATCTGTAACCAATAGTAGAACTTTAGCAAGACTTTGGAAAAGTGTGAAGTAACCATGAATGACCTATAGGCATTGTATTCTCTAAAAAAAATCAAAACTAAATGGGAAGGTGTGTTTTTTTGGTACATATAGGATTGATTTAATATATTTTCCTACACATCTACTAGAGTTATTTAGTTTTCGAAGCACTGCTATCGTTCGCAGTTGAAAGAATAAACATGACAAACTATTCAAGTTTACTCATGCTACGCAATATAGCAAAGAAAAGATTAATGCAAAAAGAAATTAAAACAATTAATAAAGAGTGGAATGTGTGTAAAATTATGTCCAAGTGTCTGCAGAACAGATGACTACTGCTGTCCAGAATCGAACAACACATTTTCTACTCAAAAGGTTTCCTAATCTACTTCTATTCCAAGTACAAAATACTGCACAGTAATACTTTATTAAAATCTCAGTAAATTAAGTGGTTTATTTTAAACTGGTTTTAGGTCATTTACATGCTGCCCTCATCCTGACTACAAGTATTTAACTTATGCATGTCTGTGTTAGAGAATCACCACCTTTTGTACAATATGTAATGCATGGGAGGATTATAAAAAAGAATATGAAATGTTTTCAGTGTATGATCGCTCGTTGCACTGATCTGAATATACCATACATAGCATTAGCAATAAGCTTGAAAAAAAAATCTTGTAGGTATTTAAAATATGAGCAGTCCGTTCACACAAAAAGGTGATTCATAGCTGGAACAAAACTTGGAGCAATTTGTTTGTTTATATAGATACCTCTATCAGATGTAGCATGGAGTTTCTCGCATGCCATAAACACTGCAGAGAGTTAACGTCGCAGTGATATGGTGTTGCTAGCTCACGCGCAGGCTTCACACTTTGAATGCACTAAAAATAATTGAGCGTTTTTGGGAACTCTTCTGTGTCACGCCTGCATTCCCTGTCATAAACTAACTTTCTTGGTTGTATTTGTATTTATCTACAGTTTAGACTGTGCAGTTAAATTACATTTAAAAACTACTATGGAAAATATCAACTTTGCCCTTATAATTACAACCAATAATATCACAGATTATTATTATCTTTTCCTTTCACCACAAGAAATTAACATACACATAGAGATTTAAAAATATAACTAGCATTCCAGAATGGTAATAAGATTAGGCTAATAAAACCTCAAATAATGTAAAAATATAAAGTGTGTGATTATCACAGGGAAAATAACACACATTGACTTAATTTCTTCAGTTGTAAATTTTACAAATGATCAGAATTATTTATATAAACTATGCAAATCACATTAAATAACAATTCACAATACCAATAAATGACTAAAATGCCTAGAAAAGAAAAGGTGGGTGTAATTATATAATTTCCTGTTTTCAAATCAAGGGTACATGATCACTAATGAAAGTGTACTTAAACCATGACAATATTAATTTATCCATTAAATGAAATAAAATAAAATAATTATATGCCAGACTTGGTATAGGTTTATGATAGGAAAAAATTTTACTTGGCAAAATGAAATACCAAAACCACGGTCAGTGACCGAGGAATCAACTATGTATGTTGCACCCATGGCTGAATGGCACACGAGATCTCCAAACACCTCGTACTCCGCTTTCACAAATCAAACTACAGCTCGGAAGAAGGTACATACTTACTGATGGAGGAAATGGACAGCGCTGACTCAAACCGCACGGTTACGGCATCTACGTTACCATCGCCGTTCACGTCCAGCCACACAACTCGATGATATGACCAGTCCATTTCCTGCACACAGTCAGCACACACTAACTACTTATGTGAATGCATGCTAACAAGTTTCTCCTAAGACATAGTGGTTGAGCTGCTAACTAGGTGGGGGATTAGTTTACATTTAACTTATTTATAATCAAATTAATTTAATGTGTTTCATCAAGTCTTCAACAGAGAAACAAATTGGTCAAAATAAAATACACACAATAAAACAAAAAATATAACATGAAATAAAAAAAGGAACTATTAAATAAAACGTGTGATGTCCCTTTCGGTTGTGGCACACTGTTCACGCCCCGGGTATTAATGCTATTGCCTATTAATTATTGTAATGTCTGTTGTCTAGGTGGGTTATGCCTCTGCTAGCTCAAACTGTAAGGACAACTATCTCACACTGACTGGCAGTAACAATCCCACGCAACATGACCGGGGATGCTTGATTGTTGGCTTTTAATGGAGAAATTCATAAGTTATTACAGCCGCAGTCCATAATCAACAAATGCTCTTGGCGATGTACCATGCAGCCGTACACCATATCGCGACAAATCACTCTCCAGAGCAGGGCGATACTTCCTCCACACGTTCCTCTAGTTCTGTGCTCCGGGAATGTTGCGTGGGCCTACCAATACTCTATACACACATATTGTAGTTAAATTTCATTTAGATTAAACATGTTCCTGATTACATGAACATACTGATTACACTTATGTGGATATTTCCTTATTTGTAAAACAAACTTCCTTCCTCCATGGCAGACGGCCGGAAGAAAGAGGAGGTAACTGATGCAAAGTCCTCTCTAAGCGACTAAGACTACCCTGGAAATGTACCGCGAGTCTGCGGATTATACTATTCTCTGCATCTGTTGGCTGCCTGTTCCGGAATCATTCTTCGTCAGGGATCTGATGGGTGCCTTGGCTGGCAATATATGGGTTGATTATGTCTCAGCTTTACCTCACGGGCAATGGCTGGGGTTGGTTTAAGTGGTCCTGCAATATTAAATACTCTCACATGTCCATTCAGGATTCGCAACAAGTCTTCCGGGTCTAACTGGGGCTGTACTTGTTCGCTTATGATTTCTTGTTGCACTTCGCGCCTGGTAGGGGTTTCTTAGTTCACTGCAATGCGGTCTTTGTTCCGCAGGTAGAAGTGTTGCTGCTCATAATCAGTAATACATCCTTGTTCAGTTAGCCACGGCTGCTCAAAGATTAACTTCTCCCCTAGGTGCAGAGTGGCAAAGAACATGCTTTCTACTTGTTTCCTGTCTGGATCGTGATGGTTATTAAATCACAACCCCGGTTGAGTTAACCGTAAGTGTGGTACATCTGGTTTCAATTGAGTCTGTTGTTCTTCAGTTAATATGGATGTTTAAATGAAATTTGGTGTGACTGCGGTATATGAGACAGCTTGGCAAGGCTGCCCATTTAGCAAAAGGGAGTTTCTGGGCACGCCCCGCATACCCCGTTACTCACACTTTGGACCCTATTGTTACCGCCGAGAGGGCACCTACTTCTCATACTACTCTTGTCCCCATGCCGCGTCACAGAGCTGGGCGGCGGAAGGCGGCAAAGCGAGCTTTGGCTCTGGCCAGGGAGTCTGCTGAGTGAGGAACTAGGGCTGCCAGGGTTTATGCCAACATAACATAAGGGAAGAGGCTGCTTGCAACTGAGCTCTGACCATGCCTGAGACACCAGTTCCAGAGGATACAGCTGAGGAACCTGCCACCTACCCCACCCATAGTCCGACCACCTTTCCCTCACCCCACTGCTCATCCTCACATCGTTAGAACTGTCTTTCCATCCCGTTATCCACACTGCCGTTAGCTTCGCCCCAATCCAAGCCTGGACACACTGCCTGCTAACCGACACCACCAAAGATTTACCGGCAGATGCTAGATTTGGCAACACCGCCAACCCAGCAATCCCCATAATTGGAGTACATTGCTTCCTCACTCCGAGGAGAACTAGATTGCATAATGTCAGAACCAGTCAGGTGAGGCGTCAAACCTCAACATAAATATTTAAATTGCAAAGTGTCACCGATTTGACTGTTCACCATGCTTACTCAACATCTGTATTGTCTGAATCAGATTCGTCATTTATGTCCTCTGCTTCGCTTGGCTTGCGGCACTCTTGCCACAGAGCACCGTCCTTACTGACGTTAATTTCTGAAGAGATGATGGTGTCGTCACTTATCAGAGCCCAGCTGTGTTTCATTCAATTTGCTGATCATTGGGAATGACTACCACCTGGAGTCAATTCTTGGGTGCCACATACCATCCACTCTGAATAAAGCAGATGGAGATGGCCTTTGAACGGCTTATATATGGAGACGTCAAGGGGCTGCAAGACTGATGTAAGGCAGCCTGGTATTACTGATGCCTTCCCCTCTTACAGAAGACTCTTTCCGCAAAAAGCACGCTTGGTTGAATTTGTTTCATCACAGATTTTCTTTTTGCTTCCTCCACTGGCACATGTTTTTTTCATTAATGCAATTTTCCCGCTCAGCTGCCCAATTCTCATGTTGTTCCACATATGCGATCACATGCAAATATGTAAATTAAAATTTGCTATGTAAGAATTGTACTTGCCCATTTTTGCTTACAGTAATTATGCATTTAAAACCTCACCGAACAAAACTCCAAAGTCAAACAACTCAAAACACACAAGAACTAATAAAGTGGCATGCAGTATTGTGGCCCAGTGCACACTACCTTCCCTCCAACATTTAGACCGTTACTAATGCAGCCAATACCAATACGCCACTCAAAGGCAATGGGATTCCCCAATATCGATAACAGCCACATGTTTACTGCTACCTACAGTGATGTCCAACATCATTCATTGAACCACCGGGCGCTTCACAAATGAGGTGCTGGGAAATTTAAATACCAAATTTTGTCTTAGCAAATAATGGGTGTGAGCATTACATGATTGTTACAATTACGCGAGTAAATGCAGCAACAGGACATAAAATGTATCATTACTTCATCTGCAAGCCCTTCTCACAGACACGAGACGAGTCAGCACAGGTAGACCGATATGGCCATCTCACCACCACCTCTCGCAGCTCAACACCTGTCGACTGCACTTAAGATAAACACAGCCTTGAAACTGTGTGAACTTGAAGGCTACAGCCAGACAAGGCTGCTTGGTGAAGACGTGGGCAGGCCTTAGCACTGTGTCTATTTGAAAGCACCTCACGTTGAAGATTGGGAACCAGGCCAGCAACCACAAAGCTACAGCAGCTAACCTGCTGTTTCCCAAGACGTTACCCTTTGTACAACAGTTCACCCACACTAATGTCAAGGAATCAGGCTGTGATTATAAAATAAGCTCACAAAGTAATGCAACAAACTGCATCTGCTTTCGCTGCTACACTGACTTCCAAGATGATCCAGCGGGATTGACATGCTGACTACCATAAGCGCCAAAACAAACTCAGTTGATACATACAGGGTAGGAACCATTATTATGATACATTAGTTCAGAGGAAGCGTAGGAAGTGTGGAACAGATAATGTATAGTTACTAAAACTATAAATGAAGGATACTCCCCTGATGACAACTATTTATAAACCTCTTTTATTTCAAATCAGCCTGACTACTCTAGCTATTAATTTAATAAGATCACTTACAATCCACCTATAAATTAGTGTGTTTAACTCGTTAACACTATTTTTGACAAACTGCAATCAGATCGGCACTTACAGTGATCTGCTGTTACGTGGATGACAGGTCTGGCAACTGTACAAAGGAGCAGAGCGGTTTGGGCAGCTATAAACAATGAGATCTTGAAAACCAGTGACTGTGAAACAAGGTGGAGATGTAGCGATGCTGCAATGCAAAGGTGAGGGAAACAGGAGTGTCTGAGAAATATCACTGACCAGCAGCATCGTTTGGCACGAGTACCACGGAGTGATCCTGCTGGGAACTGAACCCAGTTTATCTCGGTGGGAGGCGAGTGCATTAGCCGCTACGCCAACCGCGACCCCTGGGCTCAAGGGAAACTAGGTAGGCCAACACACAAAAACTTAAAAATCAGGGAGACTCACATCGAGGGAAGCGATGTTGTACGGGCCTTCAGGTGGGTACGTGTCTGTGAAGTAGATGCTCAGCTGCCCTGCAGTTTTACCTGGCTCCAGGAACCCCGAAGTCCATATTATGCCTTCTCTTCCCAGGACTGATGCTGTCACAGAAAAAAACATTACTTCAGGATTATGTAATCACTGCTAACTGAATATTACACCGTGCTATGTTACTCAGAGACTGGTGTTTTCT
>NQII01003622.1:212194-251654 GCA_002778355.1 Clitarchus hookeri | reverse complement strand
ATTTTAATGCGAACACTGAATGGAAGAAATACCGGTAACGTTGGCAGTGAAAATGGAAAATTATTTTCTTCCCTTGCAGTCCTGTTAAGGGGCCAGCATATCTGGAGTTTTAAGGCCCAGAGGTGCTGAGCGATAAAGACGACACAGCCACGCGCGTCAGGTGCGATATCGCCTCTACGCACAGGACTCTGAACTGGCGTGCAGTGTTCTCGTCGTGTTGCGTGTATACCTATATGAGACTTGAAGTGGCGACAGTATCCTTCTCTTAGTGAGAAGTCTGTTGCAAAGTTCAGNTTGCGTGTATACCTATATGAGACTTGAAGTGGCGACAGTATCCTTCTCTTAGTGAGAAGTCTGTTGCAAAGTTCAGTGCAGGCCGCTCGGGCAGCCTACTTTTGTACGTATCTGGCCCAAATATTTTTTAATCCAGCTCTTCGAGAAAAAAACCTTTTTTAGATGTGTTTAATAGTTTTAAATTTAAAAAAGGACTATTCAGAGCTTTTTGCAAACCAGTTCAAGAGCCAGTTTTGATTGTTGAACACTCTTATTGAATACTTTGTTTTATGTGCACACTATAATTAAGAACTGGTGCAAAAGTAATTTGTAGAGGCCCGGAGATTTCGTGAATTCATTTTAGGACGAGCTAGAATTCAAACACATGTGCATATAATTTTCTTTTTCAATTGGATCGCAGTTTGTAAGCCACGCCCTTGACGAATTTAAGCCAGTAACACCCCTGCAAGTAAAATAGCAACGAATCCCGTGCCACCTTATCTGCGCCAAAACTGGAGAATCAGCCAATGAACAAATTTATGAAGCTTGAGTACACAAATGATTATGGACTCTAGCATGTTGCCAAATGAGTCCGCTAAATTTCTAGGTATCTAGTAATATGTACTTAACTTTGTGACAATTTCACCTGATCGACACATGGTGTGTGTGTAGCTATTATGCCCAGGCAATTTTAGATTGCGTTCGTGATCGGTGAAGGGATGCATAGTGGCTGCAAAGAAGAAACAGACGAAAATAAACAGTGCTTGAACTATCCAAGTAACCATGAACTATCCCAGTTCATAACTTGAAGTGACTGGATCATAGACTAAACATATGAGGTAGGCCGACCTTCGTCTTCTACGCATGCCTCCAACACTGACTCGCCCATAGCCAGTGGCTGCCAAAGCCACGCGGTCAAACGTGACGAAAGTAATTTTTTTTTACATTTGGTTTGTTCAAAAGACCTCACCCTTTTGCATGGATAATATAGTCTATTCGCGGTTTCTTCACACTTTTTGAATCAAAACTTTGAAAAAACACCTTATCTATGACGTGTTTTTTTTATGGTTTCTTCCTAAATATGTTGTGTATCACAAGCACTGTATACTTGTATTATCATAAAGGTACATTATTTTTGGTTAAATTGAACTTTCACTTATATTTTATATATAAATTACATTATTTCATTCATAGCTAATATGAATAAACCCAGAAAAAAATTAGCTAAGTTGGTAATACCCAGTAAGAAATAGTTCATATGCAAAATATCATTTCACTCGAGTGCGCACGAATGCGGTGCGTTGACCCTCTGGTGTAATTTTCTAAGCTTCGTTTGCATGAGGCGGAGGGATATTCTGGAAGTAGAACTTTAACAAGGCTTCAGAAAAGTTGGAAGGAACTGTGAATGAACTACACAATTTCACTACCTTGGGTATACGCTAGTTGCATTAAACCTTTCATTCAATACGGGACGTTGCACTAGAAGTGGTTTTAATGGTTTGCACTCTGGAGCGGATCCAGGAGGCGGGGGAAGGGGGTGGAGGTTCACAGGGGGCATTACCTCCTCTTTCTTACCACCCCCAAAAAAAATCCCTTGCCAATACTTGAAACTATTCTGAGCATGTTTCAAAACTGAAATGAAATACTATCAGAATTGTTGAAAAATAATATTACTTTTATTTGACTATTTAATTAAGTACCCTAAAAATATTTATCACGGATCAGAAATTTAGACCTACAACAGCAAAACAGAAACATGCCAAATCTCCCTCCTCCCCAAATTAAAATAAATCACGAAAGTGTAGCTAGAACCGCTGCTGTGCGTGTACGAACAGAAAAAAAATCTCCAATGAGGGAAGTCCTTATCTGTGCGAAAGGTATCATTGGTAGTTTCAGACTGTATCCCGTACTCTCATAAGCAGCTGTTGCCCGGAAATACGAAACGCAAAAACATTTTTGCTGGTGCTGATATACGACAACGCATTATACCGACAAGAGTGCAATTTCGAAGAAAACATTTTTGTCAGATGAAGTGTAACAACGTTTCAAACCACTTACTTACATATACAGTTTCCTGACTCCAAATGCTGTCCACGGTTGCTTTTATGGTATTATTGGCAGAAAAAAAACCCGGTGTTGGAACACGGAGAGAGGTTGCTGCTCAACTCGCATGCGCACTCTATGCAATGCTTTCTCCACGGACGGGATTGGCGAGGCGATGTGGCATCTGCACCCGGAACTCGCAGGAATACACAAATGCCTGCGATCGAAGCCGGAATTAGGATCACTTACGAAAGACGAGCCTGCCAACTTGACGAGGACTCAGGAGTCTCGTATGAAGCTCACGGGGTTTTGTTTTTGGCAACTTATTAAACTCTTTCTCAACTGGATTACTTTTGAAACGGCCATCGTTATACACAGATGGATAAAGTAGGCCCGTGCTATTGTTTCATGTAGGCCCGTGCTATTGTTTCAAGTAGGCCCGTGCTATTGTTTCATGTAGGCCCGTGCTATTGTTTCAAGTAGGCCTCCTAACATTTTAAATTTTGTCGTTCAGAGTGAAAGGAAAGTCATGTTTACAGTTCAATTGACGACCAAACTGAAGCAGAAAATGAAAATTAGCGAGAAACACTGAAAGAAACAGCACCGATCATTTTTTCCTCGTCGACTTTTGCCCTGCGTGACCTTGCTGGGAACAGGCGAAGCCATTTCTTGCGGAGAGTTTGCTCCATTAGCGGTTACAACACTCCTAGCGGTTGCAACTCCGCGTTGGAAGAGGAAGGACCCGCAGTGACTTTCACGTCGAAGTTCGTAGACCGTCTAAAATTATCCCGTCTGGAGTGGCTCTCATTTTCCCCTTTCCCCTCACCCAAGAACTTTTACCAGCACTAAGCAATTACGGGACTTGGCTGTGATCTGGATTGACACATCAGTGCTTTTCGTTTAGCGCTGTGTGCAAGCGGGGCGATGCTGCGAAACAAATGCAGCTGTCCTGAAAGCTTGTCTTTTCGGTGATTTCTTTTAAGAGGAGTGCAGTTCAGCTAACACTGTGATGACAATCCTCTTATTATACTCTTTTTCACGATAGACTGAGCGCTTTTGGAAGCCCTGCTGAAGCTCTACTTGTATGTGTCTCTTTTATCCTTCCGCCGTATGTAAAATCAACATTGTCATGAGCCTTATAGCTTTGTTCATACGTCGGTCAAGTGGAAATGTAAAAATAATTAGATTTTTTTTAAACAAATTTTTTTATTCTTACACTTGCATGCATTAAAAAACCAGGACGCATACAAATTAATTTCAAGTATTCACAAATGCTTACCCAACACTTATATTTCAACGTCAAAACAAGGGACTATCTTCCCTCCGTTGTTACCAACTTAACTAGGAGCATGCCAGTCAGCGTACCCGTTCAAATATTTGAAAGGTACGGGGATAAAAATTTTTCAAAGGTTGATTCCACTTTACCGCGAACAACTTCTGGCTGTGTGTATTAATGTAGTTGTAATTTAAATTCGCCCTGCGTGTAGCTTCAACAATACATTAGGAATATTTTACTGTGAACACTTTACATTTAGACATCCGTCTGCCTGCAGTTACTCTGCGCGGAAGACGTGGGCTGTAACGCTGACAATTGCTAACTCGCCACTCGCCTCATCGCCTCTACGTGCAACACGCTCAACTGGCACACAGTCTTTCCGACGTCTACTCCCCTCAATATGACTATAAACGGTAACCCTATATTTTCATGACATGTTTACTAAGATAAAAGTACGGTATTTATCTAATGAGCTATAAGTTTAACAGCCAAAACCGATTCCCAAAACACTCTAGAAATTTTCACACCCAAAAAAAGTTATCCTTGGAGTTGAAATGATCTTAAAGCTCAAAAAGTTTCTCAAATATTTTTCGTGTTTAACCGCACTACAGAATATCCAATCGTTTTTGAATCGCGAGTGCTTTACCAAGCTTGTACAACGAACTTCATGCGCTTGCCAGGTTTCACAGATGCAGCTATCGCACATGTTACGTTATGAACGTTATTGCTGGACCCAGGTAGCTGTTAAAATGAGTGCGTAAACAAGTTTATTTTTTTTTTTAGTTTTGCGACCTTGGCTGGCGCACATAAGTAGTGGAAGCGAATATGTTTGAGCATGCTAGGGAGACAATAGTGGCCTAAGAGCCATTTGTTTAACATGAGAAGGGGTTTCTGAGAGAGGGATACTAATTGCCGGCACCCTTTAACCTGGGAAACAGATTATCCCCTTCCCCCCTCCCCCGGGAGGTGTGTTGTGTTTGGTTGACGGGTTCTCCCACCTCTTCTGAGGTGTGCTGTGATTGGCTGTTAGTTGTAGTGGTACCCTTTCGGTGGAAAAAGTGCCCAAGCGACATTTGTGGGACTTTGAATTTTTTAGAGGCAGTCTGGTAGGTAGAGGCGCGGTAAGGGGTTATAAAGTCAGTCCTTGTTTCAAGACCTGTAGAGGGCAATAAGGTGTAATTAGACGTATTTGTGTAATGATTAATTGTGTAATAAACAATTACGAGTACCGAGAGTTAGTATCGTGACTAATTACATGCACTGAGAGAGTAATAACACACGAAGTACACATGTTCACCTATCGACTGCCAAAACACAACTGAAAAGGAATGGTGAGAGGTGTTGAGGGGAGTCGAGGTGCTCCTTTCTTTCGAGACCTGTATAAATTAATTAGGTGTAATTAGATGTAATTGCATAATGGGTAATTGTTTAATGAAAAAAAGCATGCACCGAGAGTAATTACATGTACCGAGACTAATTACATACACCAAGACTAAGTACATCTACTGAGAGAGTAATTACACACTAAGTAAATGTCCTACTCCAACCACTTCTCACTCGCAACTGAGCTGTGAATCGCTAATATGTTTGTGATATACGTTCGCCATCTTGGAATGTGTAATATATGTAAGGGATCAGAGCGCATGCCTGCAGGGAGTCCGACCGCCTCCCTTCCGAGGGCGAAATCAACATAACTCTCTTCATCATTGCATGGAGCACTGGGCATGTCCGGAGCATTGTAGGGATGGAAAAAAATTATGTACCCTTTGTTATTTATATAAGGTGGAAATATATGTATAGAAATTCTTAGTATATTTTTTAACTTTCAACCTAACCACATCGGTCAGTGTGACGCCATCTGAATTGGCAATAGTCAGTGATAATATATGATAGGTTGAAACTACCTAAGCACCTTAACATTGTCGTTTGTGTCGACAAGTGACTGGACGAACCACCTGATGTTCGCACTCTGCGCACTGCACTACCTGAGGTCCGAACCTCGCCATCTGCTAGACGAGGTATTCGACCCACAAAGACGAATGCTCCCTTTTCAAGGGAACAGAAAAAAAAAGGTATTGTCTCCTACAAACGATGAACCGAAGACACTGCTGTGAAAACAGCGACTTTAAATGGTCCCGCATGTACATATTATGCAATGTTAGCCTAACGTAAAAGTAGGACGTTACTTACATTACGTATTATAAACGAACTGACTATTCTCGCTAAAGAATTTATCATTTACTTTGCACTACATCAAATAAAATACGTATACAATTATCTGCCCCAACAGCTGCAAGAAGATCCCGATATTATGTCATACCTGTGGTGTGAAAACTGTTCCTTAGGAATACCTGCAATTACCAACGATATATTCGCGCACCATCCACACACAAGAAGGGAATGTTTGGCATGTAAAATTGAAGAAATAATCCACCTCACACAAGCTTATGAAGTGCCTAACAATGTGTCTATCACCTCAGAAATACCAAATTAATTACTGTTAGCATTATTATGAGGAAAAAAAAGGTATTGTTGTGTGCAAACACTATAAGTGACTTTAAAAAAAAAGATACTGTGTGCAAACACTATAAGTTGTTTTAAAAATGTTCTATTGTGTCCAAGGGTTTGAAAACCCCTACGACGTATCACAATCATTTATTGTCAAAGACGTGTCTATATCATACTCAGACGATGATAAGTCCACAAAACTGTTTAAATTTTAAGCACCACATCCATTGTCTAATCTGTCACCAGATCTACAAAGCTTGTACAACTTACAGAGATACGAAGTACACGATATTAAATGGAAATCTGGTAACATACTTTGTGAAGATATACCAATTTGTATATGAAGCACTTATTCCAGATTATCCTCTATACATCTTAGGTAAACCACAAAAGAAATTTGTAAAATCTTTATGTAACAGATATACGCAAATACTAAATATCAGAAAATACTACACATGTTGTAACCTTAATGCATTAGTAAAACAATATTCTTGTAAACAAGACTGTTCAAAATCATTGTTTTGTTCTCAATGCAAAAGCAAAGCTTTGCTTGAATTCATGTACGATAACCCTTCATATGTCTGTAGTAAGTTTAATAAAATTACGTATAGGTAATATGGTTATCCAATATGCTTTGTATACACAACTATGCCTTAGGTTTTCATAGTGTAAATATTTAATATCTGTTCAATCATGTTTTAAAAAGTTTAAGGTTGATTCCTGTCCTCATCTTATATGCATTAAGGATGTAACAGAAGTATACTGTAAATCACAAATATACCTTACTAAGAAAAAATGTATGTCAAACACCATAATGTTGTGTCTAGGTTATTGAGAGTAAATTTATGTATAAAAATGATATTGTGTGTACACAATGCATGTTCTTACTTAATTTAAAAACAGTACACAATTAATGGTGTTATTATTAAATTAACACTCACTCAGATATTTTCTTGATTTAATTTTATTAATTACTTAAAAATATATACACAACTACAGAGAACCACTAACACACAAAAAAACACTTCGCTGCTATAAACATTATTCAAAGCTCTCTTCCATATGAAAAAACCCAAGTGTGCACTTGACAAAAATAAACACGAGGCACGATCTTGTATCCTCACAACTTGGTTAGTAGTTGTTATTACGGCTGCAGGAAAACAGAAAAATTTTGTATTTGAATTCAAAATATTCAAAAACATTAAGTCACTTTTTTATTCAATGAAAATGTCATCACACACAACGCGCACGAGTTGAACAGTGTTTGGTAAAAATTTAAAATAATTAATTTTTTGGGGTCAGACACCCTTAACAAGTTTTTGAAGGGACTATAAAAATGAGGTTTATGAACCAGGAAAACATTAGGGGTCGAATTAGTGGTGTGGAGATGAGAGATCTGGGCTGCTCTTAACATCGAGATCTTGAGAGCAGACGAGGGTGAAGTGAGGTGAGTATGGATCAGCGCCGGAATACAAGAGCGGGGGAAACGGGAGATCCACGATTTAACCCGCGGACCAGCAGCATCATCCGGCACGATTCCCTCATGCGAAAATCCGGGAGTGATCCCGCCGTGAATCGAACTCGACTCGCCTAGGTAGGAGACGAGTAGTCTGACCACTACACCACCGCGGCCTCAAGGGTCAAATTACTTCTGTGTTTATAGGCCAGGTTGAAAGTTATGTAAAATTGTTAACTTCTTAATTGAGGGAACTTCTTAATTGAGTCAAACTCTATTTTGAAATTAAAATATGGTTCGAGGCAGGACATCTCCGAAAGCTTGGGTGACGGGAAAGGAAGGAAGCCAGGAAACTACATACAGCAATGAAAAACATTGTAACACGCCGTCTTCCACACCAGTCACGTACGGCTTTATCGTTGCCCTTGATCAAGGACAGTCCCATCGATAGCCAAGCTTTGAGTTATCTTGTGCGCAGTGCATGGCAGTCCGACAAGGACTCTTCTTCATCTACCGCGGAGGGCATAAAACCGGTGCTTCTAACTTGCATGATGTTTTGAAATTATCGTTATTTAATGAACTGAAGTGATCGTTCATTTCCAAGATGCATGCATTCTGAAGATGTTTCGTAGTTTTGTTAAAATTCTCGGTCGTACATGACGCAACACAGCCCTAAAGCCAGGTAATTTAAATTACACATATATAAGACAATATTTATTTAATATTATGTTTAATGGTTTTTTCCGTGGATACTCCAACACTATTGGAGATAAAATAAAAATTACACGCACAAAATAAAAATAAGCACTTCGATTTACGTAAAAATTCTTAAGAAAGTTAAGTTACGACGTGCATTATGCAAGTTTTCGCTAGACCATACATTGGCTTCAGGAAACTTCGTAATCTTTTCCCAACGACTTCAGTAGTTCAGTTGTTTTATTGATGTGCTGAAATCAGCTGTGTCCGTGTTAGCTTGTTTCTCTCTGTTGTCTCCTAATTTTCTTATTATAATTTTTTTTTTAAGTGTTGCCAAAACCAATTAAGCAGAGAACGCATTCGTCCTACAAAACAGAGCCGTTAACAGCGTCTCTAGGTGAGGCTCTCCACTACGTTAATTCATTTAACCGATAAGTATATCTTCTTGTACATTTTGAAATAATGAAGAGAATAAGAACAAATAAAATTAATCAACACACAAAGCTATTAAAATAAATATCCCTTGATCTTATACCTTATACATCATTCCGTCAAACTCTAAGTATAAAGATAATATCTGAGTCATTTGTAACCCCTCTGATGGTCCAGTTTATTTCAAAGTGTTAAAAAATACGTTGCATGGGTCATCACATGTAAATTGTAAAGCACTCGTTAATCGCTATTATTTAATTGCGTTAGCTTATGTAATTATATTGCTTATCTTTTTTCAACTGAAGAAGACCTGAGAACCGCGTACTCAGTTCTTGAATCATTTGTTACCAACCGACGAACATGCATTACCTCAAATGTAGTATTAATGTTAATTTCCAATTATTGTCAGTATTCGAAGAAAAATCATTAAGTTTGTAATTTCATAATTTATACGAAATTGGCGATAATTGAAAGGGACTTTATTAAATGATTACATAGTTTTTCAGGCGAACGTCAGAAATATTCAAAATAAACGTTTTATATTGGTAAAAACTGCGAAAAAGTACTGATTAAAAATAGAATTTGTGCATGCACACGTTCTGTTTATATCGTTAACATCAAGATCCCAGGTTCTTACGTGTAGAGCGTGCGTCGGATGAGTAGATACACTCTTAGTTTACGTAAGCATATTTCCGTAGATTAATATATTTATGGTTACGACATTTATCTTCTGTGCTGCTATATTCCAACGTGAGTTCCTCCATTAATGTTGCTATGGCCTTTTTACTTTCATTTTTATGGCATCGTTTGCCGGTGTAACTTAATTCAGTAAAAGTGCAACAAAAATAAATCTGCTGGCAAAATAAATTTCACAATTTAAAACAGCATTAATTTTTTAACTGTCGTGGGAACGAAATTTGAAAATAATTTTTTAAGTTAATTAAAAATACGAATGGGGCAAATTAGTACATTATGGTGAAGCATTGGTTTGTACGTGGATATGAGTTTCCACTTTTATATCCTTGTATTACACTTATTGCGTTATTTATGAAAGTTTCGTCTAATGCATTATTTCGAGACTGTTATTATTATAAAATAACCAAAATACCGAAGACTAAATGGACCAGATAAAATTTCTTTGGCCAAAATATTTAACATCTGATCAAAGAAGCGGTTCATAGAACAATATTCGTTTGTTCTGCAGTTCTGTAAGTAAATATTCTATCCATTAATTAAAGTAATTTATTTCCCTAGCCAGCCAAAAGCCATTCACGCTATATTTTCACCCCCGCGCCTATGCCCTTTCTGGGTAATGCAGAGGTACAAGTAGTTTCTTTAGCTAATCATTGTGTTACCTACCTTATAATTTTCCTCCCTTTGGCTCTCGTAACTTTTACTACTTTTTTTTATTGCTTTGCCTACCACCGCCCTTTAATTGATTATTGTTGTGTATGATTATAAACAGTATTTTATTTTACTGCCCAGGAGCTCGGAGGGTGAGTGTGGCGTTGTTGATCCTGCCATCCATCCTGACTCACCCAGCAACTTGGGGCTTATTATCTATATTCTTATGTATACTGTATATTATTACTCTACTTTTCTAAGCCATTATACAACGGCTCTAAAAAGTATTAACTATATCCNATATTCTTATGTATACTGTATATTATTAATCTACTTTTCTAAGCCATTATACAACGGCTCTAAAAAGTATTAAAAAGTATCTCTTCGTTAGGCAGCAGTTAGGCACGTTACAAGTCATTCTGTTGTTCACGCGACTACCAGTCACTTTTATATCTAGGAAACTTTACTTTTATAGATGGCCGGACACATAGCCTGGCTTTAATGACTCGATTTTAACCAAATTATGCAGTCCACTAACCGCCAGACGAGAAATCACCTACGAATTTATATTTATGACACACTGCAATAATCTATATCGGAAAAAGTAGCCTATAACGGGTTTTGAACTCTCAGCGCAGAAATAGTACCTAAGTAAACTAGCTTACTTTACCTCTGTTATATTTAATTTCGCAATAAAAGTTTACTTTGATAAAGGAAAGTTTCTCCCGTTAAAGGTGTCAAGGTAGGCCTAGTACTTTTTTTTATCCTTGTCACCGTTAAGGGTGTTGGTTAGCGACCAGTTACTTTGTTCGAGCTTGAGCAATCTTAGTATATTTACCAATTTTGTATACTTGATCGAAGTTTAACTTAAATTTTCTCTCTTTCAGGAGTAATAAAATATTTTTTGGCAATCATATCTTAAAATTATGTATAACAATGCATTTAAACTTCCTTTTATTTCTTAAAATTTGTGTTTTTATATTATTAGTGTTTAGTGTGTTCCAAAAATGCAAAACTGTGACATGTGTGTGTTTTTGTGTGCGTGTGCGCGCGCGTGTGTTTGTGTGCCTAGTTCGACACTGTGTCACAGATATTAAATTATGATTTTTCTTATTAACAATGCCACGGAGCTGGAGCTAGTTCGCAGTTAATTACGCACTTTTTAAAATCGAACTTTGAAAAAAAAAATTACCGGTACAGCAGTCATTTTAATGGACACACTGACACTGACTGTAATGTCGCCAGTAAAGTTGGCAGTACTGTAATTTAAGCAGTTCCATGTCTTAGCGTTGTATTTAAAATGCGACGTTTAAATTAATGGAAATATTAAGTCATTTAATTAGGTTTATTTCGGTTTTATATGCATTAAGAAAAAGAATGAACATAAATTATATACTAACATGCCTAACAAATAAACGTTTACAGTTGGTCGACGCATATATAAAATGATCGGACCCATGGAATTGCTAATTTTGCGCACGGCGAAACGATATACTGTAAATTGGGTGTAAAATTAAATCCTAAGCTGTGCTTTAGAAAACGTTCAATTAGTTATGAATATCTTTTTTCCTGCTCGGTATAGGGGTTAATGCAACGTTTTAGTTTTAGAGGGCCTATTTATGCAACAAGATTGAAACTATGGCGAAATTTTGTATTGGTCAGGATTTGTTGCAAGGTCATGTTTTAATTGTTACCACTTCGTCGTCTAAGTATGCTGAGGTAAAAATAAAAAAAAGTAATGTAAAGTTTGGCAGTTACACACGTCCCTTTGTGTTTTAACATAAACACTCACTTTCATAAATCCTGCAAAATCAGATACCAAAAACCAATAATATGTGTGTGTGTGTGTGTGTGTTTTCCTAGTATTTTATATCACAGCTTTGAAAATAAAAATTTTCGTCACTTCGCAAAATACCAGGGTACCCATTTTTTTTAACAATTTAATATTTTGAAAAGTATTATCAATGCAGATATTTAAGGTTATATACGTTTATTGTTTATTCTATGAATTTTGTCTAGAAATAGATAAGTAATTTTAATTGTGCATACATTAAAGCAACTATGCGACATGTTCTAGACAGACATGTGTTTGGCCAGCAGTCAGAGAAATAAAGCTCGTGTTAAAAATTGTTGTAGGGCATTTGCTTAACATACATTGCGTTGATGGCGAAGAGATTCCTTAAAAATAAACTATCTAAACGTCGCGAAAAGAACGGCGCGTCACCGTTATAAATTATTCAAGGACAAAAGAAAAAAAATAAAAGCGCCAATGCACACTGGAGATTTCAAATCACGAACTATAGCGGCGACCTTGGCAAGGCGAGCTTTCACTCGGCGCGGCGGACCCACGTACGAGATTAACATCCCGCGCAAACGAACGACGACAGCCATCGCACGTGCACGGACCCGCGAGAAAGATCTGCGCCCCTCGGGGTATCGCCTCGCCTCATTACAGTGCCTCGCTGTCGGGATCTCATTAAGGCGGGAACAGGCGTATTGATCTCCGCGGCGCGAGGTCGCGCTCTCGGCAGACGCCGCGCGTTAAGGCCGACTCACGTCTGAACTTGACGTAGGGCTCGTTACGTTCCCTTCGCGATAGCTCTTTTCGAAAGAAAAAAAAAATTTTCTGTTCACAGTTTACGTAGCACTTTTGAAATCAATCATCTGCGTGTAGTATTTTAACGGGCACTGTAACAGGAATGAGTAACCGGAAGGAAAGTAGTTCCATGTTTATACGTCCAATTAAAAGTGTTAGGCAAACATCAGTGATTACTGAAATGATATCTTTTGCGTTCTGTTTTTTTTTTCTTTCTGAGAACACGCAAATTTGGAAAATATAATCTTTCATAATAATTCAACGACCTTACTTGGCCAACGTATGAATAAAGTGACGAGGGCCGTGGAAATGTTAAATTTAACAAAAGATGGAAGAATACATAATTTTTGTACAAGTAGATCTTAAGCAGGCATTCAAAAATTCTCAGTTGGCCGAGAACGATCTACGTAAAATCGTGTCTATGTGCATACTGGAGATAAAGGCTGGTCTATGATAAGTTGTAATTCAGCACTGCCAAATTTCGTACCTGTGATGTGTACATTTTTATATTTGAACCTGAATGTACACGTGAGCGGCTGTTACAATATTTAAGACATTTGACTCTACTTGCCGATTAATTACCTCCAGTTTCCCCACAAATATATTCCTTAATCCCAGAGTTTATCAAATCGTTAATTTATTTATCACAGAAATACAGACTGAGGAAGCAAAAATGTGTTGCAGTCATGACATTATAGAAAATCAAACAATCCATTCGGAAGTTGGTTGGAATAAAATGGAATACAGAAAACGGAAGAAAAGAATCGCCCCTTGAGTCTGATTGGCAGAAATTACGTTACCTTTTCTTTATGTTGAAGTTGGTTCAACTTTTCGGGTGGAAAATTTACCTTTGCGTAGCTCTTAATTAAATGTGAATACACTGCTACGCGATCTATACTTAAACATAGCGACAACGCAAAGTTAACGTAAAGCGTCGTTTACAACCGAAAAAATAACATAATGTAAGATGCATTGAAAGTCGCACAAGATAATCTGCTGTCTACAATCGACATTAACTAAAATTTAATATATTTTAGCTAATCCATAAAAGAGCAGTACGAAAATTGGCAATAACTTAATGACCAGTGGGTTTTCATGTGGGTGATTATTTCGTTAATATATGTTATCATCGAAACGCAATTTGCAGAACATGTAATTCGGCCTATATAGTGAAGCATAACAGAGGAGAGATTTCTAGTACAGAACAACGAACAAGCATCATTGAAGTAACGGCGGGAAGAAAATAAAATCTTAATTTAGAGTACTTGGCTTTTCTCTGTACATTCATATCTGATTTGACAGCAGTGGTCTTCTGTAACTCTCCGCTCTCTCTCTTCGCTGAAGAAGAGGAAATGTGGCCGTCTTACCACCAAGTCAGTGTGTGTTGTGTTATTACGGGTTGATTATTGCTTTCTGTAGACGTCGCCATTAAACTTCAGGCATTCATTCCCCACTGAGACGGGCAGTGGCAGCGCGGAGTCAATAGCGTTCGCCTCTCACCAAGGCGGACTGGATTCGATTCCCGGCGGGGTCGCTCCCGTATTCGCGCACGTGGGGATCGTGCCGGACGATGCCGCTGGTCTGCGGGTTTTCTCGGGGATCGCCCGTTTCCCCTCGCCCTTGCATTCCGGTACTCGCCTCGCTTCACCGTCATGCGCTCTCAAGACCCCGATGTTTAGAACCCCCCCCCCCGAAACTCTCCACTCCATACTGAGGTGCGTCGTGTGAACGCCATGCTAATGGTAAACGGCGCCAAACATTTTACGTCGAGTCCCGCTTTCTCTACACGCGCAATACGCGCAAGGAAATTGTTCCCGTCCTCAGCTGCAGGCGCATTCGTGTACAGCTGATGCATTTGGTCTGAAGCGTAAATGCTACGTGCGCTGACGTCATGCTGCCGCAAATTGTTGGCGGGGACGTGTCACAAGTTGGAAAGCCTGCATCGTTTTTCTATATATATATATATATATGTGTTNGCTGACGTCATGCTGCCGCAAATTGCTGGCGGGGACGTGTCACAAGTTGGAAAGCCTGCATCGTTTTTCTATATATATATGTGTGTGTGTGTGTATTTGGCTGAGATTTGCAGGAGCTATAAGGGTTACACCATGGGCGTGTAGTGAAGTGTTGCAAGGTAAGCTGGTGCTGAGCTGGTGCTTGCTGAGTGCTGTACACACTCGGCGCACGTAGCAGGAACCAGTAACTAGAGTGGAGCCGGGAGAAACTGAATGTACTGCGGCCACTCACGAGAAAGTGGCGAGGAACCCGCTACACACGACGTGCTGCGACGTCAAACGCACTACTGCGTTTAAGTGGCCGATGTGTAAACCAGCAAACGACTAGGTATAGATCAGAGCAAAACACAGTTTACCTCGCAACAGTTCACCACACGCCGCTGGGACTCACTGGAACGCGCTACAAGAGCGCCATCGCCGCTACGCGCAGGGCTCTGAACTGACGTGTGGTGTTCTCGTGGTGCTGCGTGTACTTATGGGGCAACCAGCGGTTACCCTATTATTTAACTGTTGAAAAGACTGTAACAAAGTTCAACACAAGCCCCTCTCGTAGTTTGGCTCGCGTCCGGTTACTATGTTCTAAGATACAACAGTCTGAAAAAGCCGTTTTTTACTAGAGGGTCCCAAAATAGTATTTACAACATGCATGGTAACTTCGAAAGTACCACTCCTTTCTCATCTGGGGTATGGTGTTTTTTCGTAGGTGAACGTTCTGAGGACGCGATTAATAGTTTCGTCAAAAACCCAGGATTTCAAACACACTACAGCGCAGTTCAAGCGCCAGGCAGGCTTGAACCCTTAACGCTTGAGGACGGCACCAATATACTGGCACTTAGGACAATGTTGAAGTGAGCTGCCAATAGTATCCACTACAGCAATGTCAGTTAGGTAGGTCTCTACATCTCCACTTACCTTCATCGTGTTGGTCCTGGTTCTACGCCGGGCACGTTCACTGTACTCTGCAGCGATTGTTATCGACTGGCCGTCGACCTATGGAGTCGCGTATCGACTGCGTACAAACTATCGTATCGCTGCAGACGTAAAAGAGTTTCTACAATCCATCGTATTCATTAGAGAAATTATTAGAAAGAAGAGATTAATTCTTATGAATTGAAACTTCAAGTCCAGCAAAAAAAATGAACGCATGATAGTGTGAGATTTGTCTGCAAGAGCAAAGAAATTTCTATGCAATCGTAGCCCCGAGTGTTTACGTGCATACTCTTCTTAGGATTAACTAGTGCAGTCGTGTGTGTCTGGAAGATGCGTGTATTTGCACATTATGTCAACTAACGTTAAACTACGCGAAGTAAGGTCAAAGTGTGCGAAATTGGTTTGCATGCTGTGCAGTCTCCATCTTCATTTTCAGCCAACATGGCGGAACGATCGTACGGTTGTTTGTCTTGTTCCCTTGACCAATCAAGCGTGTATTTAGTATAGCCTGTTCCTGGTTTCTTCACACTTTTTGAGTCACGCCTTTGAAAAATCACTCAATGCATCACGTGCTCGGTTGTTTCCTAAATAGGGCCTATATGTCATGTATCACATGCGTTTTACATTTATCTCAAGGTATAGTTATCTTAGTTTTTTGAAAATTGAAATTTTACCTATATTATTCTTATAAATTATGATTTTTATATAATAATTAATATTAATAAAAACAGGGGAAGTAGGTGTGTTGGTAATACCTTGTAATAATATATCCTTTGCAAAATATTATTTTAGGTTATTCACGGTAAAGTGAGCACTTTTGAAAGCCCTCTCTATTGGAATAATAGTCAATAAATATATTTTATTTTATTCTTAGGCGTTCACTTCGTAGTGCAGTGGAACATACACACTGTGTTTGTTACTTACATGGCGATATTTACTTAAAAAAGGTTGTCACAGGATAAAAAATGGCTGAAAGAAAAAAGTACCTAGGGTCTCAAAAGTGCTCACTTTACAGTGAACAGCCTACTCTGAGTGCGCACGAACACCGTGCGTTGTCCCTTTGGTGTAACTTTATAGACTCCGTTAAGCGATGTTAGCATGGGGCGGAGGAATATCCTGGAAGCAGAACTTTAACAGGGCTTCAGTAAAGCTGGAAGTAACCGTGAATTGACTATAACGGAACAACCCCTGCAGGAGTTTCGTTGCGATGAACGGGACGTGGCCTTACTTCCCTTCCGTGCGCGAAGGCTAGACAGGGCGTTCAACTAGGCAAATGGGAACGCAGGGAGACACGCAATGTGGAGCTGCAGCGACGATCGCTCGTAGCAGGCAGGGATTCAAACACCGCGTGGGAAGCACATCGCTCAGTGCCGCCGGTGCGGATTGAACACGCGACCACGCGAATGCACGTCGTGCGTGTCAAAACAAGTTCGGTTTCCAGCGGCGGTTAGAGAGAGGCGCCACGCACCAAGTTATCAACGTTTCTGCTTTAACCCAATTTTCGCTACTTATATTCATATCAACACCAACATTATATTTATTAAGTCATACATACATTCATGTATTTTCAGCAAAGACTTGAAGTACTTTCTGAATTATTAAGAAAATTAGTTTTAAAAGTACACATACTGAAATTGTTTTTACACATAACACATAGAAAATGTAAAATTACCAAAAATATGTATGTGCAAATTTACATTTATTTTTTACAGTGTGGCTGTATTGCAGCGGTGGTCTGCCGCTGCACATCTATCCGTGTTAGCAAATACTCTATAGTAATGGCATATAACGACAGATGTACTGAGCATCAAATTTTTCTCACTCATGTGGTATTGGCTGGAGGATAACAAAGACGTGATTGTGGATCCCAGTAATCTTGTGATACTAAAAGTGCTGCATAAAAATTCCTGATTTCTCTTGATCGATAAAAAGCCACGGCACATCTAAACATGAATCTTTGAAATCCATCGCTGACAAATTATAATCACTCAATACCTTTTAATAAGCGGCTGTTGACTGGATAATCAGTCCAATGTACTANCCATCGCTGACAAATTATAATCACTCAATACCTTTTAATAAGCGGCTGTTGACTGGATAATCAGTCCAATGTACTATAAACCAATTCCTTGACGTACCTACTGGTATTCGCTGGAGTTCGGCGAGAATCGCTATATGAAAAAGATGAAATTTAGTCATGTTCTTAATCAGTAAGCTGCCATTGATTTGCAGTGAACCACTCTTTCTAATTTCACTGATCNGTGAAATTTAGTCATGTTCTTAATCAGTAAGCTGCCATTGATTTGCAGTGAACCACTCTTTCTAATTTCACTGATCAGGAGCCATTTTAACGATTTTACGTCTAGAATGTAACGAAATCAAAGCGAAGTTCTAGCGCCCTATAATGAAAACTCTAAAATAGGCGAAGTCGTTACAAAGTTTAATCACATTTATTTGAAACCACTGGAATCTTCCGAGGGGAAAGGGAATAGCGTTTGACTCTGTTAGAAAAATAATAAGCTATATAGTGTGACACAGGCTGCTCATATTAGAGTGAGCTGTTTTGGAACCTTTGAAACAAAAACCATTGCTCGTTACGTTGACAAGCAGGCTCCGAGTTAACTTGACAGCGAATTAAGTAAAATAATTCTAAGTCTTGACGTTGTATTGATAGAGTAGTAACTAAATTTACAGCAAATTAAGTTTGTGACCTTTTTTTCCCTTCTAATTAGCACCATGTTCAAAAATTTAATATTTTCACTTGACTCACACATGAATAAAGTCGTTAGGCCCGTGACAATGTAGATTTTACGTGCAGCGGAAGGATACAAAATTACGAGAATAATATACATTAAGCAGTGCTTACAAGTGTTCAGTTAACCTCGAACAGCCTATATAATCTATTTGCAGTTTCTTCACGCCTTCTGAATTAAACCTTTGATATAATCACCCCAAGAATTATGTGTTTGGCTGTTTACTAAATATGTCGTATACCACAGGCGTTCCATACTTCTGTTAGCGTAAAAGTATCTTATTTTTTTGTTAATTCGAACTTTTAGTTATAGTTTTTCTATACATTACAAAGTTTTATTTATAATTAAAATGAATGAAAACAGGGAGAAAATGGTTGTGTTGGTAATGCCTAGCAAGGTATAGTTCTTATGGAAAGTATTATTAAAATGAGTGCGCACGAATGCTATGCGCTGCCCTTTTGGCGTAGTTCTAGACTTGGTTAAGCTTTGTTTGCATTAGGCAGAGGAATATCTTGATTGACATAACCGTGAATTGCCTATAGTTATTTATATCCCTACATAGCGATGCCGTTTGCATACGCAGGCGATGACAGAGCTTTCTTGTTTTTTAAAAAATGCGGAGAAAATTTGCGGTGGCCTCGCCGCTTGTAATACTGCTGTGAGTATTCGATTATTGTGAGGTGGCGGCGGGCTCGTGTGACTCACGCGGGGCACATCGTGCTTAGCCTTGGCCACCATACACGTCACGGTGGTGAGTCCATCTGGCGATGCGATTAACTACGTCCACGTGTTCAGTAACGTGCCGATTGTGCATTCTCCGCAATTAGCGAGCATGCGACGCAACTATCGGGCAGCTTGAGCAGTACGCTCGAGTACCTACGTCTTNTAGCGAGCATGCGACGCAACTATCGGGCAGCTTGAGCAGTACGCTCGAGTACCTACGTCTTGTGCATTGGAAGGAGCGTCTTGCCTCGTGAACGTACTTCGAACTTAGGTTCTTACCAATACCTTAGAGTGAAAGACGTACAGATGGCGCTTAACAGCCGAGGATTTTAGCGCCCACGAGGAGTGAAGCAAGGTGAAGGACATACACTAAAAATAAGGTGGACCGATTTGACAGATTTTTTGTGTTCTGTGGATGACTACAAAACTGACTAACCTATCGCCAATGCAACTTTCGAAATCATGTGGTCGACAATTATATAGGCTGTTCACGATAAACTGAGCACGTTTGAAAGCCCTGCTTAAGATATACTTGTTGTAGCATTATTTATTCTTCCGCATTATGTAAAATTAGCATCACCATGGGTCTCATAACTTTATTCATGTGCTGGCTAAGTGAAACTGTGAAAATATTACGAAAGCAAATAACTTACAAATTTACCAATTATTTCACCTGAATGCGTTAAAAACCAGAGAGAAATGTAAATAATATCTGTATTTACAAAATTTTTACCTAAGACTTTTAATTCAACGTAAAACATGGAACTATTTTCCCTCTATCGTTACCAACTTTACTGAGCACACGCCAGTCAATATACCCGTTAAAATACATGCAGGTNGAACTATTTTCCCTCTATCGTTACCAACTTTACTGAGCACACGCCAGTCAATATACCCGTTAAAATACATGCAGGTAGAGTCATTGGCGTTTTCCAAAGGTTGTTTTCAAAAGTGCTTAATTAACCACGAACAACCTTTACATGTGTTTACGTTTTAATTTTCAGCATAACCAAACGTAATCTAACCATGCCTGACCTAACTGAACTTAACCTAACTTAAATTAGGTTTTAAGGTTGACAGAAGATGACAAGGAGGGTACAAATGGGTTAAAAGTACATAAAAGTATACACTTGCAAGGAGGGTCTGAATGCCCTGTTAAGTACATAAAGACAGTGTGACTTTTAACAACACCCAAATGCAAATCATGCAAAAAANAGGGTCTGAATGCCCTGTTAAGTACATAAAGACAGTGTGACTTTTAACAACACCCAAATGCAAATCATGCAAAAAACAAAGTGTCTACTGTTAACTTACACCAAAAACACCCACCGACCAACGGGAACGCCTTACACTCTTTTCANAGGGTCTGAATGCCCTGTTAAGTACATAAAGACAGTGTGACTTTTAACAACACCCAAATGCAAATCATGCAAAAAAACAAAGTGTCTACTGTTAACTTACACCAAAAACACCCACCGACCAACGGGAACGCCTTACACTCTTTTCANAAAAAAACAAAGTGTCTACTGTTAACTTACACCAAAAACACCCACCGACCAACGGGAACGCCTTACACTCTTTTCACATTCCCACATGAGAAAATCCATGCTTTAACCCAGCCACCCCTCTCCCCCCACCTTCCGGGAGTAATGAACCCGATTTACACTGTGTTTTGAAACGAGTGGTCTTAAAACTACACCCCAGAGGCCCATTTAACTCCCCAGATAAACTAGGATAGGGGAGAGAACTTAGTTATGATGCTATTCTAGTCCCCATAGAACCACTGAAAGCCGGTATCCAGTCCCCATAAAGAAACGGAGATAAATTAAATGAGGAAGAATTTAAAATGAAACATCATCTCCTTGCTTACTCGTACAAACATTACGCACTGAAAGCGAACGAGGTGGTGCAATGGTAAAACATCGTGCTCAGATTCGGTAGAACGCAAGTTATATTCCTGGAGCAGACATTCGTTTTTCGGTTTTACGGGGTTTTTGCGCACTCTGGCTTTGGATGAATATCAGAACTATTCCTGATGCAGATCATGGCAGATTCCTTCCCGGTTCCTGGTTTTCCGAGCTTCTCTACTCCTCTCTAATGACCTTGGTGTCGACAAGACGTTAAGTCACGCATGAAAAAGTGTCGCCTACCGGGAAATCAGAACTAACCGCTGGGAATCAGCTCCTGCGAAATAAAATTCACTATAAATGACAATAAAATGCAGTTAAATAAAATCAACTTTGTACTTGTATACAGTAATAATACATAGTTACTGAATTATTGCTTACATAAAATACAAAATTTATTTTATTTAACTGCGTCATATGGTGATTAATAATGAGTTTCACTGCCTAGGCACTGACACCCAGCGATTCCTTCTGATTTACCAGTAAGTGGCAGTTCATTATTATTATTATTATTATATATATATAATTACTGTGGACCAGTTTTAACAAGACATTTGTGATGTAAGTTCAGACGTGTTAGGTAACGTTATTATGTAATATTTACTTATCATAGAGCGTCTGGCAGTAAGCAGAGATATTGCATAAACATTAAAAGATACATAAATGAGGTCACTGTACATCTATAGCTCATTATCAATACGAGACGATAACGACACACACAAGAAGTGCTTCGNACATAAATGAGGTCACTGTACATCTATAGCTCATTATCAATACGAGACGATAACGACACACACAAGAAGTGCTTCGTCATGTTTTTGAAACTTAAGGCTTGCTTTTATTAGAAAATAATAAGAGCGTTATGTTTTTTTTTTCCAAAGCATATTTAACCTGACAGTATCGGTTGCGTGTTTTTATTACGAATCCAGACACATGTCGTTTATAGCAGTATTCTCTACAAAATATGATGTAGCCTCGAGAAATTTCTTCTTTGCAAGCGTTTCACAAAATGCAGTACCGAATTTTTAAGTAGTTGACAGTGTAATCCAAATGGATTAATGTAAAAAGCCAATAGTATTTTATGTAAGACTTCCTTTCTTCTAGATTTCTTTGCAATTTTATTGTTCTTATTAGTGACTTGGGGGTGGGGGGGAGAGAGTTGTGTGGTACGTTGACAGGGGTCCATTCGCACATAAAAATATATAAAAAAGCGTTCAATGTGAAAGGCCACGTACTTTGATGCCTCACTCAAGGCCAGCGCGATCCACAAATGAGACAGCTCTCTTAATCTTTCTCTTGTATTGTTACAAACGCCTTTTCAATCAAGATTATTCTCTCCCATCCCCTGTTCTAGTAGATATATTTTTCTACTTCATAAATGGCATGCAGTTTTGCAATTATTTCCTGTCGAGGGTTTTTTACGGTGTCTATGCCGTCCCTGCGCCCTCCCTTTGTAGAACAGTTTAGGTTAGCACGGGAGGTAATCATGGCCTACAGCCGCAAGTATGTGCCCTTGTAGCTACAATCTTCCCGGCATGCCTAGGCGTATAGGGCTCGGCCCTGAGACGCACTTAGGTCCCATCCCTACCCAGGACCTCCGACGACCCTCTTAATTTAAAGGTAGGTTAGAAAAAAAAAACCTTCTCACTCAGGGGTCGAAACCGCGGACTCCACATACATACCCAGAGACCCAGCAATTTCGTGAGTTCAAGCGGTGCACTTGTACCGTACTAAGGTTTATCATACTCATGTTGGGAAACTCAATGCTGATAGCATGAAATCTAAAAGTTTTCGCCGCCAGGTAGCACTGGTATCGCGCTTGTGTCGGATTTTTCCGTTTTGTATGTAAGCAATTGCGATGATAACAATTTTCATAAAATAAATATAATTGTATAAAATCTTCCAATTCGTATTTTTTTAGAACGTACATAGAGAATGAATTTTGTTCTCCGCAATAGAATGAAAATTTAACGAAATATGCGAAGTCTATGTTTAATATTCTGTTGTAAATCTGGGTGCAGCAAAACATTGGCTAACGCAATTTACATAAGGTATTTAAATGTAGCAACTGAATGGGAAATTTCGTTTTGATAACAACTATATTTAATTATCTCTTACATTTTTAACTATCTTCGCCAAAATAAGCTTGTTTATTAACGCTCAATGCTAAACACATTTTCAATTTTACGGTTTACTTTCGTAAACAATATTGAAGGGAGTGAATAATATTTGCCAAATAAAGTTAATACTTGATATTTTGTCTAAAGAATTCGGGTTAAACACAAACATTAACACACAAATTAATACAATATATCCATATACCACAAGCTTTAAAGTGACCTGTAATACGTATGTAGAAAGACTCCGAGCGAATCACGCACACGTTAGTACACAGGATAAAGTGCTCATCGCAAAGTACCTGCCACACCTAGGATTACAGAACTACGAAACTGAGGTTAGCCTAGCCATCATATAAACTCGCGAAATTGCAAGGTCTCTATTCATACTATCAGCTGGCACAATAGGTGAATTCGGCACGTACTACTCGACCAAGCGAAGTGTGCATCCGGGGAGGGGTGAGACTCGAGCGCTGCTGTAGCTGTTGAGAGGGGAAGAACAACAGCGAGCACGGGAGATTCAACACCTCCAGCTGTCTGAGCGGGCGTGTCCGCGCGAACTGGAGCATCTTCTACAGACACCAGCCCACACGGAAGCATCAACACCGCAAAGCGAATTTCTCGACGCTGTGCGACGACTTACGTTCGCCACGGCTCGTGTCGCCCGCGGGGGAAAGTAAGAGAAGAGGGAAGGGAGGTAACGACGTGACCTTGTGTAGTTCACATACTTTCCCCGATGCTCACGTGGCTTGGTAGAGTAGTAGGTTAGAGGATCCGTAAAGTATCCATCACAGACAGATAAAGCCAAAAGTCAAGAGTCTTAAATATCGCGTCGCACGGTGATGCAGCGGTGCTGAAGGAACTCTGATCTCCTGATCTCACTCGCCTCCGAACCAGCTCAGCTTGAATCGCTGCTCCGGTCGCCTCGCCACAGGGACGTGAGGAGTTTTCAAGTATGGCCACCGAATACTCTTGAATCACAGTTTTTTTTCTTTCATATGTGGCTCTACAGTGCTGCTATGCGGGATAACAATTAAATTACGTATTGATATTCAAATCCATTTTCGTCTCACAAGGCTACAAACACAGAAAAATGACACATCTCAGTTCCATGCTCTAGGTTGTAGTCTACTTGCAGAGATATCACAGAGGTCCTACTGCGTTTACAATCTATACCACTGGTTCACTGACTTTTTTTTTTACTAGGTGTAGACATTAAGTCTAACACGGACCGCTTTTTCTGAACCTATTCCATTCAAATACCAAAACGTAGGAATAACCATTTCAATTCTCGTTAAAATAAATTAACGATATAAAATATTTACATTTTCATTACAAACTCGGTATTTAAGATTTTAATCGCAAAAAAGTTAAGAATAAATCAATATCATTAACTATAAAATTAATTTCGCAGAGTAACTATGACCTGTCCTCGAACCACCCGTCTAGCTTGTCAACATACCTACCTAAAAGCACCGGAAGCTATAAAAGGAGAATGGTCTCTACCAACGACTTGAATTCTGTAATTGAGATCGCGATTTCGAGCGCTACAGAGGGTACAAGCGGAGTGGAACAGTTTTGGTCAGCGCTAACAGCGATGCCGTGAGCGCCGGTGAAGACGTAACAGAGGCAGAATGCAAGGCCGTGGGAAGCGGGAGTGCCCCGAGGAAACCCCTCGGCCAACGGCAACGTCCACCATGTTTCCCACGTGTGAAAATCCAGATGACCCCACCAGGAATCGAACCGAGTCCTCATTGGTGGGAGGCGAGTAGTCTGACTATTATAGACGGTTCACGATTAAGTAAGTACCTTTGAAATTAACCTTTAAAGATCTAGAAGAACCGCGATAAACATAACCAGTTTTCTTCGTGATTTCTTGTAAACCGGGCGTTGCAATGAATTTATAGGTAATATGCAGGGCAGTGAAAACACTGCCGATTTTTTACAAGGCAAGTCATGGATGAATGTAAAAGCATAATCAAAATTTGAAAATCAATTTAAATTTATAATATTATCAGTGTTTAAATACAATTTACCTCAAGTTTTTACCAGTTTTAATAATACATTATAGATAACTACGTTTACTGCGCCATATACTCATTCCTTTCTTGGAAAATGTCTATGACTGATTATTAGCAACACTTTCATTAGCATGCGCTTTTCAGTTACAGCTCCTAATGGGTTGATAATTTTAAATTTATGCTCCTACGTTATATCACAGATTTANGCATGCGCTTTTCAGTTACAGCTCCTAATGGGTTGATAATTTTAAATTTATGCTCCTACGTTATATCACAGATTTAGTATTTACTTTCCGTCAAAACGCTTGTTCATAATCTTATCAGCTGGCTAGTTGCTGTAATGGATGCAACAAGTATGCCTGTCGGAATGCATCAATTATCGAGCCGAATGGAGTATGCGTATGTACATAAGTGCCTTCTTGGGTTCGGATATAGCCTAATGACACTTGAATCGACAAATGTAACGTACTGATTATTTGTACGAACAGTCACCTTTGTAGTAGATCACAACCCCAAACTGTAAACACTGAGTCACATTGTAGACCTTTGTGCATCTGACATATATTTCTCGACTAGTGAACACTCATTTCCTGTCAATTTCCTTTAACATACGAACGGAATGAAAACACTACTACGACGTATGACATCATTCATGATTAATATCCAATTTGTAATTGTAAGTGCTAACAGTACTCGTATTTTATCATGAATGCTTAAATTATAGCAAAAAATTAGTATTAAAAACAATGACCATTATATATTCATGATAATTCATTTTTGCAGAGGTAAATAAAACCAAACCGTAGTTATTATCGTTGGAAATGTCAGTAAATACAGGATTCTACGACAGAAACAAAACACATGCCATGGTCGCCACTGCTAAATCATGAGTTGGGTATTCCCAGCTGCAGCAAACACTGATAACTCGCGTGTGACTGGCTCGCCTTTAGCAGAACGTGCACGAACACGTGGGTGAGCCGAGGTCAGGGTGATGACCTACTTTTGCCGGCTGCAGACTGGCAACACCGCACGGGTGGCGAAGTATTTCGAGTTCTGCGTCGTCTGCTGCCTGATAACTCCTAGTAGAGAACACTAGCNAACACCGCACGGGTGGCGAAGTATTTCGAGTTCTGCGTCGTCTGCTGCCTGATAACTCCTAGTAGAGAACACTAGCGCTCCTCTGAATAATCCCAAGGACTAGCATAAAAACTGGTTAGACTTTTCCTTACCCCATGGCCGCTCTAGTGTATATCTTTACTCAATGGTTTTACTTATGCACAAACACTGCGGTAAAACTCTTTGTTCTCTTTATCGACATAGTCAATCATAGTGAACAAGTCCCGTTTTTGAGCATCAGACAGTAGCACTCTCTCTGATAAGCCATAGAGATAGGTGGATACTATGTCTTCAACTGTAACACCTCTGTTCAAAACTCGGCAGATTTGCCAGCCTTCAGAGTCACCAGAGTTAGATTTGTATTTCACAATCCTAGGATTGTCTTTCGTTACGCGTAGTCAAGCTACCTTGGATATCTTTAGTTTTAAAGTGTTTTTTTTTTTTAGCAGTTTTGTCGAAATCACGAAACTTTCCCTCCATATTCCGAACATGGAATGGTCTAGATGGTTTTGCTGTCCTTATTACGTTACCAACATCCGTTACCGTCTGGACCTTTGAACACGTCCATGGTTTTTCTAGAAGTACAAAATCCCTGTCTGAGGCACAGGAAAATTGTTCCCCAGCATAAAAAATTTGTGATCTATACTTTCAAAATGTCTAGCAGCAATGAGAAAAATATACAAAAATAGGAGCATTCTGTTTTTGATTTGACCGCAACAGTTGTAATTCCAAATGCATAACTTTTTTTTGTAGATGTGAACAGCAGACGTTAATTTAAAGTACACAGGAGACAAGAAGCCATCTCATTCGCTGCGCGCGACGACTGACCTTCATGCCATAAACACGTTATCCCATCAGAGGTATCAGCAATACGAATCCCGAAGTTGTAACATCCAAACTGCCGGGAATAGTACATGTTCGAGTGGGTTGGTTTGGGTAGTTGAAACACTTTTCGTAAGTCCATTGAAATCATACAAATTTCGCTACCAAGTAAAGTGCTGCTAACAGAGTCCTTATTCATCGTCAAGAGATCCTTTTCACTCTTATGGTGGTGTATTTCGTGTTGTGTTTTTGCTGTTGTCGCATCAACTTTGTCTTTGCTTTTTATTCCCGCATTAAGCCTATCACACATTTTGCATGTATCAACATGAGGTTTCCTAAAACATACACTTGGAAATCTTGTAAGAAAACCTTACGATAAAATTTATAGGTCACAAGATTGTCTGGATGCTGTATTTTAAAAGCAATGTATAATCTGTTTACATTCAGATCCCCCACTTATGTACTCCTTTTNTATATTTTAAAAGCAATGTATAATCTGTTTACATTCAGATCCCCCACTTATGTACTCCTTTTCTGACTTCTTTCTGCTGTAATGGCTTTTTTCTCCGGGTATACGATTAATATGTTCTGTAACCAAGACCCTATCTCGAAAGTTAAACTTAATGGTTCTTAGGTCACAACGCTTTTCTTTGCAAACAGATACTCCCCCGTTNCCTAAAACATACACTTGGAAATCTTGTAAGAAAACCTTACGATAAAATTTATAGGTCACAAGATTGTCTGGATGCTGTATTTTAAAAGCAATGTATAATCTGTTTACATTCAGATCCCCCACTTATGTACTCCTTTTCTGACTTCTTTCTGCTGTAATGGCTTTTTTCTCCGGGTATACGATTAATATGTTCTGTAACCATGACCCTATCTCGAAAGTTAAACTTAATGGTTCTTAGGTCACAACGCTTTTCTTTGCAAACAGATACTCCCCCGTTNATCTCGAAAGTTAAACTTAATGGTTCTTAGGTCACAACGCTTTTCTTTGCAAACAGATACTCCCCCGTTTTTTTTTTACTAATGTCTCAATCCTTTTCAGGACACACCAAAAATGTTCATAAAATTGCTTTTACATACCCTCTNGTTTTTTTTTACTAATGTCTCAATCCTTTTCAGGACACACCAAAAATGTTCATAAAATTGCTTTTACATACCCTCTCATGACTCTCAAGTGCCTGATATACGCTAGACTGTTAGAAATTTATGTAGATTTACAGAAAATTTTACGGAGATGAAGAGTTAATTTACGGAAAGGCAGTTACTTCGTTGTGACGAATAACGGAAATGAGCTCCGTAAATTTAGAATACGGGAGTTCTTCATACTCTCATGTCTTCGATTTTGTGACGCGAACAATGCCGATGATACCTGAAGCGTATAAAATCCCATCTTCACAATACTACTTCGTGTAAAATTGTAGTAGGTGAGTGGAAAACCACTCATGGAGTGCCAATTCGTTGATTCTTGTTCAAATTCCGCTACAGGACAAATTTTTCTGTATGCACAGTGAAACACGCACATAACGAAAATAAAACAATACTTTCGTAACCTCGTTTTATAAACTGCAAATACAGCAATCGCTCTACCACGAAACTGAGACAGGCGTGTTCGTCACTTTCATGTAAAATCAATATTTACAAAAAACTTCGTGTAAATGTGTGGTAGGTGAGTCTTTCGAGTTACTGATTGTTAATTTTTCGATTACTATTCAAATCCTACTACAGCACTAATTATTTAAACTTTTTTTAAATCTCTATGTTATACACAGTGAAATACATTACGAAATTAAAACTCTTTTTCTTAACCTGTTTTTAAACCTGAAATAAAACAAAATCGCACACACACTAACATGACTAGAAAGTAATACGTTCATGCATCATTAATATAAATGCTGTGTTTACATCACAGCTTCTCGTAAAGCGTGGTACATGAGTAGATAATAATGTGTTGGACTAACAAAATGTTTTTTCCCGAATTAAAATCGTACCACCGGACAAACTTTTTTTATTTTATAGTCATTTTTATACACAGTGAATCACCCACATAACGAAAGCAAAACTTTTTTTCTTACCTCTTTTAATAAAGAGCAGATTTGAAACAAAACTTGCATGTTTGTGGACACATTCCGTGGATTCGCGGAGATTTATGTAACATTTACAGAGAGAGCGTTATTTAAAAAAAAACGAGGAGACCGTCATTTAACGCAGATGTCTGAATAATTTGTAACCGGTATTTTCCGTAGTTTTACGGACAATTTCTCAAACAGTGAAACAATATCCATGAAAGTGTGGGAAAACTTCAATAGCAACTTAGCACGAGCAACACTGGGGCTTAATGCATCAAGTTTTGACGGAACACAGTGTTGTTGGCGTTCTGGACGAAGTCTGCGCTAGTAGATTTGGAGATCGGTCGGTCATCATGCCGTGCGCTCGGCATGGAGATCGGTCTTTATCCCGTGCGCTCGGCATGGAGATCGGTCTTTATCCCGTGCGCTCGGCATGGAGATCGGTCTTCATGCCGTGCGCTCGGCATGGAGATCGATCTTTATGTCGTGCCCTGGGCATGGAGATCGATCTTTATGTCGTGCCCTGGGCATGGAGATCGGTCTTTATCCCGTGCGCTCGTCATGGATATNGGGCATGGAGATCGATCTTTATGTCGTGCCCTGGGCATGGAGATCGGTCTTTATCCCGTGCGCTCGTCATGGATATCGGTCTTCATGCCATGCGCTCGGCATGGATATCGGTCTTCATGCCGTGCGCTAGGCATGGAGATCGGTCTTCATGCTATGCGCTCGGCATGGAGATCGGTCTTCATGCCGTGCGCTCGGCATTGAACCGTGTCTTCACCTGCTGACGTTACGTCAGTTGCGTAGTTCAAGAACCCCCCTCCCCTCCCGGGCAGAAAACCACAATGTTGCGAAATGGGTAAATATTTTGAAAATTTAACTTATCTGCGAAGATAAATGTTTTGCAGCATGGACGTCAACCGCTGTTTACCGCGACAAGACTAAAAACCCTTGGTCTGTACTTCCTACTGTAGATAATTCACTGGCGACTGGTAGCGCGCCTGCCATATTTTCCGCGTGATACTCAGCCTTGCTACCTGTCGCAACTCCACTACCAAGCGCCGAATCAGCGATATCATTTCTTATTCATTAATTTTATTTAGATTTTTTATTTGTAGATTAATAATTATGGCTAGTGAATCTATTTTAGAGGTTATTATTATAATATATACATATTTTTTGTAATTGTATTGTTTTTGATATTATTTATGTCTTTTTCAAGATTTCATGGTCAGTGATGTGTTACCATTTTGATGATTTCTTAATCTGGTTGAACAAACTGATCAGTGCGATCCGGCTCGATTCAGAAGTTCAGACACTTTTCATTTTTCAAATTAGAAAATAAAAACCGAACTGAACGATGATTTCTGTTTCGTAGGCGCACTGAAAAATATCAACGTTGTCTGATTTCCACGAGCATTAAAAAATAAAAATCCAGTAGCTACGGGAAGCCTTCACCAAATAGGCGTTGTCAGTGACAACCTTTGCACCGAAAAAAGAATTTATTATTGTTGGATAGCATAGCGTATCGTTAATTTGTAGGTATGCAATCAAAACTGCAATTTAAACACCTCCCTTCCTCCAAACCAAATGTTCTCCATTATTCGTTGGCGTATCTATCAGTTTTCTTAGTACTATCTTCTAACAGACAAACTATGATTTAAATGTCTGTCAGTTCAGTTTGTACTCCGGATAGCTCAGGTATTAAATTTAAATGTNGCTACGGGAAGCCTTCACCAAATAGGCGTTGTCAGTGACAACCTTTGCACCGAAAAAAGAATTTATTATTGTTGGAAAGCATAGCGTATCGTTAATTTGTAGGTATGCAATCAAAACTGCAATTTAAACACCTCCCTTCCTCCAAACCAAATGTTCTCCATTATTCGTTGGCGTATCTATCAGTTTTCTTAGTACTATCTTCCAACAGACAAACTATGATTTAAATGTCTGTCAGTTCAGTTTGTACTCCGGATAGCTCAGGTATTAAATTTAAATGTNTAACAGACAAACTATGATTTAAATGTCTGTCAGTTCAGTTTGTACTCCGGATAGCTCAGGTATTAAATTTAAATGTAAGGAAGAATTAATTATCAAACAGCGAATATGTTCTCCGGTGTCCCTCCCCGAAACACGCCTTATTAAATCGCGATTCACACAATTTTAGAATCAAAAACCTTGCGGCTGGAAATACACTAGGGGGGGAAGGGAGGGGGGTCGACTATCCTCGGCGTCCAACCCGTCTCGTAACCCCGCCAATCACTCCTTAAATGGGGCCACGGCGGTGTAGTGGTTAGACTACTCGCCTCCCACCAAGGCGAACCGGGTTCGTCAGTGGGGTCACTCTCCGAAACTTTGTATGTGGGAATCGTGCCGGGCGATGCCGCTGGCTGGCAGGTTCTCTCGGGATCTCCCATTCTTCCCGCCCTTGCATTTCGACGCTGCTCCATACTCACCTCGCTTCACCCTCTTCACTCACTCCATAAATACTGAACATTATAAGCCTCGATGCTGGCCACCCACCGACGACTCCCGAAGACACGAAAGGCCGTATAACACGAGCTTGTTATGCGATAAGTGCAGATGAAGTTTGACGTGGGGTATTGTCCGCTCAGAATCGCTTTACAGTATGTATCAATGCACAAGGTCGCCAATTGTAACACCTGATATCATAACAGAATAACAAAGGAAGCGTAGTCTGAGGCTGGCGATTGTTTAAACAAACATCAGCTACAGGACGGCGCTACGTCGGCACATTGTTCCGTGCTTTGGCGACGCAGCTTGCTTCGTCATTGACCTTCACCCATCTTGAATGACAGACCGATGTCATCGTATTTATTACATCTTCATACGTGCTGTCGAGGGGTGTTAATAACAATTATCATTCCATTTAAGTTAACGCGGTTGACCTTTGTATCTTCTTTACCATTCCACGTACGGGGACTATAACGCCATCAAGTTATTAGCGCCTTAAACCTAAGCAACTTTTTTCTCAGACATTTTCTTCTACAACTGAAATTGGCGGTGTTATTCAGGTGGCCTGCCTTCGGTACCTCCCCCGGTATGTTATTTAATGTGTAGTGCAAAACTCAGCCNCGTCGGCACATTGTTCCGTGCTTTGGCGGCGCAGCTTGCTTCGTCATTGACCTTCACCCATCTTGAATGACAGACCGATGTCATCGTATTTATTACATCTTCATACGTGCTGTCGAGGGGTGTTAATAACAATTATCATTCCATTTAAATTAACGTGGTTGACCTTTGTATCTTCTTTACCATTCCACGTACGGGGACTATAACGCCATCAAGTTATTAGCGCCTGAAACCTAAGCAACTTTTTTCTCAGGCATTTTCTTCTACAACTGAAATCGGCGGTGTTATTCAGGTGGCCTGCCTTCGGTACCTCCCCCGGTATGTTATTTAATGTGTAGTGCAAAACTCAGCCCTTAATAATGTAAGCGCCACAAGTGCTGCGGCTCGCCTACCTAGATGCATGTGCTTTGGCCGCCGGCACGGCCCAGCTGGCGGCAGCTAACATTAGTGACGGCCCGGCTGTGTGCTAACTGTTATAGGCTATTCGCGGTAAAGTGAGCACTTTTGAAAGCCCTCTCATTTAGAATAATAGTCAACAAATATGTTTTATTTTAGTCTTGGGCCTTAACTACAGAGTGTCGTGAAATCTACATATCGTGTTATTACTTACATGGCAATAAAAATATGGCTAAAGGATAAAAAAAAATGGCTGGAATAAAAAAGTAACTAGGGTCCCAAAAGTGCTCACTTTACCGTGAACAGCCTATACAAAAATATTTTGCGCGCATCGGCAAACGCGCAACTGTTTATATGGAGACTGGTGTTTCTGGCAGCATCTAGCTGCGACAGGCTGCGCGCGCAGCTACCAATCCCCTCGCCCGCCGCAACCCGTTCCACGTAGATTCACCCGTCAGCACTTGTGACCCTAACAGCATACGCTTCTTACTTAATTAAATTATTATTCAATAGCAGCCTATTAATTATGATTTTTACACATTACGCCCCTCTGAAGGCATGGCTTGACTCGCAGAGGCTGGATGGTGGAAGGGGAAGACAACTCCCCTGACATTCCTTCAGAGGGTTTAGACATACAGACGTGTTACAAGAGAACTGACTCTCAGCCCGTCTCTTGTCCTTGCGCATTCTTACTCCAGCCAGCTGTTAATTCTCCTTCGTCCTCTGGGTTGGTGTGCGAGGTCCACATCCTGCCTCACCACCCGCGCAGGACAGGCGTTGCTTCAGTGCCATCACAATACTTATTATTATATATACTCTTATTAAACAACTGAATAGCAAAAATACCTCATATGCGTGTCACCGATGCCATTAGTTATCGCGGACACTTTACAAAATACAGCTCTTCTCTGTCGCTTATGGTTACGACGCAATTATGTTTTTTGAAATGGGAACGGGCATACTGTAAAGTTGGCATAAATTACATGCGTTTTACTTCAAAACCAAAATTGAGTTATTCTGGGTAATATTAAAAAACCACACACTCCCATCACGTGGAGCCCCGTCCCTATCTTCCCCTGTTAGCGAAGTTAGTCTTTTGAGTACAGTCAATATTGTGACCTCATTTTCAGTGAAACTAATCTATCGACACAAGAAAATTAATTTTATATAAAAGTATTAAAACAAAGTTTTAAGCAACTAAAGGTCATATTTCATGATATACTTTTATTTCATTACTTGGAATATATTTATATAAAGACCACGTAAATGAAAATATTTGTAGTCAAATGATTATTATAATTTACATAACATAGCACCGAAAATTTTAAAATTTTGAAATATGGTAGCTTAAGTTTCTATGCTCCTTATTAACTTTGCCAAATAAATCACATGTCATGTGATCTATATCATATACACGACATGTTAGTTAAATATCAAGGATATTTAACTATGGGCACCCGGGCACTTGTATTCTGAATATCTTTTAAAATAGGTAAAAATAGGTATTGATGTTTTTGCCAACACATTTTTATCCGTCCAAGAGAAAGTAATAAATATTAATAGCATGGGCTCTCATATTCCTAAATTTTCGACTTTTCATGCTGTATTTTGAAAATTATAATTTATTGACCCCGAGTATTTACATTTTTGTGGTCCTTATTTAAATCCCTTTCTGAAATTTAAATTTAAAAAACTAACGTCAATTATGGCAATAATTGACATTTATAAATTTTGTGAGAGAACTTATTCATAAAACTACCGCCCTTTATCTGCAGGTAATTTACCGTNCTATAATTGACATTTATAAATTTTGTGAGAGAACTTATTCATAAAACTACCGCCCTTTATCTGCAGGTAATTTACCGTTAACAATAAATTTTACCTGACATCCTTTATTTATACATCGTCAATACTAATTGAGAAAATTACCTTGAAAGTTTTTTTTTTTACTGGCGATAAAAATATGTGTAATTTAGCAGAGTACCTAACTACTTGTTTAGCCAGTCTGGCCAGAAATGCGCGTGGGACGTGGTGCAGGNCCAGCCAGCTGTTAATTCTCCTTCGTCCTCTGGGTTGGTGTGCGAGGTCCACATCCTGCCTCACCACCCGCGCAGGCCAGGCGTTGCTTCAGTGCCATCACAATACTTATTATTATATATACTCTTTTTAAACAACTGAATAGCAAAAATACCTCATATGCGTGTCACCGATGCCGTTAGTTATCGCGGACACTTTACAAAATACAGCTCTTCTCTGTCGCTTATGGTTACGACGCAATTATGTTTTTTTGAAATGGGAACGGGCATACTGTAAAGTTGGCATAAATTACATGCGTTTTACTTCAAAACCAAAATTGAGTTATTCTGGGTAATATTAAAAAACCACACACTCCCATCACGTGGAGCCCCGTCCCTATCTTCCCCTGTTAGCGAAGTTAGTCTTTTGAGTACAGTCAATATTGTGACCTCATTTTCAGTGAAACTAATCTATCGACACAAGAAAATTAATTTTATATAAAAGTATTAAAACAAAGTTTTAAGCAACTAAAGGTCATATTTCATGATATACTTTTATTTCATTACTTGGAATATATTTATATAAAGACCACGTAAATGAAAATATTTGTAGTCAAATGATTATTATAATTTACATAACATAGCACCGAAAATTTTAAAATTTTGAAATATGGTAGCTTAAGTTTCCATGCTCCTTATTAACTTTGCCAAATAAATCACATGTCATGTGATCTATATCATATACACGACATGTTAGTTAAATATCAAGGATATTTAACTATGGGCACCCGGGCACTTGTATTCTGAATATCTTTTAAAATAGGTAAAAATAGGTATTAATGTTTTTGCCAACACATTTTTATCCGTCCAAGAGAAAGTAATAAATATTAATAGCATGGGCTCTCATATTCCTAAATTTTCGACTTTTCATGCTGTATTTTGAAAATTATAATTTATTGACCCCGAGTATTTACATTTTTGTGGTCCTTATTTAAATCCCTTTCTGAAATTTAAATTTAAAAAACTAACGTCAATTATGGCAATAATTGACATTTATAAATTTTGTGAGAGAACTTATTCATAAAACTACCGCCCTTTATCTGCAGGTAATTTACCGTTAACAATAAATTTTACCTGACATCCTTTATTTATACATCGTCAATACTAATTGAGAAAATTACCTTGAAAGTTTTTTTTTTTACTGGCGATAAAAAGATGTGTAATTTAGCAGAGTACCTAACTACTTGTTTAGCCAGTCTGGCCAGAAATGCGCGTGGGACGTGGTGCAGGCACGTAGGTCGTCACAGACTTACACGATGATGCCATATGGAACAAGACTGGAGTGCATTTGAGGTACCTGCGAGGGGCATCACCTTTCCAAAGAATCTGATATTCTCGGATGCGTTTCTCGACGCTGACAACTAATCAGTGGGGTCAAGAAGTTCGTTTGCACCGAGGCGGCATGTCGTTTTAATGGTTTATTTCGAATTTTTGACAGTTATTCAGTTGTTCTACTTTTATTAATATTACAAGTACCAGTTTGATTGATCCGGATCACCGTAACCCAGAGAAGCGCACTCTGATCACACAGGTGTCCACGCGAACAAAATAACATAAGTTCTAACAAAAAACTAAACTGTGCCAGAGCAAATTTTTTTATTATTCTTGGTACAAGATGCTGCATGTAGCCTAATAGCAAAGGGGATCCAGCAGAAGTTTAAGAACAGAGAGTGAAGCATATAGAGTGCACCATGTTCTTCATGTGTATCAATAGTTGAACTTAGTGTTGTCAAAGCATCGTTGTAGTTCACGAGTTCAAATTTAAAGCTCTCCGTTTCAAATCTACGTTATGAACAAGAAACTGCACTTTGACATTACCTTCTAAATTATTTATAATCACCCAGAATCGAGAATAGTTAGCAGACTAAACACCCGCAAAATATCTTGGAAAAGTAACCTATCTGGGGGATTTGAATCGTAATACTTGAAACTGCATATGTTACATCTTAATAAGGTCTGATATAAGGAATTGCATTCTTTAAACCTTCATTTGCACCAAAATACGAGCTTCCGATGTAGCAGCAAAAAATCTGTAGGCCACAATTAATAAAATCCAAGTTTGTGCTTAACTTTAAAAATAAATAAAAATTAATCGTCATTATAATTATCTATACTGTAAACCTTCGGGAACCATATTACGAACATTTTCGACAAGCGTTTCCCTTCATAAAACAATGTTTGATTCTTATAGAACGATCTTGTTTATTTTATATATCTTCAAAGATTATGACACAAAAATACATTTTCAAGTTTTTAGCAACGAAATAAAGTTATATAAATTTTTTAATTTGGCAACACCTTTCTTTCGTTTTGTAGTATCTTATTGTCCGGTTAGTAACAATGGGCAAAACGTTTCAAAACAGGGAAATGATATGAATTTTATGATAGTTTTGCTACACGTAAAAATAAATACGATAAGCACCAATTGTATTCAATATTCTCAAAGNATATGAATTTTATGATAGTTTTGCTACACGTAAAAATAAATACGATAAGCACCAATTGTATTCAATATTCTCAAAGGCGAGACCTTTGGGAAGTAATCTATATATTTACAGGGTAATAAATACACACGCAAAGCCAGGCATAAGTTNGCAAAGGCGAGACCTTTGGGAAGTAATCTATATATTTACAGGGTAATAAATACACACGCAAAGCCAGGCATAAGTTTGCAGTTCTTTGACACGTGTATTTAAAGAAGTGCTTGAGATACGACGGAGTTTTAGACACGCAAACTCCTTGGCAAGATTACAATCGTGCGTACACAGAATCACTTATTACCTTCAAGTTTTCATGCACACACGAANGCAAACTCCTTGGCAAGATTACAATCGTGCGTACACAGAATCACTTATTACCTTCAAGTTTTCATGCACACACGAATATGGAGTGTTTATGACGTTGGCTGTCATACTGTGGGAAGTTATACGGTAAAACACCCGAACCATTTCCAAATTTAAAATGGCGGAGTAACTAAAGAAACAAGCTTCTGTTGTTCCGTATAACTGTAGTTATATCTGCATAGTAGCAGTTAGCCATGTTGTCTTTTTCGAAAAAAAAAAACGCAAGGTGACCACAACAATTTTGATTTTTCGAAGCAGTGATGATGAGCTGCGGTGGTGTAGTGGTNGCAAACTCCTTGGCAAGATTACAATCGTGCGTACACAGAATCACTTATTACCTTCAAGTTTTCATGCACACACGAAGATGGAGTGTTTATGACGTTGGCTGTCATACTGCGGGAAGTTATACGGTAAAACACCCGAACCATTTCCAAATTTAAAATGGCGGACTAACTAAAGAAACAAGCTTCTGTTGTTCCGTATAACTGTAGTTATATCTGCATAGTGGCAGTTAGCCATGTTGTCTTTTTCGAAAAAAAAACGCAAGGTGACCACAACAATTTTGATTTTTCGAAGCAGTGATGATGAGCTGCGGTGGTGTAGTGGTNGAAAAAAAAACGCAAGGTGACCACAACAATTTTGATTTTTCGAAGCAGTGATGATGAGCTGCGGTGGTGTAGTGGTTAGACTACTCGCCTTCCACCTGGGCGAACCGAGCTCCCGGTGGGGTAGCTCCTGGATTCACACGTGGGAATCATGCCGGACGATGCCGCTGTTCGGCGAGTTTTCTCGGAGATCTCCCGTTTCCACCGCCTTTTCATTCCGGCGCTGCTCCATACTCACTTCGCTTCACCTTCATCGGCTCTCAAGACCTCGATGTTAAGAGCCGCCCAAATCTCTTCACTCACGCACTCTAGATCTAAGTAGTACATGTCATACCATATTTACAAACGAAACCTAACATTCGACGCAAAACTTAAATTACAAAATAAGATTTTTTTTTTTAAACGGCGAAACGTTACTTTTACGGCGTATATAGCACACACAAGCACTAATTTTCGAAACCCAGGTTATCAAAACTCTGGTTTCAGCTGTCGGTATAAACGCATTGAAAGAGTACAGTTAGCGTAGAAATAAAATTCCGTCAATTTACTTATTTCTTTCTAAAAAGAAAAGTAGGCATTGTCACATTCGTGTCTGTTTTCCACTAACATCTGTAATTTGAAGAATGCAATGTGATTAAATTGAGAGAGTTTTAGATCGGCGCTTAACAGTGAAAACTTGAGAGCTGGCAAGTGTGAAATGAGGTGGAGATGGAACAATCATGGAATGCAAGTGNGGCGCTTAACAGTGAAAACTTGAGAGCTGGCAAGTGTGAAATGAGGTGGAGATGGAACAATCATGGAATGCAAGTGCGGGGGGAAACAAGAGTACCCCGAGAAAACCAGCCCGACCTGCTACAACGCCCGCCACGTTTCCTACATGCAAAAATCAGGGTGAGTCCTGCCGGGAATCGAACTCTGTGCCTTACTACATAACGCACATTTACTAAATAATAATAATAGGGTAACGTGATCCAACGAGTACGTCCGACCTTTAACATCAAAAAGTTTTCAGTGTAGGTGAATGTTTAACGAAGTGCAGAGCACAGCGGCGTTCATGCTCGCCATTTTCGCGTATCACTACGCTACCTAGCGGTGCTGTCTGAGAGTTTGTAATCACAGCGCTGGCATACTTAAAAATAAAAAAATAGTAAAGAACCTCCGCGACACGTAAGCTTTCTCGCGTGAACCTGGGAAACACAGTGGTGTGCTGTTTTTCTCTCTCTTGCCTCTCTTTGCCCGGATGCAAATGAGGCGGGCAAAGTATGCAAGGCTTGCGGTCGGCCACTTAGCGAGTTCCGCGACCCGATTAGGGCAGAAGACAAACACAATAAAACAAACGAAATGA
>NQII01003622.1:130339-212031 GCA_002778355.1 Clitarchus hookeri | reverse complement strand
GGCTATGCCATGCGCGCATGCGGGTGGCGTGCGATGTGACGTCATTGAGTAGTAATGATATGCTTAGAGTGGAATTACCCAGGTTAAAGTTTCTAACCATTCCAGCAGCTAAGAATATGTAGTTCTTGGTATGAACACCACGTAGCGCTAGTCCAATTTCGTGGCGACTGCGAGGGGAAGTCGGCAGCGATGCCACTGTGAAAACTACCCTCTCTCTCTCACTCATACTCCATCTATGTCGCTCCAAGACCAAACTCCACAACAGTGGAATGTGTTCTGAATGTCTGCTCTACGCACGAAGCTGGGATAGACAGTATGGCGGACACCCGAGTAATTACCTCAAGCCGTATATGTCTGTTTACGAAAATATTATGAGTGCTGTAAAACGTATGCACGTGCAAAATGAAACATAATGTGGGCGTAAGAAACAGGAAACGTTGCAAATTACTCACACGGCCATACTGAAACAATAAACACAACTTTATAAAATACGTGATAAATGTGGATATAGATATAGTATATACATTTTCACACGTATTTTCTGTAGTTTGTTCGTAGATTGTTATCATTATCCATTTGTCGGCTAGGAGGCGACATATAGTCCAGAATACATTACATAATTTTCATACAATGAAGATGTTTACAAATCATTTATGTTNGCTAGGAGGCGACATATAGTCCAGAATACATTACATAATTTTCATACAATGAAGATGTTTACAAATCATTTATGTTCTTTTTAGTAAGAACGGTACACTATGAATAGAGAAATTATTTGATTCAACTGCGCTTAAACACACCTGCGCTCTTTAATTTTGCGTAAGCTGCGAAGTCTGAAGTAAAGTAGGGTTTACAAAAGAAAATTTAAAATTTAAATTATTGTTTAAGACGTGTGCAGAAGAAACGAAAGTGTGTTACCTCGCGTATTGTTTTCCAGTGGAACTTAGTAAGTTGTGTGCGTTAATGGGATTTTTATTGGCGTTAAAAGAAATAGTTATATTTTATATCTTGAGTGAAACTTGTGAGGCGACAACTCAGAATACAGCAGACGGTATTGTTGGCGGGAAACGGTTATTTACATTATTGTAAGTAATTACAAACAATACTAAAAATTCGTGTGTGTGTACGTGTAAAAGATGATATTTGTTCACAAAAATAAGCTTCTCTGATAGAAAATGTCTGCTTTGAAGTATAATGTGCTGAAATATGGTTGTAATACACAAAGTTGCGTTAGGAACAAAGGCAAACATAACATAACTAGCCGCCTGTTTCCATTGCCTAGAATTAAGAATTTAAATAATATTGGAAACTGGAAATACAGACGACTTGTTTCCGTGTGACAGATAAGCACTTACTGCATAATTCTCATTGCAATATTGTATTTATTGTAAACTTAGCTTAACTATTAGCGATATGCACCAACTCATACATAGCGTTCAGTCAATTTTTAGTGTAGAAATAGTTATATTGTATAATGTAGTCTCAAGTAGAATATTGCGACTCTCTTTGTTACGTCTAGGTTTCATGCGTTCGTTAGAGTTAACATTACTGATAATAATTTCAATGTCAACGTTTTTAATGTAGGTTACATCATTTTTGTTAAAATGGATCTTATAGACACGACAATTGTATTGTCGCTTTAAAACAAACATCTGTTAGAGTTGAGTCGTACACGTGGTCATCAATGTCGTTTTCCTGCAGTATGCATAAGGTTTTCTGCTTAATGAGATGCACACACATACAGCGTTAGCTTTCGCCTAAGTACCTAAATGTTGTACAAGTCTCGGCAAATGAATGACATACGGACATACACGGGGAAACGAATGTGTATACTTCTCACGCCCTTACAGCTAATAGGCGACTATTTTGAAATCGATTTATATGTAGAACCATAATTGTTATTCCTAAAATTAATTTTTGTAAATATTGGTATGGAGCCATTACCTTCGAGAAAATCCGTTGAGAAAAGTTGTTAAAAATGTACACTCTTTAAAGTTTAATGAACTCGAAGAGCCACGATAAACATAACCAGTTTTCCTCGTGATTTCTTATAAACCTGGCGTGGCCATGAATTTATAGTTAGTATGCAAGACAGTGAGAACAGTGTCAATTTTATACAAGGCAAGCCATGGATGTGTGTAAAAGTATTATCGAAATTCTAAAATTAATTTATATCTATACCATTACTAATATTGAAATAAAATTGACTTCTAGTTTTTACCAGTTTTAATAATTCATTGCAGATAACAGCATTTACTGCGTCAAATACTTAATCGTTCGTTTCTTGACAAAATGTCTATGACTGATTATTAGCAACAATTCCAATGTCATGCGTTTTTCAGCTACAGCTCCTAATGGGTTGAAAATTTTACATCTATGCGCCTGCGTTCTAGCACAGATTTAGTATTTGTTTTCCGTCAAAATGCTTGTTCAGAATCTTATCAGCTGGCTAGTAGCTGTAACGGATGCAAATAAGTATGCCTGTCGGCATGTATAAAGTATCGAGCCGAGTGAAGTATGCTTATATAAGTAAGTACATTCTTAGGATTGGACACAACCTTAATGACACTTGAATCGACAAATTCAACGTACTGATTATTTGTACGAACAGTCATCTTTGTAGTAGATCACAACCCCAAACTTTAAACTTTGAGTCAGATTGTAGACCTCCGTGAGTCTAACATACAGGATGAGTATAAAAGAATACCCCAACTTTGAAGGTGTATATTATCAAAACCAAACAACCTACAACCTTGATTAACCAATCAAATGAACTGCGGTACCATGAAGTTTGTTTACCATACATTTATAAATGTTCAATGTGATCACCATGAGCAGCCAGTACGACATCTACGCGATAATCAAACTCTTTCCACGCTCTTGTCAGCATGTCCGGTGTTACGGTTTGGATGGCGTCCATGGTGAAGGGGTAGCGAGCTCGCATTCGACACGGCAATGTGAAGGAGACGGTCTGATGTTTCCTTTATGGTGCGCCACTCCATTGGCTCCTAGCTGTTCGCGGATACCTGAACGAGACGTTGCCGCAGTGCTGGATTGGTCGAGGAGCAGCTGGTGACTAGGCTCTTCATCACTGGCCCCCAAGAAGCCCGGATCTTACCCCGTGCGGTTTTTTTCTATGGAGGTACATAAAGGATCAAGTGTTTCGTCCACCATTGCAGGCTAACATTGACGAACTCAAAACGAGAATTTCAGACGCCATCCAAACCGTAACACCGGACATGCTGACAAGAGTGTGTAACGAGTTTGATTATCGCGGAGATGTCGTTCGGGCCGCTCATGGTGGTCACATTGAACATTTATAAATGTATGGTAACCAAACTTCATGGTTCCACTGTTCATTTTATTGGTCAATCAAGATTGTAGGTTGTTTGATTTTGATATTATAGTCCTTCAATGTTGGGGTATTCTTTTATACTCATCCTGTATATTTCTTGACTAGTGAATAATTATTTCCTATCCATTTCCTTTCACATAAGAACGGAATGGAAACCCTACTGTGATGTATGGTATATTTCATGATTAATATGAAATTTGTTATTGTTAGTGGTAACAGAACTCGTATTTTAACATGGATACCTAAACTATATTGAAATTATAAATTATAATTAAAAACAATTACAGTTTTTTATTTATAATAATTCATTTTCGCAGAGGAAAATTTAAAAAAAATACAGTGGTTAATATCGTTGCAAATTTCAGCAAATACAGAATTCTACGACAGAAACGAAACCTGCTCCATGGTCGCCACTAGTAAATCATGAGTTGGGTATTCACATCTGCAACGAAAGCTGATAACTCGCGTGTGACAGCCTCGCCTTTGGCAGAGCGAGAATGAACACGTGGGTGAGGCGAGCCCAGGTGATCACCTACTATTGCTTGCTGCGAAACTGGCAACACCGCACGGGTGGCGAAGTATTTTGACTTCTGCGTCGTCAGCTGCCCGATGACTCCTAGTAGAGAACACTAGCGCTCCTCTGAATAATCCCAAGGACTAACATAAAAAACTGGTCAGACTTGTCCCTTTCCCATGGCCGCTGTAGTGTATATCTTAACTCAATGGTGACGTTATACGGCTTTCTGTAAAGTAATAATTCCTCGAAAAATCCAAAAACCGAGTTAAAATCACTTCGCTACCCCCTCGGTATACGATATGCATAGGGAAGTGTCCCGTGCATTCCCCCTAACAGAGGCGTAGACGTTCATCATTAAAAACTTTTCCTACCAAGTTCAAAATAAGTACATTAGGAAATTTAGGCAGCGAGAGAAAAATACCCACATGCTTACTCCACGCGCGACGATTTTTCTAGCACCCGTTGTCAGCATATAAACATTATTTACGCATAAATAATGCACGTCTAGTAAATTTTGCAGGGAAATAAATTTTACAGCGTGAGGAGACGCTAGTGTAAAGTACACCCCCACCACAAGTAGAACAAAATGACGACAAAACTGGTGCCTTCAAACAAAATATCATTATTTTCATACATTCGCGTGCGCTCGCTCCATTAAAGATATATCCGATCCGCGGTAAAACACCCCCTCCCCCTTTTCACAAATCACAGTTCACCCTTATATCTCCGTCCATAGCACAAACACACTGCTACGTGACTTTAGCAGAATGAAAAGTGACATGCGAACATGTGTATGTATGTGTGTGTGACCTCTAGACCAGCAGGTGTCAATGGTATTCACTCTTTATGAATTACGCAAAATAAAACATAGATTTACTCCCGAGATGCTGGTCCACCATGCAGATTTATACGACGATACGAATTCCAGCAAAGACATGAGCATACAGCTATTATTCACCACCATTCAACCTCGTCGAGACATATAAGGAAAGACTTCACAAGTGCGATACAATGTAGAGCATATTGCAGCCAGTGCATTACGGAGACCATGATATTTTAGAGTTATGTTAATCCCTTTCGAATGTAGAAAATTAATTCTATATACAACATTTTTTGTAATTAAATTCTGGCTTGAACTCTACCTTTGATTTTTTTTCCTATAAACATCTTCTAATGTGAAATGTTTTATTACTTCCGGCGAAAACAAAGAAACATTATGATTCNATTTTTTTTCCTATAAACATCTTCTAATGTGAAATGTTTTATTACTTCCGGCGAAAACAAAGAAACATTATGATTCTGTGAAACTAAGTAATAAAGGAGGGGGGGGAGGGAAATGTAATTCTCCACTTGCTCATATGTCAAGCGCACACACGCATACTCACACACCTACGCACACATACACAAGCAGAGTCCGAAATATCCCAATTGCAGTCGAGACTGATAGACGCATTACAAACTATTAAGAGAAAAGCATACTTAAAGACGTAGATACGAGGCGCATTACAGAAGTAAACGAGAGACACGTGCAGTCGTAACCTAAGCACACGCAAACCTTCAGGCTCGCTGCACCACGTGTTGAATTGGATTTTGCCCTAGCACACTGTCCGCTGGAGAACTCTGTTGTGGTCTTGAAAAGGGGTTTTGGGCTTGGGGGGGGGGGCTTTTCGCTCCTGCAGCATGTTTTATTTCTCACACACGCCAACTTTAATTCATACGATAATAAACGCAGACGATTTCTACACTCACGAGTCAACACCAGGGGAGTACCACCATGTTCAGGGGACTCGTTCAGCAGATTCATTATTATTTTTTTATTATTCCAAATGAATGCTGGTATGGTTTCTTGACCTAGTCCTTACTCGTTCCCGTTTGCCCTAACAATAACGAGAAATATATACGAGTCTAGAATGGCAGAAGGGGCAGATCACCAAACGAAAACGGGCCATAATTTTTACTTTCATGTAACAAATACAAAAAATTGTTAAAAATAAAATTTAGACTGGAAAAAAATTGGATGGGCTGTATAAAAGCAGTAACTCTTAACACCTCTCGTGTTCTTTTTTTTNAAAATTTAGACTGGAAAAAAATTGGATGGGCTGTATAAAAGCAGTAACTCTTAACACCTCTCGTGTTCTTTTTTTTCCCACTTAAAAAGGAAATTTACGTTTTTACAGTACACCATCGAACGAAGAATCAATCTTCTCAGGACCTCGTACGTAAGCGAGACTCAATCATACGAAGTAATGAGAAAACATGGAGGGTTAATTAAAAAAATTCGAGCACCAGAAACCACGAGAGAATACGGAATTCCTTTTCACAGGTGGGGGAAAAACAGCTGTAAAATTCTATAATCTTATTTATTTAACAACTATTTCACATGTAAAATTACTTAAAAACTAGCCCGCCACACGGCCTAAAAAAACACTCCCCAGCCAGAACAGAATTATTTTTCTGATCTTCAACGTCAGCTTACGATATTACGAGGGGTGTGTTATATTTCTTCACGTACTTATCCTGTTAATTTAAAATTTAAACAAATACAAGTGTTCCATAAATCGGCTCATCTTCTGCTGTTATTAATCGATGCCTTTTTTATAACATTATATTTAATCGCCAAATTCAGCTTACCGCTAATAATATTTACAGTTTTTGCTAGGCGTAATTTTCAACACATTGCAAGCTCGAGCCCATTCCCGTCCGTCAGTGTGCATGTGAGGAAACTTCAACATGACTGTTCACCGTTAATTTTACAACCCTAATCATGCAATTTACAGCATCTATGAGCAACAAACATGCTAGGGGATAGTTAAACTTTGCCTATCCTACTTCAGCCACACAGTTTTGCATGCCTTAATACACGAATCAGTTTGAAAAATATCTGGTTTCTCTATCCACCACACGTGCTTTGGCATCACGAGTCATTGCCAGATACATTATTAATCGCAAGGAATAAAGCCATCACTGTAAAATTCGAAGAATGGGAGGAAAAAATATGCTTCAGCAGCTCAAAAACTCATCTTCACCACATTGCCAGCCACTCTTAACGTACAGGTCATCGCCAAAAANAATATGCTTCAGCAGCTCAAAAACTCATCTTCACCACATTGCCAGCCACTCTTAACGTACAGGTCATCGCCAAAAATGGACCTTGATGCAACACCAGCAGAAATAGTCAACCTTTTACTTAACACTTATTAAAACCCCTCAAGACTTAAATCAGTAAAAAAAAAAATAATAAAACAAACACCAACACGGGCGAATGCTATTCCATACAGTCCATAGTGAGGGAATTTTTACATGTAGAAAAATAGATCACCTTTTTTTTTCAAGTTGTNAAAATTTAGACTGGAAAAAAATTGGATGGGCTGTATAAAAGCAGTAACTCTTAACACCTCTCGTGTTCTTTTTTTTTCCCACTTAAAAAGGAAATTTACGTTTTTACAGTACACCACCGAACGAAGAATCAATCTTCTCAGGACCTCGTACGTAAGCGAGACTCAATCATACGAAGTAATGAGAAAACATGGAGGGTTAATTAAAAAAATTTGAGCACCAGAAACCACGAGAGAATACGGAATTCCTTTTTACAGGTGGGGGGAAAACAGCTGTAAAATTCTATAATCTTATTTATGTAACAACTATTTCACATGTAAAATTACTTAAAAACTAGCCCGCCACACGGCCTAAAAAAACACTCCCCAGCCAGAACAGAATTATTTTTTTGATCTTCAACGTCAGCTTACGATATTACGAGGGGTGTGTTATATTTCTTCACGTACTTATCCTGTTAATTTAAAATTTAAACAAATACAAGTGTTCCATAAATCGGCTCATCTTCTGCTGTTATTAATCGATGCCTTTTTTATAACATTATATTTAATCGCCAAATTCAGCTTACCGCTAATAATATTTACAGTTTTTGCTAGGCGCAATTTTCAACACATTGCAAGCTCGAGCCCATTCCCGTCCGTCAGTGTGCATGTGAGGAAACTTCAACATGACTGTTCACCGTTAATTTTACAACCCTAATCATGCAATTTACAGCATCTATGAGCAACAAACATGCTAGGGGATAGTTAAACTTTGCCTATCCTACTTCAGCCACACAGTTTTGCATGCCTTAATACACAAATCAGTTTGAAAAATATCTGGTTTCTCTATCCACCACACGTGCTTTGGCATCACGAGTCATTGCCAGATACATTATTAATCGCAAGGAATAAAGCCATCACTGTAAAATTCGAAGAATGGGAGGAAAAAATATGCTTCAGCAGCTCAAAAACTCATCTTCACCACATTGCCAGCCACTCTTAACGTACAGGTCATCGCCAAAAATGGACCTTGATGCAACACCAGCAGAAATAGTCAACCTTTTACTTAACACTTATTAAAACCCCTCAAGACTTAAATCAGTAAAAAAAAAAATAATAAAACAAACACCAACACGGGCGAATGCTATTCCATACAGTCCATAGTGAGGGAATTTTTACATGTAGAAAAATAGATCACCTTTTTTTTTCAAGTTGTAAGGATTATTTGCTGTTATTGGTTGCTGTGAAAGACGGCACATATCCCAGACCCGCAATGGCTTACCAACTGCTACCTCTATTCGTGCAACGGAGGAAAGTTAGATAATTTCCAGCACTTCGTGTCACATTTTTCCGTTTACCCGCTAAGGTATCTAATGTCCCAGTAGGAGAATTCGNTGATAATTTCCAGCACTTCGTGTCACATTTTTCCGTTTACCCGCTAAGGTATCTAATGTCCCAGTAGGAGAATTCGATGGCAGAGCGACCAGGAATGACCCCCACATAAATGTTTGCGAGTCGAAATGCATACATATGTAGACTACCCAGCGACGGTGGGGTGACGTTCCTGCTGCTATGAAATGTAAGGAAGTACTGCGGTGATAAAACACCGCACGTGCATTCGGGAGGACCCAGGTTCAATTCTCGGCTCAGACATCCCGATTTGAGTTTTTTCCATTGTTTCCCGAAATCACTCCAGGGATACGCTTAGATGGTTCCTTAACGTAGGCCATATTCGATTCCTTCCTCTGATACTGATTGTGTGTACTGACGGTTCCATCTTTAATGACCGCACTGTCGAGGAGGCAATAGCCCCATCTGGTGCTGCAATGAATACACAGGGCCAGACATCATTCATTTCCCTCTCTGGCAGACTTCCATCAAGCTTCGAAACGATTAAATTTCCACCTTGGACACATTTCTCCTAAATGTAAGATAGCTTTACAGCCGATCACGCGGTCACACACACACACACACAACACACAAAACACATAACCATCAAATCTGATGGACATGAAATTTAATAGGCTTAACTTTACTTTACACTCTATAGATCAGATCATCTTTTAAAACTGATTATGAAAGGGTTAGTCCTTCTGTAAGGCACAAACGACCATATAATGGCAGTATGAAGACCCGGTATGAGAGGAGAATGTCGAGCGAGGTATTTCAAGGACAACTGGTGTGGCTGTACAATCCACAGAGAAGAATAGGGAACTCGAATCTACAGAAATTTTGGGAAGACCCCTGCAGGATTCTGAAGAAGATCAATGACGTGGTCTTTCGGATTGGTNGGGGGGGGGGGCCTAAGACTGCCGACATCGATCTACTGGCACTCTACGAAAATCCTAACGTTCCAGAGTCGGTTCGTGACGAACAGGCTTGAGGAGGAGGCAGTGTTATGCGCTCGCTGCTTTGTCCCGCGCGGGCGAGTGGAAGAGAATAATAGAGTAGTCAGATCATTTATTGATGCGCGCGCTATAAGTTGCAACCGGACACGTTGCGGCTTTTCGCAAAGGAATATTTAAAAAGCACGCATGTCATGCCTATCAATGAACGTGCCGCTCCCGACTTTGGGTATCGGGTGTCTTTGAGCCATCTTAAGAATGCCTTGGATTATTGACCTCGTTGCTCTCAGCTAGACTCGGGGTGCGGTAAACTTTCCAACTAAAGGCCTACAGAGTACATATAGTGCGTCGGGCCTCTGGGCCGGGAGTAGTTGAATAGTTGTTGAATGGATGAGTGGCTGAGTTTTAGCAATAGACGACGAGCGGCGAGAGAAGTGACCAGCGGAAATGAAATCTGTGACTGCGAGTATCAAGCAGGGAAGAGTGCGGCTGGCAGGCTGGACTATTGAACTAGATGCAACTAGATGCACTAGATGGCAACATAAAGACTGAACGTAGTGATAATGATGAGTATGAGTTAATTGACTATTACGAAAAGCGACATTGAGCAGGTCGTTAAATTGATTTAAAATGTACATTAAATGTTTTCTTCACTGAGAAACAAAAAGAGGAAGAGTGGAGATAGATAATTTAATGCTGTAAATAAGATCTGTGTGAATAAATTAGAAAAAAAATTTAGTTATTTTATTTTATATTAAAGCCTCCATCCCTCATGAACTCAGATTCACCGCGCAAGCGCCTTGTAACAATAGTTTACTTGATCCATGTAATGATGTGAGAATCTGATTGCATAAACTAATATTATTAGTATTCCGTAATGTTAGTATGTAGTTTATTTACTTTATTTTTAATTTATTTTTATTTTGGTCGCTTTAAAAATGTAGGTGCGCTTAATAGAAAACACTGTTACAAAAATTGACTCCGAACAAACAGTGGATGTTTAATACATTGTCATATGAACACGGACGGGACCGGTATAAATATGGCTCAAATTTGCATACACAAACATGAAACATAACAAGTGCATTACGTCTATAGCCACAGACAGTCGAATACGAGCATGTTCAAAAATGCTTCTATTCATCAATGCAACGTATCTAGCCAGTGAGTTCGCTGATGGTAGGGTAACATTGTGTGTTAAAAAAAATTAGATAACGAAAGTTACGCGCAGTTTCAGACAGAATGTGTTTCTTGGTTATTAAGTGACTTCTGAACGAATCCCCTCAGTGCAGCTTTTGCTGAAATCAGTAATTTTATAATTTGTTATAAATCGTCATGCAGATTTCTGAAGGCACTGCGGAGATCTGAACTCATACATAATAATTATTTGTTATAATAAATATTACTAGGAACTTGAAAATCTCGCTGATAATTTCAGGACAAGCTTTCGCTAAAAACATTTATTCATTTTCGTTTCTCTCGCAACTGGAGCTTAATATATTAGACTCGCCCTGGAGAAATAATGCCAACAGCAAGGAAACAAGGACAGAATCTCGGGTAACTTTGTCAAGGGGTGGAAATGGTTATTTTATGGGGTAGTGGTTAACAAATAGGTGATATTTCAATATGCATGGGATTGTGGAGGTTAACCTACGGGTCACTGAACCTGTAAGATTTTTCTGTCCTTAATATTCGCGTTAATTATGATTTTATAATTTATATTCTTTAGCTCCGGGGTTAACTACAGTAGGTTCTAAAACTAATGGCCGAGGGTTGGGAATGTAAATACGAAAGCACTACAGAAGCATTCGCCAGAAAAATGATGCAAACTACTTGAAAATGTATATTCAAGTGCATCCTGCCGGAAGGATAGGGCCATTCGCATTACAGAATCATGGCACCAAATGTGAAGCAGGAACGATCAGCATTGAGCAAGCAAAAACAGTTTATTCGGAAGTGCGCCGAGATTGGTACACTGGGAGTTTCCAAACATGGCAGCCGAGTGTTTAAATGAACGACAATACGTTGTAACCACGCCATAACATTTTTGGCAATTCCAGACTTCGTATGTGAATGACAAATACTGTAAGGCTATCTAGTGCCGTTGACATAAGGGGTCGACGACAAAGGCATTTGCATGACGTAGGTGAAAATCATTCTACTTTTGTGAAATGTTTTACGTGTAATATTATCAAAGAATTCGACCTTGAAGGCGAGCTCTGGCGACACTGCGATTTAAATGAATGTGGGGGTACTGGATTCGTCAGTATGAATCATGTCTGATAAATAACGTTTCAATAACAAACTCATGTGTCATAACGTCATAATAGAGCCTTGTGTTGTGCGTTAAAAACGAAGCCAGTTACACGTTGTCACTGTATATGGTGCACATCCACTAGAACACAAGACACCGTAAGAAAATGCCAATAACTTAAGCACAAAGCGTAATAAAAGCGCTGCATATCTGTGTCTACTCCACGTCAACACTGCTGGGGAGACAGCACCAATGTGCTGCATCCCCGCCACTGGTCCCGATTTACACGAACAACGTTTATCCCCCATGCTGTTCACCCGAAACTGTCATTGAACCGACAACAGTTCCCTAACTCGCTCGTTATGTAAATCGTACTCATTTTAGGTTAACATCACAATACACGGCTCTAGGGCTTTAACCCCTCATTTGCATTTAGAATAACGGATGAAGCTGTAAAATATACATAACAGAGTCGATTATGCCATTCATTCGGCCCATTTCTGAATTTAAAATTTAAAAACTTCTGTCGTTTCTATTATCATTATTATTTTACGTTTTCTAGCGGGTGAAAGTTGTAACTTTTTTTATGAAGGACTAAAATAAATATTTTAGTGTTGCACGGCGACGCGGTACAATTCACAACCTCTACTTGATACGTAAGGAGATATGGCTACTTACTGCCAATGAGAATTTGACAAAAAATGCTACGCGTCAATTGGTACTGATGTAGAGATTATTTCAAGATTAAATGTGTTTTCGAACGCCGACCTAATACATACGAACGTTTCATGACAAATAATTTTGATAGCAGAGAACATCGCGTAGAACCAGCCGTCTTATTCAAAACTTCGAACCACTTTCATTCAGTGACGATACGAACAGATTTGTCGGATGTGAGTTGATGCAACGGCGCCCTTTATTAGTCATCTAAATATAGACGTAAATTAAATTTCTACATTTTGCAATAAACGTCACAAATTAAACATTTTCTCAGAGCATAAAAACTGAAAACCTACTCGATGGACAAATGATGCATCACTTACAGACCTACATTCGTTAATCTGCCGTGAAAAATGACCATGTCCAACCCCACATAGCCCCTCAGTCTTCGGTGGCCTTGCACGCAAGGGCGGTGAGCTCATGTGGTCAGAAGGCTGGACCGGTTGAACAATCTCACCCACACTCTGGCATGTCTCAATACGTGAACACCGGCTTGGATCTCACTAAAACACGCAGGTCCCTTTCCTGCTTTTATTTTTGCGTACACGTATTTCAAACATTAACTTCTAAATTTTTATGCATTTTCAAATTGTTTGTATGAAGTTTTCTTCCTCTTCTTATTGCTTCTATGTGTTACGGTATATTGAAATTCAGCTCAACTTTCACTAGTTCTGAGCTGAATGGCTTGCTATAAATCATTTTATTAAAAATAGTTTTTTGTACTTCAACAGATCAAATTTCTGCATTTATATGAAGAATTTTCTAGTGATTTACTGCCATAGTTTCTCTCAGTGTGACTCGGGGTGCAGCGAACCTTCCAGGTCAAGGCCAGTGACTATAAAAACGCGTCGGGTCTCCAAGCCGGCAGTGGAGTAGAGTGGAGAGTTTATGAGCGTCGGGAGTCTGGGTGATCGTGCGACGTTAAACGAGAGACGACAAGCCACGAGAGAAACGAGTAGAGCCGGAAGTGACCAGCTGGAGGAATATCTGCGACTGCGAGCATCAGAACAGTGAAGAGTACGACTGGCAGGCTGGACGATTGGACTGGATGCGTGAGTGAAAGACAATACAAATGATAGCAGCAGACAGGCTGTACATTATGATTTTATTGGCTACAACCAAAGAGTGACATTAGGAAGGACGTTAATTAGAGGTGAAATATACATTAAATATTGCGCTCCCTTGAAAAATAAAAAGAGCAATAGTAGATATAGATATTTTATTGCTGTAAATAATAGCTGCATGAGTAAATTAATAATCAAATTTAGTTATTTTATTTTTATTAAGACCTCCATTCTTTACGAACTCTGATATACCCCTTAGGCGTCTTGTAACATTATGTATATGCCACGTGTCTTCTTTTAGATAGAGACGTTACAGAGCGCAATAAATGTCAATAGCTATGGTTCACGTTTAATTAAGGCCTTGATTACATTCATTTTGCTGATTTATAGATATCCTTATACCAGGTGTAAAATGTAGTGTAAGTTTTTCGTGTTCATCGTCTTGATATTTAAAAAAAAAGGGGGGGGGAGTTACCAAACCAAATAGCCGCCAACACCCAGCACTGTTTCCATGTTAAATAATTTAATGTAGGCATATTGTCTTTCTTGCTTAAATTTTTTACCAAGGCACTATGAGAAATTTTTGTTGACTTTATGTCATTCGTGATGACTTCAAGATGTTCTGAAAATTTTGCATTCAGGACGCTGGCACATTACTTATATTTTTTACACATACTAACAGTTTGTTTACCGTGAAGTTCAAGTTTATTGACGCTACTGTTGTAGCCCTACGAGTAGCCAGGCACTCATTCTGCCTTAACCAGTGTCAGCTCAAAACATGTAGAAAGAATTTCTCAGTTTCTCATTCGCTGATGGAAAACATTTTCATACTAACGCATACATTTATTGAATCCTTATATCTCCTAGTGGAAATTTAGGTGTATATAAAGTAATTGTTTTGATGTTTTGAACATCGTCCCCTTCTGACTTCCAAACAGAAGGGCAATTGNATTGGACCCTCCTCCCCCCCCCCCTTCATCGACTCATCGCTCTTTCTGCACCCCTGTTCTTTGCCATAATGGCAAGCTCCCATTTGTCGATAAATTAAATATACAAAATTTAAAAAAATTGTTGAAATTACGCTAAAGCCTAATCTGATGCCAATAAAACAAACATGAACCAATGTCAGGAGGCAACAATTTAAATATTAGGTAGGTCTACATTTTTAACGCGACATTTACCTTAAGAAATTATATTCCCCAAATTTTCTGTCATTACTTTAAGCATGCTATGCATTTAACATTTGCGTCAAAAACATTCATTTATGAGCAGATATTTTTTTAACGTTGATTTCAGAAGTGTTTAAGTAATTACAAACTAGGTCCGAAAACATTATTATAAATCAAGTTAGGCGTGGAAAGTTTTTGAGGCGCCACTTCAGAGAAAATTAAAGCGTTTGCGTAATTTCTGTGAGCAATGTCTGTCGTGTTTCGTGTGACGGATATTCTGAAATATTTTGGAGAAATGAGATCTGGTTAAAGTTACTTCAAACTCTTGCACTTGATACCTGAGCTTTCAATTTTTGTTATTATTATCAGGAAATTATTTTTTATTTCATTAAACACGAAGGACAAATTTTGGCTCAAATCAATAATCGTATCAGTTTTAGAAGAAAAACACTATTGTTAACAAATTTTGGCAACATTTTTTTTTATCTTATCAGATCATCCGCTTCGAAGGCCAGTAAACAAATAATAACAATAAATGATAAAGCTGTGTAATGAAAACATTTTTTCAACTAGTGATTTTCCTGTAAAAACAATTACAGGAGTGCTATACTTACGTACAAACCCACAGTACTGTAACTGATAGTTTATTTACAAATGTTTATTTGGCTTTAATTACGTAAAGTATTATGTAATGTTTATTAAATAATATGTTGAAATAAAACGTATTTTCACAATCAATTTTAGTACGTGGTTATAAATGAAACCTTTTGAGCAGAGAATTCAGTCACGACTGACCCGGTACTGCGAAATACATTTTACGCACAAAAAAAATTCACATTCGCAAAACAATATTTTTTTATGACCGGGGCTTGGTTAACCTTATTTGGCTATCGTTGAGCCTGGGACTTACATTCCTGCCATTCATGAGGAGTTTATTTTTTAATTCAATTCTATTCAGGAGGTCGTGGGTTCGGCTCCNTATATTTATTTATTTATTTATTATGTGGGCTCCTATTTAATAGTTTCTGGTAACAACTTATGTATGTAATGCAACGCACTCGAGTTCGTGCACATCATATTTTTGTTTTAAGTACTTTCAAATCAGAGACTTTGCCAAATATACAGGACAGATTTAAACCCTAAAAATAAATTGGGTATGGTTGTAAGAGGGAGAAAGTTAATACTAACGAGCTTCGAAGTCCTTGTTTAACTGTGGGGAGTGGGGAGTCTGGTTTCCGATCGAAAAACAATCCAGTTGTATAGTTACACGAAAACTTCACTGTACAAAATAATTATGACTTACCAGTAGTTCATTATTCCCATTTCTCCCGCAACTGCAAGTACGATCTGGAGTTTTTCAACATTCAACGTTTCATAAATTCATTGTTTTGTTCCTTGGCGGTCACTCTTTCATATTCGCCCGCTATGAATTTGCTTTCGTTTACATGTTTCTATTTTCAACTTGTTTGAGTGTCGCCGTGCACCACACATAATTTGTTTCCTACAATTATGCAGCAGTTTGCAGCCAAGGAAATTTGTGATTTAAATGATTTGATTTGAATAGTTCAATTGCGACTGCACATAGTTGCAATGTCACCCTCGCGATACAAAACTTTGGTTGGCGATTTTTTTTTATCTATATAATAACACCTTACCGTACGAACAACTTTCAAAATGTATGCAGAAAGACACCCATGTCGCCAGGGTTAGGAAAAATTGGCAATGACAGTAATGACTGGAGTAAATGTGCTGGGAAAAACTCAGCGAAATTTTTTACTGTAATCTGTTACGTATACCATTATTACCGTTTAAAGGTGCTGGAACGCAAATGAACACAGCTTTGAATACGCGGCGCTTCGGTCGGTGGCCCAAACATCTTACGACGCACGTTGTACCATGCACCGTCCCCAACGTTGTCACGTGGTGTTCCCTGAAGCGATGATCGCCAGCAGATGGGGTGTTGTCATTGAATTTAAGAGACCGCGTGGAAACTGCGCAGTACAAACTGACGTCAATCTAATCGGGTAGATAAAAATGTTTTGTGAAAAAAAACAGTTGTGTGCCTATCAGTCAAGTAATTGCGGGTTCATCATACGTCAAAACAATAGTTTATTTCGAAGTAGGCATACCAGGTAGGTGCATCCGTTTGATTTTTGTAGAACGAATGAAAACATTTTTTTTTTGCACTGCACCGTAGTTATCGGTATAACAAACTAATAATCTGCGTAATAATATTGTTCGCTCTTTATAATAATTTATTAAATGTGTAAATTTGAGGGGGGGGGGAGAGAAATTACCTCTATTTTATATTACAGAATTTATCAATAACAACGGCAATTAAATCTTGTAGTTTGCAGACGATAGAGAATATTTTGCAAGCAAATAATGTATAAGTATGTATGGACACAAAACTCAGTTGCATACAAGCACTGGACACAATGTTGTCAATTGCAAGCTCGCAGAGCTTAAGTTTAGATATATTTCGATCGCATTTCTTTGACGAATTTATTCGTGCTAACAGGTTTATATTTCGTAGCAAATAATCATAAAATTTTGAATAGATCAGGCACTTCTCAACTCAACTTAGACATGTAAAAGAAAACAGAGAAATTATAAGTTTTTATAAAGACAAAATAATTAAGCAATATTCTCCAAGAATGTTCCACTTTTGCAGGCAGTTGGTTGGCACCGTTGCTAAATGTTTAACGACATTTAAAAAACCCACAAGAACGTAAAACTTTACTGTCTTTCACAATAATTGGAAAATAGGACATTTAGATTTTGTTTGTAAAACCCTATTGGACAGATTACAAGGCCTCAAAAAGAGGACATGTCCTGGTAAAAGAGGACATCGTAACCCAACCTACATACAATTGTTATACTGATACTTGTTCAGTCCCTAATACAAATTCTATCCGCTGGAAAGTTTAAAATTATAAATGTATCTATGACTTGAAAATATGGTGATTTGCGGTATTTCCAGAACACTTAAATCTAGATTCACTTTCATAACTGGATTATTCTAACTTGTGCTGGTTTTCAGCGTCTGCCGGCGAATTACTTCCACAGTAACCTAGATGTGATTGGCTTGGTCTGGTAAGAAATGTTTAGTAAACAAAGGAACACTGAAATTGCGCACATATGACATTGAACCAGGTGACACTACTCGATAGGCATTGAAAGCATGCGTAAGACATCCTAAAATAGGCTCGCGTTTTCAGAATATGTCTATATTGTTTGGCGCACTGCTCATTTGTAGGCCAGATATTTTGACAGACTCTTGATATAACCAAGTGATCTTTGGGCATATTAATGTAAAACTACGTATATTAAAGTAAATATAAGAAGCCGTATTAGAACTAGACGTCCCAGGTTGCGATATCACTTTGCGAGACTCATTGTAATACTTTGTTGTACTTTAAAAAGTGCAAGTTAATTACGCTGAATTCATAGTCAACACAAATAAAAAGTTACTGATATAACTAATGAGCCTACTTTCCTCAACATGGGTAGAATACATTTTTAAATAATCTCTTAAAAGCTGAGTTGGTAGGTAGGACTTGTTGTCTCGTTGAAAGTAATATCATTAGAGATGGCACCAGAAATATATGCGACATTAGTGAGACAATTAAAAAAACACACGTGCCTTACCCGGGACTTGAACCCAGAAAATCTTGTACCAAAAGTTAGTGCGCAATAAACTGCATTACGAAAGCCGGATTCGAGCATCAACTTCGAATTTAATCAGTCTTATGTTTTGAATGACAGGGTTCAGTAACCTAAAATGTTCACAGGCGGTCATTTTGAGCCACTTAAAGATACTTAAGATTACATGGCATACCATAGCGCTACTAGTGTGAAGAATTTGATAAATATCGGTTGATTTAGTCCCTGAGATATGACATGAAACCACCATATTTTTCATGTGACGATCTTCACAAATGGAGGGAAAAAATTTTATGTGTGAGCATATTCGATGATTGTATACTGCCAGTATACAAAGTAATGATAAAATCTATTGCATAAATGCGTAGATGCAGCACACTAACCTAAAATTTATTTATAGCAGCCATTCTGAACATGTCTCTCACACTGAAAAGATACATATAGTTATGTGTCCTACCACAATACCGACTCTTCGCCGAATTTTGGTACGAATGGGTTGATTGTTTCCCGAGATATTACATAAAAATATGTTTATTCTTGTGGCGCTATCTTACAAAATGACGGACAAAAGATGCTCCTTGTAGACACATTTGATAGTTGTAATATCTGCTCCCGCACACAAATAAGTTGGAATTTATAACATGGTTTCGACGATATAGCATTCTAAGATAAGATAACTATATAACGGCCATTTTGAAAATAAGCGTCTAAGATACCCGAAACATGTAATCTATTATCATCTGCCGCAGTACTACTTGTTTGCCAAATTTTGTATGAATCGGCTTGTTTTTTAGCATTATGACTGTATTTATTCATGTGGCGCTATCTTACAAACTGGCTGAAGTGGCTGTGTGTTGGCACATCAATACTTGTGGCATACAAAATTTGGTTGAAATTGGTGAGTGAGTGAATTGATTTGGGAGGCTCTTAACAGCGAGATCTTGTGAGCTGATGAGGATGATTAAGGTGAGAATGGAGCGGCGCCGGAATGAAGAGGCATGAGAAACGGGGGGAACCCCGATAAATCCCGCCGACCAACGGCATAGTCCTGCACGATTCCCACTTGCGAAAATATAGTGACCCGGCCGGGGATTGAACATGGAGGCGAGCAGGCTAACCGCTCAGCCCCCATGGCCCCAAACGAAATTGGTTAAATCGTATAGTTAATGTACCAAATAAACCTCAAATATTTGTATCACCGCCATTTTGAAAATAAGTACTAAGCGTTGTCGAAGATTATTAAAGTCACGTGTCCTTACTAAGTTTGTACTATATATAAACAGAATTTGGTTAAATTCGGTTGACAGTTGGCAGGAAAGTGATATCATAAGCCTTTCTTTCTTTTGGAAAGTAGGCTAAATATTAGGTTAAATATCATAAGTTTTCAAGTGTTATAATGAAGGATCACAAATATATCGGATGAAGTATAAAAGATAATCCTTGTTTGTAACATGTGCAAACAGCAGTTTTTGTATACGCTGTATATAATCGTAAAACGTCACACGAATTTTAATGGAACACTAGGCTTAACCCCATTTATATCTACGTTAATGCATACACACAGATACACACATACATGTGACACGAAACATAAACAACACGGAACTAGAAAGCAAAACTTGACAACTTGGAGTATTTATTTACACACGTTGTGCAGTATTTAAAATGTTTGTATTTGAAATAATTCTAATTTTATAAGTAGTCGTACTATCTGAGGCTGCTAGTGCGTAGTGCTCCGGCGCAGAAGATATAGATTCGAATCTCGGCAGAGCGCCCAAGTTTCTTATTTTTAACAGATAACTGTAAAAGTATGTATGTAAAGCTAAACAAATCTTTAGTTTCACCGAAAAAATCTTAGTTCGGGGCAACCAAATAAGAATAACGAAATAGTTTAGTTTCAACAACAGATTATCTCATTGCGCCTATGCAAAAAAAATTGATATTGGTTGCTCCAATCAAACTTTGTTTGATTCAACGTCTAAGTGCATTTTTGAAGCGTGCGTACTACTTTTTGAGGAGTCGTGCATGTTGTACAAGCGGGCGCAGCACTCCACTCGAGGTCACTCTACTTCTGCCTTCAATGCGCTCAAAGAACCACATCAGGTCCCTATCATGCGTGCGAATGCTAATAGCATCTAGATACCCCGCAGCGCTGCATCACAAACAACTACTGCATGGGTAAGTCATCCGACAACTGCATGCATGGCTAACTGCTGGCAGCCAATCACCCAGCGACCGGCGACAACGTAACACGAACTGCGGAGCACTGCAGAGAGCGCAGTTAAAAACACGCTCACGCCCCACAGCCTGTGGCTCGGTGTTTGAATCTCCCGTGACGTCACATTGCGTTCAGCACTGTACGACACACCACGTAAGTGCTAAACCACGTCTCTCATCCTAGGGGTTTGGTATCCGGCCGACTGGCATCCGACTACAAGGCGACAGGCGACGAGCCTTCTGCCGAAATCTGGTGAGGCCATGGGTATGTACATCTGCGCACACATAACCTGAACACACACATACACACGCGCACACAAACAGACTAGCACAATTGCCACGCCCGCCGTACAGTTAGTTGCAAGAGAGGCGATTCGTAATATAATTTCATTTCACTACACCGAATTCGTCTCCTGTTATTATTTTTAAGGTGAATCATTTTTACATAGAATACTATTTTTTTTTTTCTGTTCTCCAGAGAGACAGTTGGCATCTCTCAGACCGGTAGCTCAGTTCTGTCCACCGTCACAAGAGCCGTATGGCTATGATGCAACCCTGGTTATATCCCTACAGCGGCTCGACACATCGCATATCACCTTGTATTAACCATACCAAAGGTAATACGATTTTTGAACCTCCGAGACTGTCTTGCGCACTTCTCCAACACTCTTCCCACTACGTTTGTGTGCCGTGCCCGTGGTGGTAATAATAAAATAGTTGTAATGCTCACAAAATAAATACAATTACGTAAAACTTCCGATTTATTATTTGTTAGAACTTACGTAAGGAATTAACGTTTTTCTTAGCTTTAGAGAGGAAATATAATGATATATATCCACACTCTATCGTAAACTGGATTTAGCAAAACGTTGGCTTACACGATTATATTATTTATATATGAAAAATAAATAGATAAAATATAGTTAAACGGATAAAGATATTTTTAGGTTTTTCACACGCAGTTTCCTTAAGAGAAAGGAGATGAGTAGAAAGTTCCTTTCGATGCTGGTAGTGTAGTGGTTAGACTACACGCCTCTCACCTAGGCGAACCGGGTTCGATACCCCGTGGGGTCATTCCCGGATTTTCGCATGTGGGAATCGTGCCGGACGATGTCGTTGGTGGGCGGGTTTTAATCGGGGATCTCCCGTTTCCCCCCGCAATTGTATTCCGGCGCTGCTCCATACTCACCTTACTTCACCCTCGCCGGCTCTCAAGACTGCGTTAAGGCCCCCCGCCTCCCTGGCGCTTGAACTGCGTTGCAGTGTGTCCGAAACACTCGTTTACCCACGAAACTAATAGGCGTGCGCCCAATGTGCTAATCTACGAAAATAACACACACTTAATATGAGGGATGTTGAGTGCTTTCAAGACGCCACGCTCATTAGAAAGCGTTGTATCTCAAAATATACGCGTCAAATATATACAAAACTACTCAAGGGCACTGCATTAAAGATTCCTACAAGCTTTCCACCAATACAATAATAGGGTCGCCCCTGAAAGTCCCATAGGTGCACGCAGTGCGACGAGGAAACTGCACGCCAGTTCAGAGCCTTGCGCTTAGCGGCGATGGCGTACTTGATGCCCGAGCTAGTGTCACCCTTATCGCTCGTGCGCCCCTCGGACTCGAACGCGGAAATAAGCTCGAGGTGGACGGCTTACTGTCGCGGGAGGTCATCACTCCCTCTCAACAGCTACGCTAGAGTTAGGCTAGACTCACAACCATCCGTCGTCCGCCAATCCTCCTGTAAAATTTCAGCGTGACAACTTAACATCGTGATCTTCCTTTAGTTGGAGGTATATTTTGGATGGAAATAAATTTTCAAGTAAAAAAAAAATTGAGGAAATAATATTTTTTATGCGATAGGAATATTTGCTGAATTATTGTTTGCGTTTTAAATTCCCGAATTTACCACCACAGATAAATAAACACATATCTACAACCTTGCATTTTATTTCAAAGTACGTACTCGCGTGTACGGAATGTCGTCAGAAGGCGGTGTTGCATCCGTCCGTCGAAAGTTAAAGTTTGGGAAATATTTCACGGATTGACGAACAGAAAAAAAAGTTACGCTGCGATTGGTTAAAGATGACGTGACCGCCGGACGGACGGGCGACTGACGGATGCGTCGGATGGTTGTGAGCACAGACTGAAGATGAGGCAGACCGATCTCGCTGGCTGCGCACAACCAATCTCCGTGTCCCAATACTTAACTGCTTTTCTGCCAACACATCTAGCGAAAACGACCTTGTTTGGATTTGAGGCTAGAACACTTATTTGTAAACAAATGCTTCAAGGTGCATGTTTACTTCCTCTAACCAATTTNGGTTTGGATTTGAGGCTAGAACACTTATTTGTAAACAAATGCTTCAAGGTGCATGTTTACTTCCTCTAACCAATTTGTAATGCAGTTTGATGACATTTAAAACGGTATAAGTGATTTGTTCACATAATAGCGCTTGTCATTTAAAAATTAAGACGTAAACCAACACTTTCATATTTGTTGACCATGTGACTTTGACAGTTGTGTGACTGGAGTAGGTCAGTGCTAGGTATATACTGAGAAGAACAATAAGCGGTATACCTCGTCCTCAGTGCATGGTTGTGAATCCAGCCTTACGGTTCCACTTCTCACCGGCTGCACACGTCATTTGGCCGAGTAACAGTTTGGCAGGTGTAGTGGCAACGTCGAGGACGTGGGCAGAGGACGAAGACGCGGTCTGCCTCATCTCGAGTCAGCGGGGGCCCGGCACAGGCCGGTGGTGGCAGGTCGAGGACGNCTGCAGGGCGCCGGACGCCTAGCGGGGGGAGGGGGGTGTCTCCCACGGCGCGGCCCGTTAACCCAAGGCGGCGCTGTCGCCGCTAACAGGACCCGTCGTCGCCAAGGTCACGCAGCGGTGCGACGACGTCGTCGGCGCCCACACGCGCCGTCCTGTCTGCCTCAACTCCTCCTCCTCCTCCTCCTCCTCCCCGGTCGTGCGTCATCTCTCTCACCCCCTCCCCCTGTCTCTCTCTCTATCTCCCGTCGCAACGAACAGTTACAGAAGATGGTAAGACACACGGCAATTACGCGAGTTCATTTACTGCCAAGTTAAACTTCAACCACGCGTACGTCTGTGCTTCTTCTGCTATTGGACCGCGGGTTGTTCGACACGCCCCGAGCGACTTTCAGTTTCGACCAATAACAGACCTGCAAGTCAAGCGAGGACCGAATCCCATGCTACCTGCAAGTGTTAGGTTAAACTAGAGGAAAGGTACAATAAACTAATAACTGATGCTGGAATACGCAAAGCTTGCGCGACGTATGATAGAAAGGTTAACATAGGTCACCTTATATACACTTAGATTACAAAAGTCTCAAAAATTACAAGAGNATGATAGAAAGGTTAACATAGGTCACCTTATATACACTTAGATTACAAAAGTCTCAAAAATTACAAGAGAACATCATTCAAGGATATTTTATTAATGAAAATATCTCGATAGTATAATTTTAAACCTGGCGCATAATTGTTACAAATTAAACCGTATTATCAAACTACATAACAAAATGTGTTACTTAATAACTTCGTCATTTCAAACCACAATCTAACCAAAATAAATATATAAAATAAATAATTTACTGACTATTACAGTGTACTGTTTACGAGTGGGTGCAGTCTTGAGAGTAATGAGAAAAATTCACCGGACAATCCTAGGGACACCATAATTACGCGAAAAGAACTAAAAGCAAGCTACATTTCAGTATCCTAAGTGGGCATATGCAGTTATACTTTGGTTATTGGTCACTTGTGTCTGTGGGCAGACATGTTGTGGTTGATTGGGCCAATCGGAACCAAGATACTGGTACACTACACGCGCAGCAGTTAAATCCGTCCAATAGCGAAAGTGGATCTGAGCTGAAGTGTTTTGAAATACACATAGGCAAGAAATCTTTTCGTGAAAATAGTGTGTCACTAGGTAATTTTTAAAATCACTACTTCCACGAAACGATTCCACGAAATTTCCTGGTCTCCGACGAGGTATAAGTTGACTCGTTCCCTGCCATTTAACGTAATGCCACAGAATATATAAATTACACAGAGTCGAAATGGCGTGGTGGTTCCTGTGATGTGGGTCAACACAGTCACTGACTAGCTTCGCGANCAGAGTCGAAATGGCGTGGTGGTTCCTGTGATGTGGGTCAACACAGTCACTGACTAGCTTCGCGAGGCTCAGGAAAAGGCATTGTGTCCGATTGACCATATGATGGTGGCTTTTATTGAGGAATTATACTTTAACTTATGAAATATGTTGTGNAGGCATTGTGTCCGATTGACCATATGATGGTGGCTTTTATTGAGGAATTATACTTTAACTTATGAAATATGTTGTGAACAGAAGGACCGAAACTGCGTTTTTAAGTGTTCTGGTCCACAATATAACTTAGCACATTGTGTGCGTTGCCGAGTTGAACCTAAGCGTTAGAAGAAAAAAGGTATGTTTTATTTGTTTAGAAGAATTTATGTTGCGGTGACCAATCAAAGCCTTGTAAAAATTATCTGTGGAGGGGAACTGGTATTTACAGTTATAAGCAAACATTACATATATTAAACGGGGATTGCGTGGGGGTGATTATGACTACATTTGGAAATTTATTTCACACTTAGAAAAGTAATCTGTGTGAAACAAATCCCCAAATATAGTAATTTGTCTCCTCCCAAGAAATACTGAGGGGAAGGGAAACCGAATAGAGGAAATGAAATTTAAATGATGGGGGCATTGTTTTCAAAATTTGTTTCAAGTATCTATCTCAGTAGAAGCAGTGTTTAATGGTTACTGAAAAAAAGAGGTTTCCAAAGTCAAATATCTCCCGTTCTTGATTAATGAACAACAGCCCATGGCAGGACTCTATATAAGCCTGCATAATTAGTTCTGCAGTGGTGCGAGCTGGGGACAGGTTTCAGCAATTCTCGTTCTGTANGACTCTATATAAGCCTGCATAATTAGTTCTGCAGTGGTGCGAGCTGGGGACAGGTTTCAGCAATTCTCGTTCTGTATTCTGTCTCGAACTTGTTCCGCTCGAACCTAGAACCAGGTCACACACTATGCATTATTCTCTGCACAAGCTCGTAGTAAAACTTGTACGATCGGTGCTACCACCGCATGAACGNGACTCTATATAAGCCTGCATAATTAGTTCTGCAGTGGTGCGAGCTGGGGACAGGTTTCAGCAATTCTCGTTCTGTAATCTGTCTCGAACTTGTTCCGCTCGAACCTAGAACCATGTCACACACTATGCATTATTCTCTGCACAAGCTCGTAGTAAAACTTGTACGATCGGTGCTACCACCGCATGAACGGAAATCACGTTGGCAGCAGTGACAACTTCATACGTAATTTGACAAGCAAAACCCGTCCAGTTTTCCTTTGCAGCTTCTGCAGCGGCGCATGCGCAGTACGCTAAAAGCGCTGCCATTACTCCTTCGAAAAAGAAGTTATTGTCGCTTTGTCGTTTTTGCAAACAACAAACGTGAATGACGGCCGCACTATACAATATATTGTGTTGGTACGGAGAAACGTGTTTTCTTTTGCCGATGGTTCCTTATATTTTTTTTTTATTTCGAAGAGTTTCGGGCAATTGTCATGAATTTTCCTTCAGTAGGGTAGCCAATGTAACAAACACGATTTTTACATTCCTGCATGAAATCTTTTTTAGATGAATAATGATCGTGCATGTGCGTTATTGAAACTACGTCTATATTCACGAACTTAATTAAGCAAGTAGGCCTACTTACTGACTTGTAGAGCTCATTTGTTTTCAAATCTTAGTCCAGATTTCGATTGAGGTACCAAGTTTTTGAACATTATTATGTGCGTAGCTGAAAATTGGTTTTTTTNAATCTTAGTCCAGATTTCGATTGAGGTACCAAGTTTTTGAACATTATTATGTGCGTAGCTGAAAATTGGTTTTTTTATTTGTGTATGAAAACGTTAACGTAGGTAGTATTTAAGTTTTAGTAACTCCGACTTGATTATTTGTCTTNTTTTTTTATTTGTGTATGAAAACGTTAACGTAGGTAGTATTTAAGTTTTAGTAACTCCGACTTGATTATTTGTCTTACAACTATGCATATGGCCACTCAGCGCTCTATGATATAGCCCTATACGGCGTCATACACAAATGTGTCTTCAACACCTGTCACATAACTTTAGAACAAATACCGAGCGTTTTAATTTAGCTGGGGGATTCATATTGAATGCATTCGTAACCAAAGTAAATTTAACATCACGGTACCAATACATCGATACGTGAATATTTGGAAGAACAGGAGGTCACTATCTCGGGAAGTTATATCGGAGGGAAAAAGTAAACTCAAATTAAAAAATATAGGTATTCTTTACACCTTTAATTGTGAATAAATTTTACAGTTTTCCAACCAGGAGAATTTTTTCACTATCGCGCGAGTCTATGAGTCGCTTATCTGTCTTTAGAATTAAGAAAATGTCGAGAATTGATTTGAGGACAAGCTTCTCTTCACCCACGCGTATATCTATCTCATTTTTGCAATTGATTAATAGTTTATTAGACACGGAGTGTATGAATCTGGACCAATAGCACACCCGCATGAAAACAAGCAGCGAATCCCGTGCTACCTTGTCAAGGATAAAATTGACTAGTCAGTTAGGCGGCAGCCAATCAAGTAATAGCTCAGGGTTTATTGTACAAAGGACTGCGGAGTTAAGCTTACAGATCATTCAACTCGCAAACATTTACTGTGCCTATTTATTTTTTGTAGCATAAATTTCGAATTCCAGTAAATGTTAATTTGACAAGGATTATTAACTTGAACACATGCTCCTGACATCACGCGTCATATACTACGGATTTCCTCTAAATCCTAAAGCAGTCAATAAGATTATGTGCTTAGAGATATGGCAAGGGTTAAGGGGATAGATGATTGGCAATCAACGAACTTATTAAGTCTCTTTCATGTGTCCAAAAAGAGTTTCAATATTTTAAGCACGTTGTATATTTTTCTAATCTATCAAAGAATAGCTTGTGAAAAAAGTATAAAAGTGACATTTATTTTCAAATACAAATTTAAAAATGTAGTAATTTCACATTTTATTGATTTAAAATACTAACCACTACGGTTTAAAAATGTTTTACAATTATTTTGCATGCGCAAGGTATATTCAATTCAATTTACTATATATGTTATGTCATAAAACGTGAAATGTCCTCGAAAGATAAAACATTTTTACACATATGTTTACCCTATCGCTTTCGCTTTGTAAATACAGTATAAATGGGTGGCTGTTACATTTAATTAATCTAAGTGCACACTTAAAAACGGCATAAGCGCCATCCGTAACAAAAAAAAAATAGTCCCGGACGAGTTCCTAGTTTCATTTCCACGTAGGCCTTTTGCGTACGTTCCGTTCGTGGTGAAAGAAAAAGAGAGCTGCCTCAATTAGTCTATCGACACGAGACAAGAGCGTTCACATACAAGAACAAGAAGAACCCAGGCTTGCCCGATATTCAAATCCGCAACTTCGTCCGAATCTGAAGCCTCAATCAAGCATGGTCACAGAGGTCGCCCCGTCAGCCTGAAGAATGAATACGGTGGAGTCGTCGTGAAATAAGATGGGGTACAATACAGTTCTCGAATAGTAGTGTGGCCACGATGTGTCCCTCCGTCACAGCTGTTCTATCAGTGAAGAAAACAATGTTTGTAAACAGACTCTACGAGTCCAATGGCAGGCACTGGAAGACTGACAGCTTCCGTGCAGTACTAGGCTGCTTGCTATATATGGTTGCCATTCCAACCTGTTTTATATTTTTATTATGACAACGGTATATATAGTTACGGTTCTGTTTATTTTATTGGTGTTGGGGCAGAGGATGATAGTTTATCGTTTTTCTTGAGACGGGATTGTTTTGCAACTCTTCTTATGAGAGAGTAGCAATTTTAACTGCCCATTGTTTTTATGATGCAGTGGAAAATTTTGCTCGGACGTAACTGACATTAAAATTGCTGTAATCGAAAGTAATATTTTATCAAAAGGACTAAACGTGATAAATGTACCACTCTTCGTACCAATGCGAGAAATACGCAATATATATTTTCAGTAACGAGGAACTAGCTCATTGAAACCGTTGGATTTTTTTATATTATGTAATACACTAAAAAAGGCGTTTATTTAGGCCACGTACAATTCAAAACCTGCCACAAGAACAAAATGCGATCAATATGTCGTCGTTTATACCCACGTAAGAAATTCACAATGTTGACATTTTCACCAAATTTAACTTCACACGTTAAAATCGTTGGATTATCAATAAAATCAATTTGGGTAAAAAAAAAGATTTTTTCTAAGTCTACGTACATCACAAACATTCTAACAACGCTTTAAAAAACATTATTTACAAAAAACACCAACTTACTGCTTATTTCGTAATTCCTAACCACGTGGAGAGCCTTGGACGATTACTTCACTAAAATCACTTTTGTCGGCCACTGATACGAAATAATTTATTTGCTGACTTACTAAATTAACAAAACGCTTGAGTTGTTTCTTGTAACCAACAAATTTGAACTTCAGAAGGTAAATACGTTGTTTAAGTACGATGGCGGACCAAAGAACTCGAGCAACCCATTTAGGCTTTTACGAAGCGGCAGAGACCTGTCGATATTACATTTCAATGAGGAGACTTACAAAAAACAATATTTAATGGAATATGAAAATACAAATATTATTAACTACAGATGTATTAACCACCAGCACGGGATACTCGCATATAGATAAATCATGACGAAAGAGAGGTCAATGGCATTCACCCGGTGAAGACGTTTCACGTAACCGTAATGTATGCATGCTCTACTGTAATTTTTCAAAATCATATAAATGTCCATGCTTTATAGCTAAAAAAAAATGTACATTATTCGTAGAGTATAATTTAAACCATAAAAATGTCGTAATTATCAACAAAGTTCTAAATTATAATATTTAATGCCGAGTAACATTTTCTTCCTTAATCATTGCAAATATCGCCAACATAATAACACGCATTCCTAAACAACCATAAGCTGTGACACATTACTTTGCGGGGCCGCNCACGCATTCCTAAACAACCATAAGCTGACACATTACTTTGCGGGGCCGCGGTGGTGTAGTGGTTAGACTACTTGGCTACATTTTTATTTCAATAATTTCACGTGTAATAACGTGTCTCTTCAGTACTCCGGACTCCCGACCACTGTACTCGGTCTTCTAAGGCTTAAAAGAAAAATTATTGGCCTTTGAACAGTGTATTTCTTCCATATAAACGTATTTGAACATGTGACGTCATACCAACAAAATGGCCCGGTGGCAGTAATCGGTATATATAGGTTAATCTAGCTGTAAGTTAATATACCATAAATATAAATAGATTACGGCACTGTCGCACACGTTATTTATAGTGCCTTTTTTCAATTAAATCTCTCATGTTAGTTATGTGTTTACGTCTGCCTGAACATGATTACCAAATAAACATTTATATAACGATTTTTGGTGTATTCGTTTGTTGTATGACGTTACAGAATTTCGATGTGCTTTGAGGTTTAACGGAACGCGTCCTGCAGTGCGGATCGTAATCACTGCATTCGCTTTGTGCTTCGTTTCGTCTCCGAAAAGCAACGATTGCTGTCGGAGAGTGCGTGTTCAGCCCACTGGCACAGTCAAGTGCCGCACGTGTTTGACCCAAATGAAAAGAGAAGGAACGATGGCTCACTGCACGATGGCGCCACTTGCAGACAGAAGCGGTTACAGAACCACCTCTGTGTCGAGCCAAGAGACTAGTGTTCCAATAACACGGAGAAATACTCGAAGAGTTTCGTTTCTTGAAACTAGAATGGAAAAACTATGTGAGACTCTCAGTACCCCTTCTCAACCTAGGGCCATCAATCCTTTCCCGTGTAGCCGCACTGAATTTTCCGCCCATGAGCCACGTGAACACACAACCATCTTGTCGGTTAAGAGGCGGACAGGAAACGCTCCTTGTAATTATTTTCAACAGCACTCGAGACGAGCTGAGCATACTAATGTGCTCCGTTCTTCAACCGGCAACAATAACAATCAACATTTAAATGGGAAACTTTATTACTTCTTTATAGCCTGCTCGCGGTTAACTGAGCAGCACGTTCTGAAAGCCATTTTGAATTACTTCTTCCCGCGTATTGTTTGTTCTCCTTTCACCTGTAAAATTAGCGTTGCCGTGCGTTCCGTAAGTGTTCACCGCGTCCGTCAATAGGGGCTGTGAAGTTGTTGCATAAGTAACTATGTTACCATACGACGACCAGTCTTGCCGAGTGAGATGGTGCAACAGCAACGCACTGGACTAGTATTCGAGAAGGCACGGGTTCTATTCCCGCTCGAGCCATCATGAACTCGGTTACCCAAGGTTTTCCGAAATCATTCTTAGGTGAATGCTGTGATGGTCCTTTTTTTATACAGAACATGGCCGATTCCTTCTCCAGACCTGATTATTTAAGCAACTAGTTCCATCCCCAATTGTTCCGATGTCAACAAAACATCAAGCCATAAATAAAATTAACTTAAATACAATGCAATTTCTTCCTACAATTTTTATACAATTAAAAAAAAAAAAGCAATTTTAATGGTTACTGTTGCAGGCTGAATAAACAGTTAAAATATGAAACGTTTATTCCTAATGTGCTGCCAAAATTTATGTAGGTATATTAATCAATGCTTATAGTAAATCTCTGTAGTTAAAGCCAGGAAATTTTTATGAATATTGATTTCGAAAGTGTTCAGTTACCAGTTAACAAATAAGTTAAAAGTAGTTTTCCAAGGCAAGGCGGGTAGTTTTAATGTAAAACATGCTGTCAGGTATTTGCCTCAAGGTAACACTGAAGTGGTCAGCGCGCAACATTTCTAGAAAAACTGGATCTAGATTATGTGCAAGTGTATATATGTTGACAATTTGCTGGTTCTTCAATGTCCCTTGTGACGTCACAATCGCTGAACCTTATCGCTTACACGCGACTTCGCTCACGCCTAGATGGAAGAATTTCGAATTGTAATTCCGGTATGCGATGCAGAAGTCGCCAAACAGAATGCCGATTTATAGAATTTGACGAAATTCTAACTAAAAACACTGAAGTTGAGATTCTACGATTATACTACTCTCCTAGCTATAGAAAAGTTGCGATCTACAAGGACGTATTTGTGACACGAATATTCATTACGACTGTTCGTCACATATTCACTTGATATTGATTACATGTAATGTTTTAGCATCTATGATTCTGGCAGATTTATTTATGGTATAAAACAATTTCCAAAGAATTATTTATACAATTAATATACGGATTTTTTTTCACTAAAATTAAATAGTGCATATATATATATATATGTGTGTGTGTGTGTGTTTGTGAGTGTGTGCGCCTAATATTACACCCACGAAATCTGTCTAGTTATTAGCATTTTGATTGAGTAGTTTAATGTGTATCCAAACATTGGTAAAATGTACCGTATAACTTCTTTCCAGTGGCCTAAAGTAGTAAAGGACACCAGAATGAGAGTAAATTGGAACCGAAACTGGTTTTTTCACTGAGATGCACTGATATATTATATACAGTCTCTAATGAAACGTTATGTTGTGTTTATGATACTTATATGAATCTTCAAATCTGGGTGATGTTCCTTTTCTCTGCCTTTTATGCAACATGCAATCAAGATTTTGATCGCGCCAAAATTAAATTTGTAAGAAAAGCAAAAAATGTGTTTCGATGGTGCCTAAAGGCTTCCTTTGCAAGGAAGGTACCTAAAGATATGCCCCTTCCTAAGTGGGGAACGCAGTTTCACCGCTGCCTCCTTCGGGTAACAATTGACAGCGATAAGGTCACTCCTCAATTGTAACATGCTTCTTAGTCGTGACGTGGCGAGGAAGTCGAGGAGCTGATTTACTTAAGCTCCTGTCACGCTGTCAAATTTTCGCCTTCAAAAATATTTGAAGTCGAAATGCGGCAATCAAGTGTTTCATTCCAACAAATTTTAACAAATAATATTGAATGTGTTTGAAAATGTGCCACATTGTAAAATTTTTTTTACTGATAGGATCTAGTCTGAATTGTTACTTAAAAATTATTTTCGAAGTGATAAAGTGCTGTTGTGTTTCCATGCAGCCCAATACAGGAAGAAGTGTAACTAAGGTTGTGCACTTCTTTAGTAAATAAAAACTTTATTTATCAGATATATATCCTGCACAATGAAATTGGATGCCTCCGAGTTCTTAATATTATGTGCAAGATTCACTTAAAACAGCATTCATGCTCAGGCAACTTCTGTATAATTAAATTATCTTTATAATCTTATTTCGTTTCCAGCAATTGTTCTCCATTTTGAAGTTTCGTGTCATCGGAAACGGAAGTTCATGTCAAGCACGATTCAGGTTGTCTGAGCCCGCCAAACTTCAAAGAAATTTATAATGTATCAATACGTAATAATTATTTATTATTTTAATGTAATTTTATCGTTTTAAAAAATATAACATTTCCTTTAAATACTGATTTTGATGGAGGCTCCTTATTTCAAGCACCAATCGCATTCGTGGAGTGTGAAGAGCAAACAACGGTATCATAAAATCAACATTTACTTGCACAATAACAAACTTGAGAACATCCTCGACACAACACGGGCCCTGCTCATAAAACAAGTCACAGATAATCTCTGAGTCGCAAGGAACCGCTCGCGATAGGTGCCGAGATAATACGCTCCCTTCTCGTAGAAAGGACGAGAGGAGAATCGTGTGTGAAGTACATTGCACGCCGATCTTGTGTTTGGGATGGCTGATCCAGCATCAGAATCAGGCAGCAAATCGGCAGGTAGATCAGCCACTGCACAGTGGCGAATCAGCCACTGCACAGTGGCGATCGACGCAGGAAGCAGCAATACATCGGAATGCAGCTGAACTGCTTGAGCTGGAAAAGTTGCAGGCGCAAAGATACGCAGAAGCCGGCTTCAAAATTGTGAGATATTATTTACAACGATAAACAATTTTATAGCATCATCCATGAATTTAAAATCCCTTATCTGAAAGTGCAATCTTAAACTACACAAATTTAAATATTTACATGCAGTTGTGTAACAAGAAGAGCACGGAAAATTTCATGAATGAGTGTCACGACAACCTACACTCCAAAAGTGCGCACATTTCATTTCCAATGAGAGCTCAGATATCAGTGCTTACGAGCCCGTGTCACCCACCATATTTAATATTTTATTTATATCGTTATGATTCAAATTAAGGAGGATTTACTTTAAAATTTGCCAATAGTAGCTCAGCTAATTACTTTACCCTTCGTTACAGACATAATATGTGAACTAATAACGCATATTTATGCAACAATTAACTAAATACAAAATTCTCACGTTTTAATAACAACCAGAGAACACCTATTAACAATCACGCACGAAAATTTGCACAGAACTATGAAATATTATACTTCAATGAAACATTTTCAATATTGACCCTGGCTCTTCTATTATTACACTAAAACGAATTATTTCTGTATCGGGGGGTGGGGGGGATACAGCCTCTTAAGAAACCTCCTGGACGATCTTTGGGCAATATGAAAACTGCAAGAGAACAAGGGCTGAATCCAGTGGTGCATGTTGTGAGGTAAAACGAGCTATGCATTTGGGCAGCAGCCAATGGACAAATAGCTCAGGCTCGAGGAGGCATAGGACTGTGTAGGCCAAGCTTACAACTGACTGGACTCACGAAAATTTAAGTATGATAAATAAGAATGGCGGTAACTTTTGTCGCTGTAAAATTTTAGAAGTTAATTTTTTTTTAGATGAAGGTAGAAAGGAGTTCGGCGGAATAAAATAGGCGCATTTCTTTCAATTAAAACGGATTACACTGGCAAGCAAAAATTGCACAAAATGTGTTTCTTTCAAGCGGACGTGACATCAGACCAGTCGAAAACATGAGTAAATTAAATTTATCTGTACATATCTCCCAACCATTAAAACAATTGTCAATAATAGCTATTTCTGGTTCGTTATATTTAAAAATGGCTGTCACCTAAACTGGACAGTTTTGTAACCTGTTTGCCAGGAGCGATAGATGAAGTGAAGTAATGAAACTCACTTCTGTTATACTAACAAAGAAAATCACTAGCAATTCGTATTGTTGAACATGCAACAAGTTTATCTCGCCTGGAATTCAAATATTATCATATTGCGTGATATATAAGTTCCCCAAAACATACAGTACTTTAAATTTATAGGAAATTATTTTAATAATATTCTAATATATAGATAAATTGTTTTAACTTACCGATATGATATTTCAATAAGAATAATTGTAATCAGTAGAGAGATGAGTGTTATTTTATACTAAGTTCTCCACCAATCGTCTACATTAAATCTCCCTCGACTAATAAAACATTACTTTATGAGTTATAATTAAATTTAATGATATTATCGACCAATTTGCATTAATGTATTTACTCGACAGTCTTTTCAAATATTTTCAATAAAAATGTTTGTGGAATTGCGATAGCACGTATGCACAAGATACAATATTGACAGATAATTCTTATCTTACTTCATTATATATATTTGTAAATCAAGGTATCATAAACATTTTAGTAAAATAGGATAAAAAATTACGTTTTGTTTTGCATAGGCACATATTATCGTGAAAAAAATTGTTTGGATTACAAATATATATTTGGTCAGAATTTAATTAAATGTCTAACCGAATTCTGACGAGCGTTTAACGTCTCTTGCAATGCTTATGTATGTCTACAAAAATCTTTTCAAACAGCATGAAATTAAAATATTTTTCCTTCACGCTAAAGTGAATTTTTGTGTCAGTAATACATGTCTTGCTTAATCTGGAATACGTAAATGTTAGACATGTCAAATTTCTTTTAGATACAAATTACAAAATAAAATAAACAAATTTTATTTGCATTAAATTTTGCAATTTAATAACAACTGACTATGATGGAGTATGTTTGTTCTGCTTAACCACCGCATATTTTGCTTGAAAATGAAATACATAGTGCTGAAAACCAGTATTATATTTTTAATTTGTATTTGTATGTTTTTAAATTGTTATTTGTCTGTNTGAAATACATAGTGCTGAAAACCAGTATTATATTTTTAATTTGTATTTGTATGTTTTTAAATTGTTATTTGTCTGTTAAATATGCTAATATTAATACATTTTGGAAAAGTAAATTCTATATTTTATTTTTTCCTAGGCCCTGTGATTTTTCTCTCAATATACTTTATTTCTGGCTTTAATTTCTTGATAATATCGGACTTAAGTGAGATGTTTACCATTTTCTATTTATCTGTTTGTGTCACAACATTTGTTATACATTTATTTTGGAAAATTACTCTGTACAACAGCTTCNCATTTTCTATTTATCTGTTTGTGTCACAACATTTGTTATACATTTATTTTGGAAAATTACTCTGTACAACAGCTTCAGAAACTTTTAAAGTAATTTATGCTGGTATTATTATCATAATTGTAGCCATAATTATAAAATAATTTACTCTTACTGGTTTCACATAACAAGCTGGCAAAAGAAGTCCAACATAACCACGGTACTGTTCCCATTATTAGAAAGCAGTGCAGAACGGTTCGTCACTTTGAGTGGAGAATTTCCGTGACTCTGCCCCACAAATGGCACCGAGTCGATACCGGACGCAAAATAAACTTCTTCAGAATTCCACTTGAGCCGAAGCTACTACACAAAGGAGCAACATATTTTAAATATTTAAAAACCCGCGCCGCACTGTTTCCTAATACATAATTAATTTCCCTGGGGGCCATATACTTAGCGAAGTGGGCTTGCAACCGGAAGGACACGGGTTATATTCCCGGTTATCCGTCGACGAATGAGGCTCTGAAATGGCATTTGTGACGTGCATCGTATAGCTTGAAAGTAGCTAGCGACCCTCGTCAGAAGTGTACAAACAAAATCGTGGATTTCAAACACTCTGCAGTGCCTTTCATGTGCCAGGCAACGAAGAACTCGTATGTGAGGTTGGTTGATAATTGTCTACCAAAATATAGGATTATTAAATTATCTGGGCTCATGGTCTGAAACACAGAAAATCGGTGCTTCGGGATGAAGTTCAAAATGATTTATGATCCTGTCTCTATCCTACTAATTATAAATTCGAAAGTCTGTGTGTATGTTTGTTACCACTCAGCTCAATAACGACTGAACGGATTTTGATGACACTTGGTACGTAGGTACTTTGGGGCCTGGAATAGGACATATGATACTTTTTATCCCGGGAAATTGTACGGTTCCTGTGGAGTAACAACAAAACGTAATTCTGCAACGGCTGGGAACGTAACCGAAATATTTTTTTTTCCTCTGGTGTCAGAGATTATCAGGCCGCCCAATGACCTCTAAAATGGCTTAACGACTGCTATCAATCGATAACAACCGGGACCTTATTTTTATCGTGCCCTCCGAAGCCCGGAAGCGCTCAGATGTTATGCGTGATTTGCCAGTGGGTAGGTTTACACACAGCGACCCAACGTTGCTTAACTTTGGTGATCGATTAAGATCCCTCATTCAAGCGCAAAAAGTAGTACCTAGGTACATTTATTTCTAAAGCTACAACTTGATTAAACTCACGTTTTTATTTTCATACTTCGACGCTGGAAAGTGGAAATGTGGTACCTACGCGATAGTTGCACAGATACTCTCCAAAAACAATACCCTACTTCTTGGCTATCGGGTAAAATATATTTCCTTCCTTTTGGGTTTCCGTAATCAGTTAAAAACCTAGGCCAACGTAGTATAATTTTATAATTCTGTTTTCACGTAAATGAATTGTCTTTTCCCAATTTATTTATTAGTGTATCACTGTAAAACTCAATTGTACCCGGGCGAAGCCGGGCCGGTTCGCTAGTAAAGAATAATTGTCTATCCCTTCTGAAAGTTCATTCTGGATCACGAGGAAAATAATCTCAGATTAAGACCCAAACTTAAATTGTGCAACTAGCTATAAGGATTGGTTTTCGAGAGAAGAGGGATTGGGGTTAAGGAGATAACTGAGAAAGATAACTGAGGAAAGATAACAGTATGTATAAAAAACAGAAGAGAGAGTGAGATGAGAGAGGGAGAGAGAGAGAGAGAGATGAGAGAGGGAAAGAGGAAATGACCAGGGTAGGAAACAGCTTTAATAAATGATGCTGTAAAGAAATTGACAGATGTTGCACAAATTGGCTGGCACGGAAAGGAAACTTGTTGGATTGAGGGTTTTGGGGGGAGGTGAGCGTGCTATTATAGTCTGCACTCAACAATCTGACTGGTATGGGAACAAGGATAGATAAATTATTTCAATTGTAAATTAGAAGAACATCATTTCACTTTTTCTACCGGAACGGAAATGTAAAATCAAACTTTTAAAGTAAAAAAAAAAACCCTTGCGTCAACCTTTACAGCTCTAAACGACAAAACACCCCAAATTTCGAGACTGCTGCTTGTAGATCATTAATAACAGTTCCTCCATAGTCTTAGAACAGGCCTGGACGCTAATCGCTCCCACTTTTCTGTTAAAACCGGTATTTGTATACAGTAAGTAGTTGCCTGAAATATCACCGGAAAGTTCCAAATGCCGTATAAATACTTTTAAAAACTGTTGCAAAAATGTTATCAGTTGGCACTGGAGAGCCAAACCGCAGAAGTGAACTGCACTAAGTATCATTAACAGCATCGCCGCAAAATATTTATGTCGTTTTTTTTTGTTTCAAATCTCATTTTAGTAATTCTTTGTGGTACATGGCACCATGATAACCTTGACAACATTCAAACGGATCCTTTACGGTCAGTTACACCATTAAAGTTAAAAAAATTACGTGTCATCAGTTTTTAAATTGTCAACTTGTAGAAGCACTAAATCTTNTAATTATATTCTGACCCTTTACTACATATGTTATGTAGTTCGCATAATTATCCTGGATCGTTTAGATATTTTAGCATCTTTGATATATAATTCGTTAATGCAGATTTTAAAGTGTGTGCCATATGTTCGCAGTTGATGTTACACACGTATATTATTAAATGATTAGGCTGAAAACACATGTGCAGTAATTTATTGTAGAGACACAATTTTAGTTCAGAAAATGCTTTAACCGTTAACCAATGTAAACATAATTATAATGTTGTTGTCTTCAGATTTATAAGAAGAAAAATACTTGCAGTAGCGCATTGGCAAATTTCCCGATATAATGTTCCCAGATTTTGCCAGTCGCGGTTTTATTACCGTACATCATTATATATATGTACACAGTTTTGTGTGTGTGTGTGTGTATATATACACACACATACATACATGACAATATATATATATATGATACTTGGAATTAGGATTTCACGATACTGGAGGCTTTAGTGTTCTTATATCAAGAGCCGTTGTACCAGTAATAAGCCGTTTCCTAAAGATTTATTATAATCTCACAAAAAATACGCAATAGATGCGAAGAAGTTGATATATTATAGAAAAATTTTATCATATTTTCAGTTAACCATATGTACTGAATAAACTGGCGTTTATATTCAGTCTCCAGGAGGAGAAAATTGCGAGTTCTTACACAATGCAAAACACGTGGAAAAAAGTTTAATGTGGTGGCAACAGCATTAATGTTACAAGAACAGTAATTTTTTGTTATCTGTGATCCGTCAGTAACTAATATCACAGTTAATGTTATATACTGTTATGCTATTAATGTGTATCTAACATACTGTACTTTTGCAACAATGTTACCTCTTTACTTGTACTGCCAACATTAAGGTGGTGTTAATATTTTATTTTATGTTCTCTTATTTCCTTTGTTTTATAACAACATTCCGATGTAAAATAAATTAAGCAAGATTATTTTTTATCCCAAAAAGAAATATTACTTCTGAAGGAAAAAGTAAGATATGAGGAGGGGAGAGAATCAAACTGGCGACCTTGTGCGCATGATGCTTTCCACTTCAAGAATCAGAACGTCTTACCAATTCCTCTATTGTATCCGAACATGATTCGCTGCGTTTCATACTGTTGGTATTTGGTATTCTACAAAATATAACGACAAACTGCAGTAANCATCCGAACATGATTCGCTGCGTTTCATACTGTTGGTATTTGGTATTCTACAAAATATAACGACAAACTGCAGTAATCTTTCGCTATGACAAAATACATTATGTTGTAGGAATAAATATACATATATCGCACACGTACACTGCTTTTCAAGGTTAGAAAACTGGGCTAAGGTACATTTAATTCTCATTGAATGCTTTAAAATGCAATTATAGTGGTTTCATTGAACGAGGCTATTGCTGTTCACTAGTATCCGCAGGGGCCACGGTGGTGTAGTGGTTAGACCACTCGCCTTCCACCTGGGCGAACCATGTGAGATTCCCGGCGGGGCCGCTCCCGGATTTTCGCATGTGGGAATAGTGCCGGACGATGCCGCTGGTCGACGCGCCTATCTCGGGAATCTCCCGCTTCCCCCGCCTTTGCATTCCGGCGCTGCTCCATACTCACCTCGCTTCACCCTCATCGGCTCTCAAGAACTCGGGAAAAAGTCAAGTGGGAGGTAGTGTGATTCTGTGTCGCCAGAGCGCACTGCCAACCGATTTGTAAATACTTCCAAACCATCGGCTTGATAGCACCACAGTTGTATTCCCTCTCTCCTCTCGCAAACATCCAGCATGTGTCATCCATTTCCGGAACCACAAAGTGTCATTGTAGCGGGCCATGTATTTTACTTACCTATCTAATGACCTGTCGCTTCTAGCAGATTGCTCTCTTCGATAGCAATGTGTTCGAAGGTGAGCAGTACGCCGACCATGTGTATGATAACACAGATTTCAGTAGGGAAGATATGCACAATTGGCAAGCCAGTAACCAACTTTTGTAAACCTTTCACTATTGATTATAGTGGTTGGGAGCATTTAAGATTCTTGTTTTTACGTGTACATAAAATTATGGCAGTAAAAATGTACACTTGTTTATATACGCCGATGAGGTGTTCCGGTTTGGATGGCATTCGTAACGCTCGGTTTGAGGAGGTGAGGGGGAAGCGAGCTCGCACTCGACACGTCAATGTGAAGGAGACGGTCTGATGTTACCTATATGTCCCGAGAGATGCCNGGGGAAGCGAGCTCGCACTCGACACGTCAATGTGAAGGAGACGGTCTGATGTTACCTATATGTCCCGAGAGATGCCACGGGGAGCGTTTGTCGTCGCACTATGAGCGTGTGTTGTGTGTTAGTCCTCATCACGATGGCGACGGAACAACAGAAGGCGTTCTTTGTTATTCAGTTTGCTAAATGTGAATCGGCTACGACTGTTAAACGTGAGTTACATCGCAAATACGGACGTCAGGTTTTTAGCGATGAAGCGACGTGCCTTACAAATGGTAAGGTGAACCGGCACAACGTGCGGATATGGGGTCAGGAGCCTCCACTTGAAACCACGGAACACGAGCGCGCTGCCCCCAAAGTGAACGTGTTTTGCACTGTATCCAAAGACATTGTTTTCGGCCCTTTCTTTTTTCATGAGCCCACTGTTACTGGAATCCCTTATTTGGACATGCTTACAGAGTGGTTGTTTCCTCAGTTAGAAGAGGCGGGGGGGGGCTTCATTTTCCAGCATTATGGTGCGCCACCCCATTGGCACCTAGCTGTTCGCGGATACCTGAACGAGACGTTGCCGCAACGCTGGATTGACCGATGAGCAGCTGGTGACCAGGCTTTTTATCACTGGCCCCCAAGAAGCCCGGATCTTACCCCATGCGTTTTTTCCTATGGGGGTACATAAAGGATCAAGTGTTTCGTCCACCATTGCCGACTAACATTGACAACCTCAAAACCAGAATTACGGACGCCATCCACACCGTAACACCGGACATGTTGACAAGAGTGTGGAACGAATTTGATTATCGCGTAGATGTCGTTCGGGCGGCTCGTGGTGGTCACATTAAACATTTTTGAATGTATGACAAACCAACTTCACAGTTCCACGGTTCATTTGATTGGTCAACTAAGGTTGTAGGTTGTTTGGTTTTGATATTATAAGCCTTCAAATCTGGGGTATTCTTTTATACTCACCTTGTAAAATTCAATCTTATTAGAGCAATGTATTTGAGTAAACTAATGAATTGAACAGCTCTCGCCATGTAAAAAATATCATTTGGTGCCTTTTTTTGTAGTCTTTTTCCCTTTTAAAGATAAGTTTGTACTATATATATATTAATTAATATTTATATGTGTATATATATATATATATATTACTGTGACACTATGTTTGTGCTCCCGATTTAAATTTTTTTCTCCAAAAAAACAGTAAAAATTTTTACTATTAATAACATGAGAAGTCGTATTACTGTTACCACTTTTCTCTTAATAACGTGTCTCGATGTTATGTATCTATAAAATAATAAATATTTATACATAGGATTATATGCCGCAGCATTGTCGTGTACCCTAGCCCAAGCCCAATACCGCATGCGCTCTGCACACAGCGAAGGCCCAGAGCAAAGCAGCCCGTATAAAAGCCAGTTAGTTGTGTGCGGCGTGAGTGTAGACAACCTGCAGTGCACTTCCTGCTCCTCATCAAAGTATTTCGTGAAAACTCACTCGAGCCCGCGGTCCGGGAAACGTTCCCGAGGCTGGGCATGATAATGAGGCCGAGCCAGGACCAGACCGCGATAAACTCGCCTCCCATGGTATGCATAATTAATTACAACAATTATTTTTAATTTTTTAATTGCGGTCTCGTATTATATTGAGGTGTTTTATCCATCTTTTCCTCCTATCAACATTTCATTTCTCATACCATCCGTGTCTGTCAGGTTGAACACAGTCCGTCCTTTGCTACCGGAACTCGGCCAATATCTCTGGATCGCCGTCGAGGTAAGTTGCGTGTGTTAGTAGTGTAGAACTTCAATCGTTGGCAATCACTTTACTTTAAATTCATATTCTCATTGTGGCGTAACGTGTATAACTTTCTCACATCGCCTTACCATGCCTCGGCGTTTGCTTTTGTCGTGTGCCTAACTTGACCATTTACCATCTAGCCTCACCGCCGCGAAGTGCTAGATCCCCTCCTGGCAAAACTGCGGGCACTGTCTGCCGTCACTGGTTGGAAACCCCTCGGCATCCACCATCTAACCCTCGCTGACGGCGCATTCTCCTAGCTAGTTTGTTCTCCGAACCAAACTTCCGGTACGTTTTGGAGAGATGCCCCACGCAAGAAAATATATAGTTCATAAATTATACTTTACCTGTCTAACACTGTCCCTGTTTTAATACTTTAGAAAACTTTAGAAATGAAAAAAAAATCCAATATTCCTTGATAATGTTAAAAATATTATTATAATAAATTTAATCATACAATTTCTGGTCATATATTCCTCCCTTTGGGAGACATTCCTCAACATATATGAGAGAGCTACCTCATAAAAGTAGTTTTGGTCAGCATTAACAATACTTTATTGTAGAATACACTTATTTCATTCGGTGCTTAACCATACGCCTAAACCAAAGATTTATATTTTCATCTGTTTGATGGCGTTTGAATGTTTAGGCTTTTTGTTTCCCGCCCGCAAATGTTACCCTTGCAGCTAAATACATCACATTTTAATGAAATTTTTTGTTTGTTGTGAAACACTCTGAATCCAGTCTATCTTTTCCTTTACTAGGTCATTTATTTTGTGGCACTAAACACAAGAGTTCTTTTCCTTATTTATCTAAGTAAATATGGCATAATCAGTTCCTGTGCTTTACATTTCTTCATGTATGCATAAACATTAATTTTATGTTTTCTCGTGCCTATGAATTATTATGAAATGTTTATTTTCTATGTAATACAATCGTCAGTGCGTAGCGGCCAGCGTGTTTTTATAGGCTGCTCATGATTAGTAAAGCACTTTTGAAACCAACATTTGAAAAATGTGACTACTCCTACGTGCATATATTTTGTTGGCAGAGTGGCTGGCAAGCATCCAGTTAAGTTGGTGGCGACGCAGAGAAAGTAGTTCCATGTCTTAACGTTGAATTGATTGTGTTAGGTAACATTTTTATATACTAAAATTATTTATTTCTCATTTTTTGTTTTTTAATACATAATAGTGGGAGAAGTATAAAATTTGTAAAATATTTATTTTCCTAATAATTTCAGGGTTTCGCTTGACCAACGCACGATGAAAGTGATATGGCCAATGTAAATGTTAATTTTACATATGGTGGAAGAATGCACAACGTGCACACAAGTAGATCTTAGATCTTATGTAGGGCTTTCAAAAGCGCTCAGTTTACCAAGAACAACATATAACTACATTTTTCATTATGCTGTTTTCAACTGTGCCACGCCGAATACCTATTATAATACTGAACGGTGATCCAACCTCACGCCCTCTATTCATGAACGGGCTCGTCTGCAGTCCCTCATTTGTGTGAAGTTTACATACTTTCTTCGAAGTAGGACACGATGTGCTGTCTTAATGTGCGTATGCTGTTTAACGGAACAACAACGTGAAGCAATGCACCTGGGCGAAAGTATCGCTTGTATTAGTGTGATTCGTCTCAATCTTCATATATTTTAATCCCATGCCTTACATTTCGTAGTGTAAACATTTTTATGTATTTCTTTACAGAATTATAATTTTNTCATATATTTTAATCCCATGCCTTACATTTCGTAGTGTAAACATTTTTATGTATTTCTTTACAGAATTATAATTTTTAACATAACTGAATAACACAGCAGTCATGCTTATCTGTTTCTGATCGAAATTACACAATAGCTCTGGTTTTGGAAAGAGACATTACAAGAACAAGAACATTAAATATTTTTGTAGAGCAATTATCTGCAACAGAGATTACATCCACTTAAATGAGCGTACATCCGCGACAGAAGGTATCATTCACTTCAATGAACCTTTTTTTATTACTCAACCACAAAACCAAGAATTTAAAATTTTTTAAAACCAAATTTACATTAAACCTACATACAAAACACAGCTTAATGCACGTAACAACATTACCTGACTTTTGGTACGAAATTAGCATAGAAACACCAAACTTTTAAGTTATTTCACCTGTCTGGTTTGTTTACAACTGGTAGGAACTCACGCCGCCACACAGATTGCTTGCCAGNACCTCACGCCCTCTATTCATGAACGGGCTCGTCTGCAGTCCCTCATTTGTGTGAAGTTTACATACTTTCTTCGAAGGAGGACACGATGTGCTGTCTTAATGTGCGTATGCTGTTTAACGGAACAACAACGTGAAGCAATGCACCTGGGCGAAAGTATCGCTTGTATTACTGTGATTCGTCTCAATCATCATATATTTTAATCCCATGCCTTACATTTCGTAGTGTAAACATTTTTATGTATTTCTTTACAGAATTATAATTTTTAACATAACTGAATAACACAGCAGTCATGCTTAACTGTTTCTGATCGAAATTACACAATAGCTCTGGTTTTGGAAAGAGACATTACAAGAACAAGAACATTAAATATTTTTGTAGAGCAATTATCTGCAACAGAGATTACATCCACTTAAATGAGCGTACATCCGCGACAGAAGGTATCATTCACTTCAATGAACCTTTTTTTATTACTCAACCACAAAACCAAGAATTTAAAATTTTTTAAAACCAAATTTACATTAAACCTACATACAAAACACAGCTTAATGCACGTAACAACATTACCTGACTTTTGGTACGAAATTAGCATAGAAACACCAAACTTTTAAGTTATTTCACCTGTCTGGTTTGTTTACAACTGGTAGGAACTCACGCCGCCACACAGATTGCTTGCCAGATGCGAATATTCTGTGAACTAGGATAGGTTATCTCTCCCTCAGGAGCAACCGTCCCTCATGTATTCTAACATCATTGTAAGCAGTATAACTGCGCATAAGTTTAGTCACGCGTGTANCAGGAGCAACCGTCCCTCATGTATTCTAACATCATTGTAAGCAGTATAACTGCGCATAAGTTTAGTCACGCGTGTAAAAAGGGCGTTGTGCTTCGCTGTTTCGCCTGTTACTCTCTTCACGTTTTCTTCAGCAAAATGCAATGTAACATTAACTGGCGAGGGTGGTTTGTCTGGGTCACGTCCTGTGTCATGGCTGCTTCGCTGCCCCTGGGGAAAAGGTCTCAACCTCGTCCTGAGTAATGGAAGTTAGTTGAGCTCACTACTGTGTTTCCTCGGGATTATTTCGTTGTGCCCCCGCCCTCCTTACTCGCAGAGACTAGCCCATCACATGGCTGGATATAACAACCATCCGTACACGAAACTGTGAATCTCATATTGACNTACTCGCAGAGACTAGCCCATCACATGGCTGGATATAACAACCATCCGTACACGAAACTGTGAATCTCATATTGACCGAGGTAGGTACACAGGCAGGAAGGTAGATGGGGATCAACGTCTCTTCGACAGCAAAGGAATGTTGTGGCGTACTCCTGCAATCCAGTTACTTGGAGGCCGGGGTTGGTGGATTATATGAGGTTAGGAGCACTTCTCNTGTTGTGGCGTACTCCTGCAATCCAGTTACTTGGAGGCCGGGGTTGGTGGATTATATGAGGTTAGGAGCACTTCTCCTACTCCCAAAAAGTGCTTAACGTCCACAAACAAAGTCTGTTTACACAAAGGATGTCCTATGACTCCCGCGTACTAGGCTTCGGCCAAATCACTGAATCGTGGCGAAAGCCAACAAACCCTGGCGTAAGCCAACAATGGCGAAAGCCGCGAACTATGGTGAAAGCCGTACAAGACGAGTAACGCTGGTTGTCACCTCCGGACATTGAACAGTTTCTCATTGGACATGCTCCACCACAAATAACGTAGCAAAATCANAACGCTGGTTGTCACCTCCGGACATTGAACAGTTTCTCATTGGACATGCTCCACCACAAATAACGTAGCAAAATCATAATGACCCCGGATACCCGTGCATGTGTTAATTTACCTCTGTTTCTGTGCGCGTCCTAGGTGGCATTACAAATTTTATAATAACTTAGGGTTTTTACTGTTACTTATACATNCCTCTGTTTCTGTGCGCGTCCTAGGTGGCATTACAAATTTTATAATAACTTAGGGTTTTTACTGTTACTTATACATGCAATCTAATACACTCCTACAATACATAAATATACGGGTTAATTTCTGCGAGAGAACCTGGTGGTGGTGGCATATGTTGCCAAATTGTTATCGCAGTACCTTTCATTTTTTTCTCAAAATGAAAAACCTCTGTGTGTGTGTGTGTGTGAGAGAGAGAGAGAGAGAGAGAGAGCAAGCATTTTTCGCTCCACCAGTCATTTTTACGTGCTGCATTGATTTTTATACTCCCGACATAGAGGTTTCTGATGAGTAGAAAACAATTTTGGAATGCAATAAAGCAGTCGGTGATATCAGTAGCGAATACTCGTGAGTGGTGTTTGCTCTAAGAATAACGGCGCGTTCCAGTCATGATGAAGTCGTGTTTTTTTTTCCTTTGCCAAAGTTGTTTATTGGTAGCTCCNAAGAATAACGGCGCGTTCCAGTCATGATGAAGTCGTGTTTTTTTTTCCTTTGCCAAAGTTGTTTATTGGTAGCTCCTTATATGCCAAGACAACATACGAAAGTACCTAGGATGACTATTGCGAAATTCTCAAAAGTAGGCCATAATGTAACACTGACATATGGAGGTTTATAAAGGTCGTTAGAATATTAAAATTAACAGTGTTAGATAACAGAAAAGNTAATGTAACACTGACATATGGAGGTTTATAAAGGTCGTTAGAATATTAAAATTAACAGTGTTAGATAACAGAAAAGGCTTTTTGACCTTTAAGGGTGAAAAAATAAGCCTCTATTATACAAATTTATTTTTCAAATTATTCATTTGTAGAACAATATTGTAAAATTTCGTGGGTTCTTTAAAACCTCCAGTAAACGAATTTCTGTTAGATTAAAAGTTTTAGTTGACATATAAACTGCAAATAATTGTGTTATGTTAAGTACATACTCCCACCATTATATGTCTTTTGATACTGCATAGCTCCCCATTCCGCACATCAGCAGTTCTAGCAGGAAGTCGCAGATGTCGGACCATCATTCGTCGGAAGTAAGATTAAAGATCGACCAACACGCAGTGGTCTAGGAGCAAGGTACGAAAGAAAGTGATTACTAACGACTNCGGAAGTAAGATTAAAGATCGACCAACACGCAGTGGTCTAGGAGCAAGGTACGAAAGAAAGTGATTACTAACGACTCAAAGACTCAGAACAATGGGTCTCAAGATCTGAGCACGACCCTGATGACCCCTAACTATAGATACCTGGAAATGTCCAGGAGGCGTCTACATTGACTTCCACTTCTGTAACGTGGACTCGCAGGACTACTCAAGATCGCGAAACACTGTTATTAATGGCGTGTATATATGTAATGTTAACGATAGTACGTTTGGCAACACAACATTATGGTCGTCTTGATGTCGCTGCTGACTGCGAAACAACAGAAATTCATCTAAGTTCTTGAGTATCAACTTGACAGAACCGTCAAAACTCTATTTGTTAGACAAAAAATAACATTCATTACACAAATACTTGTTCCCATTTATTATAAACTTTAATGAAAATTATATATATTCAAGTAACTGCTATGTCGGGTAATTAATTTCTGTGAGGAAGAGATTGGTTGTTAATTGAAATTAGAAGAAACTTCATTGTTTGTACGCGTAATTTTGACATATCACACAGAGAATTTGGATGCCTTTTTTTTATTTGACGTATTATCAGTCTTTGATTTACCATTTGCTCTATCCTTCCACTGTTTCTTTTAATTAATACACTTAACCGATAATCATGATGTAATCGAGAGAGTGGCCTGTTTAAGATTCTTTCGTGCCTTTTTTGACATGGCTTGACATCGTCTTAAGGTTTTCATTTTCTCTCTGGTAACGGACTCATCGTGCCGGAAACTTCCATCTCCTATTTTTTAAATATCAAAATTGAGGCATGGTTCAATACTGAAGTAAAGAATGAGCAGTTTCTGCGGAGAGAAAATTAAATCTACCGTATATAATTTAAAAAATGTTGCGTGCGTGACCTGAAAATGTTAGCTCCAGTACACACCGCCAAAGAAAATGTTCACCTAACAAACTGATAGTAAAATTTTCCAATTTGTAATTGCAATAAAGGCGTAGACTTAATTCAATGAAATATACGTACAAGTTTAATTTCTAGTTGTATTTCAATAATGGAAACGAAAAAATTATACACCATTTGAATTTTACTATTTAATGTAATTAATTTTTTATGTATATTATTTACACAAGCGGACACGACTAACAAAAATATTACAACAATCAAGTGGAAAATACCAATATTTATAATAACTATTGAATTACACACATTGCTAAAAATTAGCCAACAAAAGTCTAAAAGTTCGTGTCTAATATTCCCATAATTATATATACATAATTACGCAAAAAATTACTCACAAAAATTTTTATTTACATAATTCTATACCTATAAATAATTGTGTATAAAATTAATTAAAAACATATTTATATTTCTATATTTATTTCTATAGAATTAAACATGCTTTCAATTTTATTATATTTTATAATTATTACACCATAAAATAATTTTTTTTGAATTTGTAATTTGCATCTGAAACGATATTTCATTGTTTTAATACTTATTGTAATATATTTAGATGTGATGAAGGGACGGTTACTAATCCGAAGTTGGCAGAAGTGGCAACTGGCGACATGAAATGGCGTGTTGCTGAACGTAGCGTTAATATCTCTTCTCGTGAAAAACACTTCAAATTACCTCATAAATTTTGTACACGTTGTGTTTTGTAAACCTACCAAGGCAAGTTACGATGTTGTGATAAATCTGTTTTTTCCACGACAGGAATAAATTTACAACGTGCGTCGTGATCGCTGTGTGTGAAAGAGTATTTTTGCCATTGCGTTACGTTGGGCCAGTGCGTGGGCGTGTGTGTGTAATTGCAAATATTGGACACTGTTTTTATGACGAAATTAATTTTTTGAAAGTCACATCTGTTTATTTATCACAGCGTAATATTGCCCTAGTGTTTGGAACACAATTGTGTAACGTTATTACATTACCGTTTTTTGAATGTTTTTCACAATCGAAACAAAATACTAGGCCCGGCCAGATAAATTTACATAAATAATGACCTACGCCTAGAAAACAGTAAGTACTAATGCATATAAATATGAGCCGAATAACAGTTACGGTAGGCCTATTTGTGTGCATATTCACCACTATCTTTTAAGTTTATCGCTGCTACGTACAAAAAAAAAAGCGATACGAGTTGCTGCTCTAATTTACAGTCTATTTTGGTTGGCCTGGTTGTTACTTCGTCTTAATATTCATTCCAACTGCGGCCGTCCTTCTAACGAAATAACCCAACACATATCAATAGCAATTTCTCCCGTAGTTGTGACATGGTTAAACACAGTCTCGGCAAGATATTAACGTGTATTACGTATAAGGTGCTATGTCGTGTATAACAAAAGTGTTAACAACCCAACATAACAACCGTAAGAAGTATTTTCAATACAGACATAGTTAAAAAGTCATAAAACTGACCTAAATATGGTTATAGGTCTAAATTGTGAACATTCGTACGAAATGGTATTTGAAATATGACAAAATTCTTTAAATAGCTGAAAGCAGTAAACAAAGCATTTGAGGTTTAAAACGTTGAAGTCACATGGCAGTGGTTGTGTTTGCATGTAGCGAAAGGATACGTAATCTGTAACGAAAAGTAGAACGTTAGCAAGACTTCAGATAATTGCGAATGGCCTATATAAAAACACGTAGCAAAGAAAAAACCAAGCAGCTGAACAATCTCTCTTATTATCAGCTTCCGTAAACAACTCCTAAGGCTTACGCGAACAAAATTATGGGAGCAGCGTACTGAGTTTCTTGAAGCGGTTTTTGCCCTGAAGCACTTGGATATTTACGAGCGTGAAGTACGATCATTCATACCGTGTAGTTATTATGGTGCGTGAAACGTACCACCTATTCTAGGAAAACATTTCTCCGTTTTAGTTCTGTTGGCAGTATTAAAAGTTCTACGAAGCATCTTACGCTAGAAAATTCGGGCGCGTTAAACCAGCGGCGATAATAAATTTTATTGAATGATTATGGTTGCCAACAAAATTTCAAATGTAATCAATTGTGTTTTACGTCACACAGTTATTCACATAATTACTACAGGCCCTAGTAGACGGATAATGACGATCATAATATGTTGCACGTAAATATAACTTTTGTTTTCCTATGCGTCGTGTCACGGGTATTTTTGGGGACAATTTCAGGAGTTCTGCGAGGTAGACAGACAAGATACAGATACATACTTGGGTATAAGCAATTTTCTGCTCATGCAAAACTTAACTGCCAAAAATAACTGCAACCAATGCTATTAGAAAACATGTACTCAACGTAGAGCGATAATAACTTTCATTACGCGAATTGGTAACATGACTTGCCTAATATACACGAACACAGATACATGAAGGCCAATCAATAAAACGTAGGTACAAATTTCATTTTATACAAATTAATTCCTGAAAATTCAATTTTTACTTACTGTTAACATTGCCATGAGCTCATCAAGGAAAATATACTTAAAGTATTATCCTAGAGAGCAGTTTTAATTTTAACATTTTTTTTTTTAAAAATAAAAATTACAATATCCAATTTAGTACTTGTTTTGTAAGGATGTTCGGCTACCGTGTTCAAACATTAACCACATAAAATACTGTTGTAATACCAAAATTTAATTTTTATAACCTTGCTCGAAAATGAATATGTTTAATACCACATTTTGAATTGAAAGAGACCAGTTTTCCTGTAACGTCACTAGGTGTGCGGAGTTATTGAAATCTGAGCTTTATTTAAAAACCACTTCAAATTCTGGTGTAGGATTTAGGAGCTACCGTGTGTAGTTTCTAGCATGTTTTATCGAGTATAAACATCTAATATGAGTGTTACACGATTATAAATAATTAAACAAGAAAATACCGGCATTAAAATTTCTGAGTGTTATTGGTACATTAATAATTTATCTATTAACTGATACGATCGCCATTTAAAATTCTGACTGTTGGATACTGCTTGACTTAAAATATTTCATATCAGTTGATTGCCATGCACATTAGGCGATGAAGCATTAGATGTGCGTGCTGATGTCACCCTTATCATTCAAATACTGTAGTTCTTGCCTCCAACTTCGTAAATATCTTCCGGTAAGTGGACAATCTGCAAACTCCAAGTGGTAAGCTGAGGTAGTACTGAGCGCCATTTTGCACGACGCCTCGTAACATGCTATCACGGAATACTTGAGTACACTAAAGGATAACTACTTGTTTCGCGAACTACAGCGGCACACGTCAGCAAAATGGCGTCACTGACCAGCAGCTTGTTGCAATGCCGTTCACCAATCACCTCCTGGTAACTTATTTGCCAGGTGGCAGCCCAGCCAATAGGGAATCTTCCACTGCATGAAGTAGCCAATCGGTAAAAGATTCACTTCCAGAGCCTCGCGCATCCAGTTAGCGGATGGGTGCGCACGCATTAAGGGGCCACGGCAGCGCAGCGGCTAGATTATTCTACTCCCACCAAGGTGAACCGGGTTCAATTTCCGGCGGGGTCGCCCCCGGATTTTTGCATGTGGGAATCGTTCCGGAGGATGCCTCTGGTCGGCTGGTTATCCTCCGTTATTCCTCGCTCTTGCATTCCGGCGTTGCTCCATACTCGACTCGCTTCACCCTCCTCGGCTCTCAAGAACAAATCTCTCCACTCCACGCCGCCACTCTATAGCACTTCTGTTCACTTTCCTGTTCCGTAATCCTGTGTAGATGTCCAAGTCATACTATCGAAAGTCAAAAGTTTGTCTCTGTAGCTGCGCCTCGCGTGGGTCTGCTCTCCGTATAAGGAGAGTTTGTGAGATCGGTCGGCACCGTCAACGCCTCACGGAACACGCGTGGTCGCGTTGTGCCTCTCGAGGAAATGTAGTTTCGAAACAGGCGTGACCTCCCTCCAACGCGACGCTACGAAACACTGAGCAATAAATCCCGTCGTAGTGACAACACCGGTTTGTTCAGCACCTCTCACGGGCGGTCAGACATCGGGTGATAAATAAATAACACGCGGCAAAGCTGCGTTTCATGCGGTGGTCATGCTGCTATTTTAAACTGTAAGCACCTCCCCCCNGGGTGTTTACCCATCAAACTAACCTAACCTTAACTTACATCTAGAAACGACACACACGTTCATCGATAACCAATCCGGGATTATAAATTCAAACTTGGAAACTTCTGACTCGTTGACTCGCTGCCAGCCTTTAGTAACGTCCGTTATGGAGGTTGCATATTATAGCAAATTCCTTAAACATGTTAAAACGTTTTACCCCCTGGCCTGAGGACGTCAATAAAAATGGATGATTGCACTCTGACATTACACAGTTGCAAGCCAGGCTAAAAATACTCAATATTAGGCACGGTTGAATTANATGATTGCACTCTGACATTACACAGTTGCAAGCCAGGCTAAAAATACTTAATATTAGGCACGGTTGAATTATCTTCAAACAGCGGGAATTTGAACCCCCCATTCTTCAGTTCGCATCACGGTGTTTTATCTCCGCCATAAAATTTAGGGTCTTTTTTTAAAAGGGTTCCTATCGACAAAACACTAACATTCTTACGCGCATCTGTAAAGAACTCTGAAAACGTGAAATGAGGAATCAGTTTGAGTGATTTTTGAGTTTTATTTTATTGCAAAACTAAAAGGTTATAATGACGAGATGACGTGCTCAGAACTCTGTGAAACTATTTTCCTTCACCACCAGCAAAAATAAAATATTGCTTTATAAAAACATTTAATACATTTAGTTTCCTCCATCCCTGTAAGATATTTTCAATGTGCTGTGTTTAAGTTAAATGCAGACTGTTACCCGGTGGATGACGTCACACTTCATTGCCACGGCCCACGCCGGCGAAGCTTACTTTGCTCCTCGATCAAATGACGAAGCGCGCGAGGAAGAGGGGAAACAAGGAAAACCGCGCGCAGGAGAGCAAAGAGTGATGAACTATGACGCAAGGTGTACACACTGACGAAACCGAGCGCTCGTCGCCGGCTGCGAGGAATTCTCTCCGGGGGGTTTTTACGCGCATTCTTCTCCTTTTTTCTTTCGGCGTGCGCCACGCTCCAAGAATGCCTGCAGTCAAATAGCGCGGAGTACCTGGCAGGTAAGGGANCTTTTTTCTTTCGGCGTGCGCCACGCTCCAAGAATGCCTGCAGTCAAATAGCGCGGAGTACCTGGCAGGTAAGGGAACTTAACGTCGTGCGTGGGAGGTCGTAAATATAGGCTTCGTGCTACTAGACTTCTACAAGCTCTGTACTAGTCCAGAAAATGTGGCTGGGACCACGTAGCCTTCTTCACGAAGCGTCTGGCAAAGTCCCGAACAGCACGTAGATGACTGTAGCTACAACCCCCACTTCTAAGAACACACGCAACATAGTAGAGTGCAAACATTCTTCACTGGAAAGAATTTTATGAAAATCAGCACATGCCTTGCGGATAGGGACACTTGGTATTCGCGAAAAGATACCACGACTGGTTCGAAAACAATTTCGTGGTTGGATGATTTGAACGCTCACGAGTCTGAGGTGTCTGCCAGCCAATCACGGAACTTCACTGCCGGAGTGACCTAATTACGATAGGTCGAGTCAAATATAGAACGCATCCTCACACAGGCACCCGGCCAATAGCGAAATGATAATTGATTGTGTGCACGTAGAATGTTGATGTTTATCCTGCGCACAAACCTTTTCCGCGAGATCTGGTGACCAGCCGTACTTGGGGATAATCGATCTTATTCTCTGCACGCGCACCATCGATTTTTTCTCGCATGAAATGGGGAATATTCAGTTTTATACTGCGCTTCGCGAATGCAAAATTGTTACTGTCATANCGATTTTTTCTCGCATGAAATGGGGAATATTCAGTTTTATACTGCGCTTCGCGAATGCAAAATTGTTACTGTCATAAATTTTCCAATGTGAGAATAAGCGTAACCACCATCTGATGCCGTGAAGAATTTTTGAGCTAAATAGATACTGAGCTGAAATATTTACATTTTCACCATTTTGAAAGTAAGTACATGAATTACTTAAACCATAGCAGTTTACACTACCTGCTGAAGTGTAAAATGTTTACCAAATTTGGTAAGAATCTGTCAAATTGTTTTCCAAGATATTGCATCAAAGAATTATTTTTTCATGTAGCATGTCTTATAAAATGGCGGACAAAAGATTCTCCGTGTAGACGCATTTGATAGTTATAATACATACTGCCAACATACAAAATTAAGTTGAAATTTATTACATGGTTTCGACTATATAACGTTTTAAACTAAGACGACTATTAGCCACCATTTTGAAAACAAGTGCCCGACATACTTAAAACATAATTGAACACCATCTGCAGCAGTGCTACTAGTATGTAAAATTTGGTAGCAATAGGTCAATTGTTCCCCAAGATTTGACACAAAACTTTGTTTATTCGTATCGTGCTATCTTATAAATTGGTCGACAAAATATGCTTCGTGTAGATTCAGTTGATAGTTGTAATATATACTGTCAGCATACAAAGAGAAGATGGAATTTATTACATGGTCTCGAGGATATAGCAAAGACCTACTTAGCTAAAATTGCTATATATATCTGCCATTTTGAAAATAAGTGCCTGAAGTACTAAAATCATACCTTTTTTCATAATAACCTGCGTTGCTACATGCTTGTCAAATTTTATAGGAATCTGCCAATTGTTTCCTGATGCATGACATAAAAACTCTATTTATTCATCAGGCACTATCTTACAAAATGGAAAAAATATGCTTCGTGTAGATACAGTTCATAGTTCTAATAACTACTGCCAGCATACAAAGTTAAGTTGGAATTTATAACATGGTTAGCATGATATAGCATTCTAAACTAAAATCAATATGCGGTTGCCATTTTGAAAATAAGTGTCTGACACTTGAAAAATACCATTATACATCATATGCCGCAGTAATGCGCGTTTGCCAAATTTGGTAGGAATCAGTTAATTTATTTTTACCTAGGTATGACAAAAACTTTATTTATTAATTGTTATCTTACAAAATACTGGACAAAAATACTTCGTATAGACACAGTTCATAGTTTTAGCTATATGCTGCCAGCATACAAAGTTAATTTGGAATTGATTGCATAGTTAGGACGATATGACATTCTAAACTAAGATGACTACAAATCCACCATTTTGAAAATAAGTGTCTGACATACTTACAACATATCATTTTATATCTTCTGAAGCAGTACTACTTGTTTTCCAAATTTGGTAGAAATACGTTCATTTGTTTTACCGAGGTATGACATAAAAACGTTATTTATTCATGTGTCGCTATCTTATAAAATGGCTGAAAAATTTGGTTGTGCTGGCATATATGACACTTGTAATAAATACTTTCATTATGCAAAATTCGCTATAAATTGGTTAAATGGGATAGTAGATATACCAAATAAACCTAAAATAATTATATGGTCACAATTTTGAAAATAAGTACTTTATCAAGATTAATCACTTTAGTTTACCTGAATTGTCATAGTATTTTTCCATGCCAAGTTGGGTGACAATTGCTTGTTAGTTTTCGAGATAAAATGGGACACCTTTATTTTTAATTTTATGCTATCTTCAAATATTAAAAAAATTATAATCGTATTCATTAAAATATTTAATTCTTACACAATGCTCTACCAGCGAACAAAATTTGGTTTAAACTGGTTACATGGTTTCCGAGTTATGACATACCCCCTAAATATTATCATAGCTGCCATTTTGAAAGTAAGTGTCATACATGGTCGAAAACTATGAAAGTCAGGTGTCCTTGTTAAGTATTATATCGGGTGTACTTTAACAAATGATCACTAGAGTGGAGTAGATGAGCGCAAATGGAGCTTTTTTAATCGAAGAAAAAATTGTCTATGGTCCACAGTTAACCCACAATGGCAGGGACATTGCGCAGGGGTGGGTATGCAACTTTGTTTACTTGGCATTGTAACCAGCCTGTGCGCAGTTCTGCGCACCTTATAACACAGTCAGTACCGTATTGTCTCAGTATCAGCGGTGCTACGTATCTCCAGGTCCTGAGAACTTGTTATTGGTATATTTGGAGGATGTTCCTTCTAGATGCTCGTGAGGTGATGTTGTTGCAGCAGGATAGGGCCTCACCTCATTTCGCCAGTGCTGTTCGCTGGCACTTCGACGTTCACTCCCTGAACCGGTAGATGGGTAGGTATAGGAGGCCCCACAGCATGGCCACCACGCTCACCTGACGTCACACCACCTAACTTCTGACTGCAAGGCCACATCATATCGATGGTGTATGCCACACCACTTGAAAAGAGGGATGAGCTCATGACGCGAATACAGAGATCAGGTGGCACCATCTATGCCACACCGAAAATTCTTCAGCACTGCATTGTCTGTGCGGCCAACTGTGGCCGACACTTTTAACAGATACTGTAAGCCCCATGCCTTCTGCCCAAATGTATAAATAAATTGTAATTTCATTGAACTGCCTGTTGCCTAATTGTTGTGGTTGCATACCCACCTCTGCACATTCCCACTGCCATTGTGGGTTGACTATGGACGACAGACAATTTGTTGCTGTATTAAATGAGCTTCATTGGTGGCCATATACCCCACTCTGGTGTGTATTATAATTTGTCTGATTACACCCGGTATATGTACTGAGTTAAGTGAAATTCTGTCGACGCCTTAAAACAATTGAAAAGATGTGACACACGCACATACACACATAGTAACACAGACCGGAAAGTGATCTCATAAGCCTTTCTTTCCTTCGGAAAGTAGGCTAAAAAAAAAGTAAGGGTGCCTACGAGCTCATCGTCCGGCGGCGGCGAGGGCGGCGGCAGACGATGCTAGAGCGGCGGCCGGCCAAACGTGTCTCGGCAGCGGCAGCTTCTAGGAAAAATGCGCCGTTGCCTTTGTCCGCGGGTGGGTGTTTGAACCCGGGACCTCGCGCTCGGCCGGCCACCCGACGACCCTGAGAGCACCGGTGCACTCCACACCGCGGTAGCCAGTAAACTACGGACCTCCACCCGGCCAGCAGGGCACGGCGGCGACGAGATAGCGCTCAGCGTAAGCAACACTACAGAGGAACTAAGTCACAACATGGTCTCTCCGCGAGTTGCGGAGCGGAATTTCCTCGACTGAACACAAGGTAATCGCTTCAGTTTGTCCGTGTCGCCATCGCCCCATGTTAAATTTACGCTTGGAAAATACGTAAACGTCGCGCACTCTAGGTAATATTAGCAGAGTGCTGCAGCTTGCGGGTGAGAAAGTTTCCAAGTCCATAACCTTGAAGCACAAAATGAGAACCACTGAATCGATTCCGGCCAAACAAACTTTATTGACATTTGTGCATTGTACACCAACTCTGCATGACCAAGAACATGCAAATGGTCAGTGGGTACCAATTAGTGAACCAACTAAATACCACCATCTCTCCTACGCTTCCCAAACTCTCTGGCACCTCAATAGGGCTTATGAGTTGACTGTGTTCAGAAAGACATGAGTTGTTAACACACCCAAATGTGAAAATAAATAGCGGCAAGAGGTATCGCTACTATACTTTTCATGAAATAATTTTCAAGACCGTTTTATTGCCGTGTGTTGACACATTTGACTTAATGGGATTCTGATATCGCGGCTCTGTACTCAGGAAGAAGTCCTAAAAAAATTATTCTAGAGAAAAAGATAAGATGACAACCATGTCAGATATTTTCGTAGGAATATGCAGGCTATCCGGTATTAATCAACATGTATTTTACGCTAGCCTAAGAATAACAAAAGGTTTCACAGTAGACCGAAAAAGCGTTCCTAGATCTACTGAACACATGAGAAGTGTTCAAAGCCATTGGTTACTACGCGTTAACTGACAGTGGTCTGATATAAATAACAAACAAGAGTGGGATGATGACAGTGAATGGACCTGTGCAGTGAAGACCGAGCAGGCAGACGGATGGCATAAAGTGTCACTGCAAAGGAGAACAGAATTTACAGGAGAATGTCTAATGTTGTCACGCATATCAACTAAATTAATAAATGCGGCTAATATGCCAATGAATATCGGTCAGAAATGTGTTCGGTCACGTATGTTTATGGACATATACACACACTTATACAAGCGTATGGATATACATATAATTATATATATGTATGCATATAAAATCTTTAATTTCAAAAATTTTCATTTCAGAATTAACTTTTCGAAATTTGGCTTTGTTTAGGAATAAAATGTAATATAGATTTTCTAAGGATATTCTGACAAATGACGTTACAACTGGCATCATATTTGTAAGTTAATTTTTGTTGTTGATTTCCGAGTAAAATTTTTTCTTTGTCCATATTTATCAGCCTTAAAGAATATGCATGGATCTGATTCAGCGTGACATAATTTACATTTTAAATAATTAATTCGTGATATGGATCACAGCCGATAATACACCGATAATACACCAAATACATCCTAATTTATGTTAGCCTATAAAGTAAATTACGTTTAAAAAAAATAATTTACTATTAAATTGAAATGTGGGTTCACGACCAACATCACACGGCAAAACACACACACCCACGAATACACACGTGTTCTATTTTAATTGGCTTGAAGTGTACCGGAAATGATAGACGTGTTCGCAAATTACGTCTCGTAGGTAGCCCAGAATTGTATTCACGAAAGAAAGCATTAGGAGATGGCGGCCTGGGTTGCGCACCCGTGTCCGATTCACGCCCACCATCGTTAATGTTGTTGACGCAATACTTAGTGCTGAGTGTCCGCGTCTGTGATGCGTGTAGGCGTCACGGCCATTTTGGGTTGGGCTCAAGGTTGATAATCGCGTCACAGACAAGCACAAAGTGTAGCTACAACGACTCAGCAGCACGGGACGTTAAGATCTATGAAACCACTGCCGGATATTTTGGGAACATTGACGCTGCCTACCGCTTTAACTCTTCCTTGCCAAACACATCTTATTTTAAAGTCTGTTAAGTGTATTTGAAAATACGGAATCAAAACTATAGCAGTAAAATGAGTTAATGACTTAATTATTTCCTTCTAGCTATAATAAGTATGACGTAATTAGAGCAAGCGGTGTATTGGATATGTAAGTGGTAAGGGGAAGAAAAAACTGTAAAACGAATCGTCCATTTTTAGCTGAACGGTAATGGGCTATTAAAAATAAACGTTCTTATTAATTAAGTATACCAAACTCTGAAATCACATTCTGTACATAAACTTAGTTTGGTAAGTTCAAGTGATTAACTTAATCCTAGATCAAATTATTTGAAAGCTGACATCACAAGGTCCGACGAATAAGATAAAGTGAAGTTTGCTGATGGCCTGGGATTATACAGCATTATTCTGAGTGGTTGATACAAGCATAACAAAATCATCTCTTGAAAGGTGGGGATGGTCCAATAACTATACAACTTGCAACTATAGATACAGAAATGTTAGAATTCATCTGGCAGCAGGGTGGACTTCACAACCCTATAAACATTCCAGTGACCCACGATTGGTTTTTGGTTACCACATCTGTGAGAAACTGATCTCAAATGGGCCCGGTCTGCACGATAATGATATGTCACATAACAGAAAAATACATATAAACTAATCGACGTGGGGGCTCCTTTGATGTGGACGTAACTGTTCTTTGGTTGGCTGTGCGGACTCTGAGAACGGGCTTTCTGTTTTACTACCGACTGCATGCTGTGAAAGACTTCTTGTTGACTGGGAGAACCGCGGTGGTGTAATGGTCAGACTACTCGCCTTCCACCTAGGCGAACAGGGCTCGATTCCCGGTGGGGTCGCTACCGGATTCTCGCATGTGGGAATCGTGCCGGACGAAGCCGCTGGTCGGCTAGGTTTCTCTGGGATCTCCCGTTTCCCCCGTTCATGCATTCCGGTACTGCTCCATACTTCTTTTCACCCTCATCGACTCTAAAGACCTCGGTGTTATAAGCCACACAAATCTCTTCACTCCACCCCCAACACCACTTGTTGGCCTTGTTTTCGGATGACGGGTGAATTACCAAGCGCTGATTGGAGAACTGCGTTTCGAAATGTCGCTGGCCAGTGCCACTATTTTTCTGGCGTGTGCGGCTGGAGTTTGCGAAGAAAGTATCTGTTACGCCTCTATATTATTGAGTATGCTGTGGTTGTGTGTGAAAGTTTTGGAGTTCACTAAGGAATTTGAAACAAGCAACGATCCAATGATATAACTTTAGCAACACGAAGAGTCAGGTGTTTGCAGTCTAGTCTGGCAACATTTGAATCCTGAAAATTTTGGATATCTAATTATGACTATAATGACGATTTGGATAATTATTACCGACATCCAGCGCCCGCGTGGATTGCTTTTAAGTAATCTTTCCTAGGTAGTAGCTCAACTACTCCATATTTCCGTAGTGCTTTCAAGTATCAAATTAACATATGACGACATACATTTCTTATTTGTTCAGATATGTAGGTTATTCTCAAAACGGCTTCTATTAGAATTGAGTCACTATTTCCAAAGCAAAACGTTAATAACTGTGAGTTGTAAATCATCAATCTCGTTATTTCAATTAAACTTATCATTTTATTTGTTGTCACCCTGCCATTCCTGTCAAATATTGCAGCCTGATTTACACTTTTGTGTGAAATACAGAGTGAGTATAAAAGAATACCCAATCTTTGAAGGTCTATAATATCAAAACCAAACAACCTACAGCCTTGATTGACCAATCAAATGAACCGGTGAACCGTGAAGTTTGTTTACCATACACTCATAAATGTTCAATGTGACCACCATGAGCAGGTCGAACGACATCTACGCGATAATCAAACTCGTTCCACGCTCTTGTCAGCATGTCCGGTGTTACGGTTTGAATGGCGTTCGTAACTCTCGGTATGAGGATGTGAGGGGGAAGCGAGCTCGCATTCGACACGTCAATGTGAAGGGGACGGTCTGATGTTTCTTGTATGTGCCCAGAACGAGGTAGACGAAGCCTTCATGTCTAAGCTAATTTTTAGCGATAAAGCGACGTTCCATACAAATGGTAAGGTGAACCGGCACAATGTGCGGTTATGGGGTCAGGAGCCTCCACATGAAANAAGCGACGTTCCATACAAATGGTAAGGTGAACCGGCACAATGTGCGGTTATGGGGTCAGGAGCCTCCACATGAAACCACGGAACACGAGCGCGTTTCCCCCAAAGTGAACGTGTTTTGCGCTGTATCCAAAGACAGGGGGATATGGGTTGGANAAGCGACGTTCCATACAAATGGTAAGGTGAACCGGCACAATGTGCGGTTATGGGGTCAGGAGCCTCCACATGAAACAACGGAACACGAGCGCGTTTCCCCCAAAGTGAACGTGTTTTGCGCTGTATCCAAAGACAGGGGGATATGGGTCGGANAACGGAACACGAGCGCGTTTCCCCCAAAGTGAACGTGTTTTGCGCTGTATCCAAAGACAGGGGGATATGGGTCGGATATAGGAAGAAGAATGCGTCCGGCGTTAGAGGTGGTGTGGCATTACTATGCTATAGTAGCCAAGCCCGTGTCGTGTTCGACACTATAAAGGGTGGGTGATGCGTCTCTTATAGCCCCCCCCCCCAAACCCACTCATAGCAACCCAAGGCTACTCGTGCCACCCCTGTTTCTACAGATTGGGCTCCGCCGCCCCTCTCCTTATCGGAATCAGTTTCCTCGTGGCTGGTCAGGGGTATCTGCCGTGATGGTTTGGGCAGATGGTTGTTACCTAAGCCCGACCACTTGGCGGGGTGTTGGGCCACTTGGCATTCAGGCCGATAGGGCCCAATACTGAAATTTCATGGTGAAGAAATTCTATAGTCTGATAATGGTCAGTGACCGATGACAGCTCATTCGGCTGCGCTGCCAGTGGATANTGATAATGGTCAGTGACCGATGACAGCTCATTCGGCTGCGCTGCCAGTGGATAGATGGGTGGCGATGGCGTGGAGACGGTGATGAGACATGGAAGAACTGTGGAACCTACCGGTCCAGACCTTCGGATTTTGATAATGACGGAAATCTTCTATTCAGAGTTTATTGCACGCTGCCTGCCTCTACGGGTGGGTGTAGTTGGTGGGGCATTGAAAACCCAGTAGTGCCATGGCAAATAAGTGGGAGCACGGGCTGATCGGGTTGGCCCCACCACATGTTCTCTCTGATATATCAATCACTAGAGGTTGGACTCGTGCTGGCAGTGGTTAACTCCGAATGCTGGAGGATGTCTGGAGAGATTCCCCCTCTCAAAGAAAGGCCGGGCGGTGAGCGGAAACCCACTCCGGTTGTGTCCTGGCAAGACACTAGAGGTATGGATAGAACACTGGCAAGACCACATGCTTGGTTTCTGAGGGCGAGGGATTCAGAACCTTGTGGAAGGGTGTACTTGGCCGTACTCGTGAATCAGGTTCGTGCTTTGAATTTGGTTACCTCAGGTGCATGTCTGTACCACCTGCGATGAGAGGGCGTGATCCCTATTCCCCACCGATTGGGCGGTNTTTGGTTACCTCAGGTGCATGTCTGTACCACCTGCGATGAGAGGGCGTGATCCCTATTCCCCACCGATTGGGCGGTCATAGCGAGGGATGGCTATTTTGTTTAGAGCGCTTCGTAAAAATATGAAAGTACGAAGACCGAGATGCTAAAGTATCTGCATACTTAGTATGTATTCGNGTTTAGAGCGCTTCGTAAAAATATGAAAGTACGAAGACCGAGATGCTAAAGTATCTGCATACTTAGTATGTATTCGAAGTCACTGTTTCCGTCCCTTTTTTTTTCACGAGTCTACTGGTACTGGAATCCCTTATTTGGACATTATTACAGAGTGGTTGTTTCCTCAGTTAGAAGAGGTGGCGGGGGACTTCATTTTTCAGCAGGATGGTGCGCCACCCCNATTACAGAGTGGTTGTTTCCTCAGTTAGAAGAGGTGGCGGGGGACTTCATTTTTCAGCAGGATGGTGCGCCACCCCATTGGCACCTAGCTGTTCGCGGATACCTAAACGAGACGTTGCCCCAACGCTGGATTGGTCGAGGAGCTGCTGGTGACTAGGCTCTTCATCACTGGCCCCCAAGAAGCTCGGATCCTACCCCGTGCGATTTTTTTCTATGTAGTTATATAAAGAATCAAGTGTATCGTCCACCATTGCGGGCTAACATTGGCGACCTCAAAACGAGAGTTACGAACGCCATCCAAACCGTAACATTAGATATGCTGACAAGAGTGTGGAACGAGTTTGATTATCGCGTAGATGTGTAACATTGAACATTTACGAAGATAGGGTAAACAAACTTCACAGTTCCACGGTTCATTTGATTTGTCAACGAAGGTTGTAGGTTGTTTGGTTTTGATATTATAGACCTTCTAAGTTGGGGTTTCATTTGATACTCACCCTGCATATACCAACTCTGTTATGAGTTACCTTAACAAAATCGATGTCAAAACAAACTTTAAAATCAACACTTTGGAACGGAGAGGAAGAACTTTGTCTGCGATTGGTGCTAACCGAGCCGCCGTTTTATGGTATTAGCTAATAGTGGAGAAGCTTACGTACACAGTTTACCCAAAATTAGATCTAAAAACAGCTCACACATCTATTGCTTGCACGGAATTTTAACACAGCACCGTGTTGTCCGAAGGTGGTACCTTGCGGTCTTCGGCTTTGAAGTTAAAGAAACTTAAGGATCGCCGCCCATGGTTTTAATTTGTGTTCCTTTTAGCATCTGTTATAAAAAGGGAAAGCACGAGTGGCGTGAATTGTTGTAAGACAGCACACTCTTAAATACACTGAAGAGCCAAACAAATTAGTGCACCTGCCTATTATCGTGTAGGGCTCCCGCGAGCACGTAGAAGTGACGCAAGACGACGTGTCATGGACTCAACTAATGTCTGAAGGTATGCAGGAGGCAATTCACACCATGAATCCTGCAGGGCAGTTCACAAATCCATAGGAGTGCGAGGCGGTGGAGATCTCTTCTGAACAGCACGTTGCAAGGCATCCCAGATATGCTCAATAATGTTCATGTCTGGTGATTTAGGTCGCCAATGGAAGTGTCTAAAGTCAGAAGAGTGTTCCTGGAGCCACTCGGTAGCAAAACTCGACGTTTGGGGTGTCGCATGTTATCGCTACCTCGGAGATGCTATGTCCCATCTCTCGTGCGCCAACCACAACACCACGTTCTAACTCACTTAAATCTTGATAACCTGCCATTGTAGCAACAGTAACCGATCTAGCTGCCGACTGCATCGCGTTACTCTGCTTGTTTCCATACCTCTGTTATTTGCTTACGCACGCCTATACCAGTTTTTTTGGCTCTTCAGTGTAGTAGGAACTGCGCGATATTTCAATATCTCTCTCTCGCGTAATACGTCCATGTACACATAAACACACACATATATATATATATATCGAACCCATAATACAATGAAGAAAGACTTGACACTTTATTGTATGTATGTATGTGTTTGTTGCCATATGGGTGATTTCAATGCTGAGTTTTATCTGACAGTAATATATTTTCACTGGGTTGTGTTCGATATGTTAAGAATATATTTTTTTTACGTATGGGATGATAGCAGAGGTAATGAATGTGTTATTTAGAATTTTGCAATTATTTGGATCCATTCTTGGTTCAGTAGTTTAAAGACACTAGTTTCTTACCAGTCATAGGATTGCACTGTGTGGTTAGGAGAAAGTGCGAACGGATGCACTTGTAAAAGAGCATGATATTAAGCGACAGAAATATTCTTAAACGGCAATACATTAAATTACTTTTTTTTTTCAAAGTGAGGGGGCAGTGGTGACAGCCTCAGATCTCATTTCATTCGCTGAATCAGAATTTACATTTAACAGACGCAGTGAAAGGTTACATAAATTATAAAATCGAGCTTTCTCCTGGGGCTATTTTGCAAACCCAGATTTTAGAACTCCGACTACTGATGTTCCCAGTTCACCATGGAAGGGTGCGGAATTTTGAAACGGGAAATGTCGTGAGGGGATAGTGGTAGAGTGCCGCGGTGTAGAAGATTTCGCGGGTGTAGCCTTTTTATCCCTGCGCTTATCCCCCCGCTGCTCCACGCTATCTGACATATTTCTCAACCAACCTTCTGGGTTGGCCGAATTGACAGGTTTCGACTATGGCCAGCATCCTCTTCATCCAGGTATCAACCACTCTCTACCCAAAAATGAACTTTGTTAATAAGCATTTGATATTGCAACATGCGAAATTATAAAATTAATGAGACGTTCCATTTCGACAACTAAATTACATAATTAATAGTAACCCCATTAATGCAATAATAAATTTGATACGATGAGCAAGATTAATTACAGTTAAAATTTATTTAATGTAACATATATATATATATATATAGCAGGGAACTTATGGATAGTTTTTCTTGCATTTTTAATACTCGTGCATGCGAGTTAACCAAGACTCTGCTTTGCGATCGCAACACTTAACATTTACCGCCCGTATCACCTACAGCCATTATATATTTATTATCTCTAGACCAGTTACCTGGAAACAATACCACTTGAAAGGTTACTGATGCACATGGCAATACTGGACTCGTCTGCTAGCCTCCCAGTTACCTGTCCTAAGCGGGGTTGGTGCGTTGTAAGTCATTGTATTTCTCTCTCTCTCTTTCTCTCTCTCTCTCTCTCTCTCTCTCTCTCTTTCACTAGGGCGCGACTGTAGTCATTTGAACAAGGAACTTTATTGTTTAAAAAAGAAAGGTACCCTAGTATCCTGTGTCACAGAGGTCATCTGCGCACAGTGGTACTGGAGCAATTTTTATATTGCGAGGGCACAGATTGAGAAAAGATGCGTAGGAACAGTGGGTGTGGTATTGAATATTTATGTCGTTATTACTAATTTAAAAAAAAGGAAAAATGCTATATTAAAGTGACCTCAAATATTACTTTCTGGAGTTCACAATTCTTCAGAAATTTGTGCTATGGATTGGTTCGCAGTTAATGTAGAAAAAACAATCCTACCTCACAGCTGGTGTATTTTACCGCACCCACTGACTGACGGGTTCCCGGTAAAGTTCGCTGCTCTGTAGAAAAAATAGTAGTATAGTTAAGGTGTAGCACAAACCATTTTACATATTATTTAAACCTATTTAATAACTTATTTACAAAATTATTTTTATTTATAAATTAAAAAATTAATTTAAGAATTTAAATTGAAATATTTTTATTGTTGTATTAAATAATTTACTGAATTAAAAATGATTTAATGGTGTAAACCAATGACTTTTTCAAATTTGAAAAATTTGGGTTTTAAATATAAATGTTTGAAGTGATCAAAGGTGTCGTAGTACATTTTTTTTTCAATTTAGATTTTAAATATAATTTATAAATTTATGCTGTACATATAATTTTTGGTTTAATCAAAGGGAAACTCCAATATTTTTATTCAATTTAAAATTTGACATTGTAAATATGCTTNTCCAATATTTTTATTCAATTTAAAATTTGACATTGTAAATATGCTTTTTTAAAATTCTCCAACACAATTTTTTAGTTTTTTTTAATTATTAAATTTATACTATAAATAATTTTTTTTTAATTCTTACTCAAAAGTTTAAGTTATACGTTTTTAAATTAATTTTTTCCATTTGTTAATATAAATAACTTATTTAATAAGTTATTTGCAGAAGGTTTATCTTTTATGTAAAATGGTCCGTTTTACACCGTATTTACTACTATGGTTCTATGTTTCAAAGTCGTATTAAAAAGTGTCGTATTANATTTAAGAATTTAAATTGAAATATTTTTATTGTTGTATTAAATAATTTACTGAATTAAAAATGATTTAATGGTGTACACCAATGAATTTTTCAAATTTGAAAAATTTGGGTTTCAAATATAAATGTTTGAAGTGATCAAAGGTGTCGTAGTACATTTTTTTTTTCAATTTAGATTTTAAATATAATTTATAAATTTATGCTGTACATATAATTTTTGGTTTAATCAAAGGNTTTTCAATTTAGATTTTAAATATAATTTATAAATTTATGCTGTACATATAATTTTTGGTTTAATCAAAGGGAAACTACAATATTTTTATTCAATTTAAAATTTGACATTGTAAATATGCTTTTTTAAAATTCTCCAACACAATTTTTTAGTTTTTTTTAATTATTAAATTTATACTATAAATAATTTTTTTTAAATTCTTACTAAAAAGTTTAAGTTATACGTTTTTAAATTAATTTTTTCCATTTGTTAATATAAATAACTTATTTAATAAGTTATTTGCAGAAGGTTTATCTTTTATATAAAATGGTCCGTTTTACACCGTATTTACTACTATGGTTCTATGTTTCAAAGTCGTATTAAAAAGTGTCGTATTANGTAAAATGGTCCGTTTTACACCGTATTTACTACTATGGTTCTATGTTTCAAAGTCGTATTAAAAAGTGTCGTATTAAGTTATTGACATTGAATTTGTTTAATGTACCGTTTGTGCTTTTGCACATAAGAAAAAGAATAAGCACATTATTAACGTAAAAATAGTGAAAACTAACTTAGTTGCCGAAATTAAATAATTTACGTTAAAAGGGTATCTTGTGTAGTTTTAACAAATTCTTTAATCAGGCTGTAAAATGATTTCTCAATTTTTAAAAAATGTATTAAAATAAGAAAATTTTTGTATATTTTTGATTTGTATCAGTCTATCAGTTTGTAAAAAAGATATTGCTATGATAGCTTAAAACGAATTAAGATGCGACCTTTAAGTCACCCTTGTCAAATAATCGGTAAATATTTTCATTTATTTGATTTGCACGTTCCAGATCACTGAAATTGTGATTTGAACACGTAATAGTAAAAAACTACACGGTCTAATTTTTTTTTTATTTAATGAAGTAGTACTTGGAAGTAATGTCTATAAGCTGAGCAGTATTTCGTTCAAATATAAAATAACAATAATTCGCGTCACCAAGGCTCTTAAAGGCTGGAGGCATTTGCGTGTCCGAGACCTATAAAGGCGACCTGCTTACGCTATTCAAATATCTGATCGCCTTTGACGTCAACACCTTTCGTCGGCTCGGCTCTATAGAACTTTTAGTTGCGAACCTTTCAATTTATTGTGTAATATTAGATACAAAGGCGAGAGTGAGTAAGTGAAGAGATTTGGGCGGCTCTTAACATCGTCAATTTGAGAGCCGATGAGGGTGAAGCGAGGTGAGTAGGGTGCAGAGCCGGAATAAAAGGGTGGGGGAAATGGGAGATCCCCGAGAAAACCCGCCTGCCAGTGGCATCGTCCGGCACTATCCCTACAAGCGAAAATCCGGGAGTGACCCCGCCGGGAATCGAACCTGGTTCGCCGAGGTGGGAGGCGAGTAGTGTAACCACTGCACCCACCACCGCGGCCCCAAAAAAATTCTGAAAATACCCATATGCCCAACAAGCTATTGACGTTATACTGCAGTACAGACAAGACAGGGGAACTACGGCGACGATTCTAGCGACCCTGGGTACTGAATTAACGTGATTTGCTACTATGGCTTGCGTCGGATTTGAACCGGAAACTTTTTGTGCGACAATGACGATTTAGTCGCCCCCGGCTATTGAATTGGAGTGGTTTTTCACTTCATTCTCTACCGAATTCGTTTTTATGAACGAGTAATTTCACGGGCCGTTCAAAGAGAAATGACGGCAGCCGACTTGAATACGAGTACCCTGTTCTCACGTCACCCAAGCACCAGTCGATTAGGTCATTGTTTATGCCCCCCCNATTTTAACTCTGTCAACATTTGCCAAGATCAATTTTGTGACATAAATACGAGTTCGTAGTTCAGTATTTATCTCTGCGGCTGTTATGCATGGTCATTAACTAGTTCGGTAGAAGGTATACTCCGTTCACGGTTACCTCCAACTTTTATGCAGCCATGCTTACGTTCTACTTCCAGGATATTCCTACATCTCGTGTAACAAGTTTTGAAAATTACATCAGAAGGCCAACGCATTGCATCCTTGAGCACTCAGTGTAATAATATTNCCTCGTGTAACAAGTTTTGAAAATTACATCAGAAGGCCAACGCATTGCATCCTTGAGCACTCAGTGTAATAATATTTCGCATAAGAACTATCTCTTACTAAGTATTACCAACACACCTACTTTCTCTCTGTCTTCGTTCATATAATCCATAAATGAAATATTATAATTTATAGATAAAATACGCGTAGAAGTTCAATATAACCAAAAATAAGTTACTTTTATGTCTACACAATTAGTATAAAAGTTTGTGATTCATTACGTATTTAGGAAACAACCGAATACGTCATACATGTGGGGTTTTTTTTTCAAAGGTTTGATTAAAAAAGTGTGTAGAAACCGCGAAAATACTATACTTCCGGAATTTTCTTTTTCAAAAGTACGAACAAGCTGGAAAGACCAATAACTCGACATGGCGAGGCGAAGTCTCCGTCGACCGCCCGCCACTGCGCCGTCGAGTGCGAACGCTGGTAGCGCCCGGCTGCCGTAACGAGCTCGCAGCGCAGGACTTGCGACATGCGGGGCGCCATCTTGTTGACGAGGGCGCGAGGGGCCAGGGACGTGCCCGTTGTAGTTCACGGACCCGCCACCGGCTGCGTGGGTATGCGAACCGAGGCCCGCCACGCCGAGGCGAGCCGGCCTATCGCGGCCACCAACTGCCGTCGCCGCCCGCACGCCCTATCCCCGGCGAGGATTGTCGGTCAGTCCGGGGAATACAAAGCAAACACCCGAACACCATTTAGTGCCCTCGTAATTTCTACCAGTGTTTTTTTTTTTGCCGGTCTCCAAGTTGTCTGCCGTCTGTCAGCAGGGGGTGGGGGCAGCGTCGTGTGGTGAACTGTTGCAAGGTATATGTGCTATACGCAATCGTTTGCTAGTCAACACATCGGCCACTTTAACGTAGTAGTGTATATTTGACGTTACAGCACGCGTGTAGTGTGTGCTTCGCCGCTCTCTCGTGAGTGGCCGCAGTACGTTCAGTTTCTGCCGGCTCCACTCTGGTTACTGGTTCCTGCTGCGTGCGCCGAGTGTGTACAGGATTGAACAAGCGCCAGTTTACCTTGCAACACTACACCACAAGCTATTCGGGGNGGGGGGGGGGGTGATAAATCCCCAAGCCTGAAGATGGTACACCCCGGTCGTGCCAAGGTGCTCGCTCTGCGTGCGAGGGTCTCAAGCAGAGAGTGGTGGTCTAGTGGTCAGACTACTCGCCTCCCACCAAGGCAAACCGGGCTCGATTCCCGGCGGTGTTACCCCCATATTTTCGCACATGGGAATCGTGCCAGACGATGCCGCTGGTCGGCGTGTTTTCTCCGGTAGCTTCTTTTTCCCCCCACCCCTTGCATTCCGGTGCTGCTCCATACTCACCTTGCTTCGCCCACATCGGCTCTCAAGACCTCGATGTTAAGAGCCACCCAAATCTCATCACTCACTCAAGCCTGTGGCACACTGTCAATTTTTTTCGTCAGACTGCTCCCAACAAGTTTAGTCAAATAAAGTTGACGGCTGTGATGTCACTGAAACGTCATTATCGCAGCCATGTTTATCTGGAAAAGTTGGATGACTATAGTTTCCATAAAAACAACTTGAAAATATGACGGGATAAAATGTATTGGATGTTTGACATATACAGCAATATTTCTTACAGTTTATTGTTTTCGATTTAAAAATTGTCAACTTTTAGCAAACAATTATGGACATAAAGTACAAAATTAATAAATATGGCAAAACATTTATTCTAAAATTAACAAAAAATGTTTTCTACAACTCTTAAGATGTTGAAATTTAAGTTATACATTAAACTTTTTTATAAATTTGAAAGCAATTATTTTTACATATGTAGGCCTAACGAATTCGGGCTTTCTATACGTTGTTATTTGAAAAAACAGTCAACAATNGCTGTGATGTCACTGAAACGTCATTATCGCAGCCATGTTTATCTGGAAAAGTTGGATGACTATAGTTTCCATAAAACAACTTGAAAATATGACGGGATCTAAAATGTATTGGATGTTTGACATATACAGCAATATTTCTTACAGTTTATTGTTTTCGATTTAAAAATTGTCAACTTTTAGCAAACAATTATGGACATAAAGTACGAAATTAATAAATATGGCAAAACATTTATTCTAAAATTAACAAAAAATGTTTTCTACAACTCTTAAGATGTTGAAATTTAAGTTATACATTAAACTTTTTTATAAATTTGAAAGCAATTATTTTTACATATGTAGGCCTAACGAATTCGGGCTTTCTATACGTTGTTATTTGAAAAAGCAGTCAACAATTTTTTGTACGAAAACTATACATTGTATCGACTATCGCCGTACGTAATGGTTTTGTTAATTCAAATATGTAGTTATTAATACAAACCCAATAGAAATAAATGAAGTCGCCCAAATTTATTTCTTGATTTTATATTTTAGAAATTCACACACAGCCCAACCTTTCCATTGCCCTTAAGGTCGCTTCGTACCACGTCTGCAGTCACAGAGTTTAAATAGAAAACCATTGCCAAGAAAATTCCTTCTCAATGCATCAATTTTAATGATAACCGTTTAAAACAAAAATTATTCTAGGTGACAGTTCTTAAGGAATATTGGCACGTTAAGAAATCATATCAATTTTTTTACTTTTAAATGATTTTCCTTAAAATTTAACATTAAAATTTACATTTTACAAACATACACAATGAATTAATAACATTTTTTTTGTGTGACGCAGTTACTTTTAGAAATTATGCACCGAGAAAGAAATAAATTCTTAAACACTGGTTCCTCTTTTGAAACTTGGCGGATGCAGGGTGGATAGTCAGGGTCCTTAAGCGTGACTGTGTTCCACGGTGTGCGACACCCAGTTGCCGCCGAGTTGCCACAGCACGACGCAGCCGCCCGGTCCTGATGCGTGGGTCTTCAGCCGCCGTGATCGCCAAGGCTGCGTGCCTGCGGGGTGACGAGGCTCAGCGATTGGACGCCCAGCTGGGGCGTGAGTCAGGATCTGGAGCAGCGAGTGAGCAGCGAGTCTTGGACAACTCTGAGCGTATAATAAATACACAGTAAAATGCAGACCGAATCACTGTCTTCCGCTAATACAACAAGCAACCAATGAACAGTGATATCTGCATAATTTTGCATACGAAGATAGAGTATAGCGTACAGGTAAATGAACTCGCGAATTTTTCAGGTCTCTAGTGATGGCCCATCACGCCACATAGAACCTATAACACGGACACCGGAAACAAGACAAGTTTAGCTGCCGTAAAAAGTTCTTTAAATAATACTGATTACTCCACAGAANGAACACGGACACCGGAAACAAGACAAGTTTAGCTGCCGTAAAAAGTTCTTTAAATAATACTGATTACTCCACAGAAGGAATTAACGTCACTAATTACAAACTACACTAAGAAGAAATATGGTTGTATGAACTATCTATATTAGGCACAGCCTTCTGGTGGGTTGTCGATACCATCTAAACACTGTTGACATAGACAGTAATTCCAACAGAACTGTGCGTTGTATTTTTATCTGTGATTGTATTTGCTACTGTACTTTTGGTTACTACAAAACAGAACAACTTCGAAAATATAAGGATTTCCCCCACGAAGATAAGAATTGTAGTAATCCAACAGAATGTTCTGTTGTTGGTACTGAACAGTTCTGTAATCGGGTCTGAGGGCAACAGCAACAGAGTATTCTGTTAAATTGTTGCAATCCCAGACGTTGTGGGTACAATCTAAATGTTGCAGGTGTTCTGTTGGAGGTACTGCCTGTTTTGTAGTAGGATCGCCGTGCTCTTCTGTAGCAACTGTAGGTACAGTAAAAAANGTTCTGTTGGAGGTACTGCCTGTTTTGTAGTAGGATCGCCGTGCTCTTCTGTAGCAACTGTAGGTACAGTAAAAAATACTATCACATACAGGCAAACAGCAAACAGTTCTGTTGATTTTACTATATATGTTCACAATATTATAAATGGCACTTACAACTCGTCAAATGGCTCTGCCTATTCTCACAGTCTAGATCAGGAGTACTCAAACTGCGGCCCGCAGGCCCATTCTTTGTGGCCCGTGCTCGCCGGCTTCAGTAGATACAAGTTACCAAATTCTTATTTCAGAATGTCTGTTACAAAAATAAAAAAGCAATACATAGTTAGAATATATTAAAGGTTAAAGTCACTGATGAAACTAGACGATATTTTTCATTATTTTATCAGTCAGGCGACTTCCGTACATATTTTTGATGTACTACCTCCGCCTGCCATCACCGTATCGAACGAATAAACAAACGACCTGCAAGACGATACACGACACTCTGAATTTTAAATGTCATCTAATTACATACCTACTTTTAGTTCACAAATATTATTATGTCAAGTGTCGTGAGTGCGGCCCGCGGCGGTCTTAGTTTTTTTTAATATGCCCCCTTAAAAAAAAAGTCTGAGTACCACTGATCTAGATGGTTCCTACAGCCATATTTTTCCCTCATTGTAAACTATAAATAACTCTATAGTACGAATAATCAAACAAACTTCGAGGAAATCGCACACGGGTGTATGCACAAATTTCTGGACAGCACAATGTAGACAACCAGACGATCAAAGTAGGTTTTTCTGACGAAATGCTAGCAAAGTTTTGCGAGCACGCTTTAGTTCCTGACTTAATTACTTAGGCGTATATTAGACTCCGGATCTGAACTGAGCAATAGTGAAACCCATCTCGCGTCTCGTTTCCAAGTTAATACCATGGAGTACCTGGTCGAAGCAACCGGTACCTTCTGCCTGTGGGCGTAGACACTCTTCCTGCATATATGGTATGCTTATGCTATACTACAGAACGTCAAAAAAATCATAGAATCACGCGAAGCTGAATACTGGACTGATGCATTTATTTTAAGCAGACCAAATGACAAAACACAGGGCCTTTAAATTTTTAGATTTATTGCAGTGGTTCTTGGTTCACAGTTGTGTAGGTCTAAAATAATAATATTATTTCCAAATTCAATTATTTTAGCCCTTTGCATTACCCCATCATTTGCTTTATTTTCTTAACTGTAGTAGGTTATTAATATATCTGACGGTAAGAGATCGAGTGACCCGGGGAGTGGTATGGGCTTCCACAGTAAATGAATGTTAAAATTAAAACCCAAAAAGAGGTGTGAGAAATTGGTGCAGCTAAGGTTAAGAAATCAGATAGGTGTGCAATGAGGTGGAGATGGGTCAGAGGAGGAAAGCAATTGTAGGGGTCACATGAGTACCCCGAGAAAGCCCACCGGCCAACAGCGAAGTCCGTCATATATTNGGAGGAAAGCAATTGTAGGGGTCACATGAGTACCCCGAGAAAGCCCACCGGCCAACAGCGAAGTCCGTCATATATTCCCACCTGCAAAAATCTGTATTTTTCCCCCGACGGGAATCGAACCCTGTTCGCCGTGGTAGAAGGCGAATGGTNATTCCCACCTGCAAAAATCTGTATTTTTCCCCCGACGGGAATCGAACCCTGTTCGCCGTGGTAGAAGGCGAATGGTCTGATCATTGCAAATATCAGTTTCTCATTCGTGCACGAACTGCAAGCCCCTCGCATTGCATGCAGGTAGCCCAACCAACTACCCCCAACACACGTCGTCACCTCTCGACTTACCTGTGCGGTCATGATGTTACCAGGGGCCACGGTGGCTTAGCGGTTCGCCTGCTCGCCTCCCACCAAGGCGAGCAGGGTTCAATCCCCAGCAGGGTCACTCCCGGATTTTCGAATGTGGGAATCGCGCTGGACGATGCCGCTGGTCGGCGGGTTTTCTCGGAGATCTCCCGTTTCCCGCGCCCTTTCATTCCGGCACCTCTCCATACTGACCTCGATCGGCTTCTTCGGGTCTCAAGACTTCACTGTTAAGAGCCACCCAAATCCCTTCACTTACTCGCGATTTTACAACTTCAAATATTAATCTCTATTAAGTTTTGCTTAAGGTTTTTGTATCTTGCTCCTGTTTCTCACAGACAATTGTCCTTTGAAGTGTATATTTCGAGTGTAAGCGAAAGACTCATTTATTAATTTTTCGAGTAGTGGCTATGTTTGACATCAATATCATTCCAGTGCGACAAGCTATACAAAAGACAGTACCCAATTACCGTAACTTACCACCTTAGTGGCTGTCTAGTAACTGTATTCTAGGCCAGACAGCTCAAGAATGGTTTTATTTCCTAAACTGAAAACACGATTATTCGGACTTACATTAAACCGGTACTGANGCCAGACAGCTCAAGAATGGTTTTATTTCCTAAACTGAAAACACGATTATTCGGACTTACATTAAACCGGTACTGAATATATTGTCTCAAATTTTGAAGTGTTTTTTTACAACGTGCTTCCCAGAGAGGCTCTCAGGAAGTACGGTAGTTGTTATAGGAGACTTCTTATAACCATTTTTGTAATAATTTTCTACTTTTCCATCAATGCACGTTGTTGTAAAAATTATTTAGTTTGAAAATCAAAATCCTATATGCTATTGTGTACACATGGATGAGGCAGGAAGATTCTTGGATGAGAGGCGTGAAGTTAAATTAAGTTATAACACAGCACGTAGAATGGAGTTAAATGAGGTTACAAAAAAAAACCAAAACGTAGGATCGATGGCATGCAGTGGTTGGGGGAACCCCAATAAAAGATGCAGACCACAGGCAACGTCAACCACGTTTCTAATTTCCGAAAATCCTTGGCTCGGTTCCTCCCGGGACCTTGATCGGCGCAAAGCCGGCGGTCGGAGTCGCCGAGCCAAAGGCCACTGGAAACGAGGAGAGGAATGGGAGAGCTCTCGAAGATCACTCGCAGACTTTCCAGCACCCACACGTGCGCTCTTACCGAAACCTCGCCGGTGACGGGTCAGAGCTTTCTCCCTTGCGACCACAGGGGTCGTCGCGAATGGCGGATCGCAGATTCGGCACGTGATTACGTGCACGACGACGAAGGAATGGTTTCGCTTAGCGGATTGCCTACCGACAGCAGGTGTCTGCAGTCCTCCTACCAGCCGACTGGGTCAAGCGAAGTCTTGAGAGCCGATGAGGGTGAAGTGAGTTGAGGAAGGAGCAGTGCTGGAATGCGAGGGTGGGGGGAACGGGAGATCCCCGAGAAAGCCCGCCGACCAGCGGCATCATTCGGCATGATTCCCACACGTGGAAATCCAGAAGCGAGCCCGTCGGGAGTTGAACCCGGTTCGCCTAGGTGGGAGGTGAGCAGTCTAGCCACTACAAAACCGCGGCCCCGCGTGAGGATTTCCGCGTTGTGAAACGTAGCGGACGTTGCCGTTGGCCGATGTTATTTTTTCAGTGTACCGCTGTCTACTCCGGCGTTTAATTCCGGCACTGATCTATTCCAGGGCCGCGGAATAGGTAAATTAACCAGGAGTGAAATGGCGTAATAGTTTCATTTGATATGGGCGCAGCCATTCGCTGGTTGGATACGCGAGGCTACGTAAGTGAGCCTTTTTTCTGATTGGCTATCGCGTGCCGGGGGAGGTTCCCTATTGGCTTAACCGCAGTCTGGCAGGTAAGTTACCAGACGCTGACTGGCGAACGGCGTGCCGCGTGTTGCTGGCCACCGACGCCATTTTGCTTGCGTGTGCGGCTGGAGATCGTGACACAAGTCATCTTTTAGCTCTGTATTTTTAAGTATTACGTATAATCTATTCGCGTGGCTACACACTTTTTGTGTCAAACCTTTGAACAATCATCCCAAATAGGCCTATGACGTGTTTGACTGTTTCCTAAATATATCATGTATCACAAGCGTTTTATACTCATGTTAACATAAAAGTACCTTATTTTTGGTTAAATTCAACTTTTTTCAATATTCTATCCATCAATTATAATATTTCATTTGCAATTAATATAAATACAAACAGGGCGAAAATAGGTATATGGGTACTGCCTAGCAATAAATAATTATTATGTATAATAATGTTACACTGAGTGCGCACGAATGNAAAATAGGTATATGGGTACTGCCTAGCAATAAATAATTATTATGTATAATAATGTTACACTGAGTGCGCACGAATGTGGTGCGTTGTATTTTTGGCGTAATTTTCTATACATTGGTTAAGCTTTGTTTGCATGTGGCAGAGAACTTTAGCAGGGTTTCAGAAAAGTGGGAAGTAACCGTGAAGGGACTATAGAAATTATATAATTTGAGCAAGGATCTGTTCACCATCCGGCACTGAACATTTCGCCATGAAATATCTAGTCACTGCNGAAATTATATAATTTGAGCAAGGATCTGTTCACCATCCGGCACTGAACATTTCGCCATGAAATATCTAGTCACTGCAACAAATCCAACTGCAGACGTTAAATATTTCTTTCCCGGTTACACGCTGGCTGTACCTAGCTGCTATAAAAGACAAGGGACTACGTTTTTTTTAAATATCCTATAACACTCGCTTCATCCAGGCAGCATAGCAATAAAAGGGTAAGTGGTAGTCTACAAACCAAACTCAAAAGTACACGTGACATCGGCACGCACAACTATATCTAACCCCGAATTATGACCGAAGATGTGTGCTCCTAAGCTGGCGTTCCGTGGGAGTGAATTAGTGGTCAACGTACTGCGTATTCTTACTCTCTCACACACACACACGCTCACACACACACACACACACGTATGAGTTAAATCTCTTGGCATGTTTTTTTTTTTTTTTTTTCGTCTTGCTCTTCTTTTCAACATGGATCTGTTATATTTCACTCATACAAAGGGAATGAAACAATGCGGTTTTTGTTTAGAAGTGTTGCGTTATATTTATTTATCAAGTAGCGTATCTGAGAGCCTATAACGTATCGTATCGAACTGGACGTCCAAAGTTTTTCTTCCTTGTCCACGAACGGTCTTTACGGTGAATGGGACTGTAGCCAACACCACATTCTGTTGTCAGAATATTGTTTAAATAGACTCACGGAACTTCTTCGAGTAAAGATATTTAATATTCCATTTTCTCAAGATTTTTATAAATGATTTATTTTTCTCAGTTTATTGTATATATATGTATAAGTAAACATATATTACCGATGGTGTTTTGGTAAAACTATATATCCCTCAAATATGCTCAACATTTTTTTTGTCTCCGTTACGTTTGTTGTGTTTCGTTTCATGTGTAGGTAAAATGCTGTAACCCTCCAACCTTCTGTTTTCAACAATCGACAAATCGCTGTGGAATGAAGTATTCACATGCCTGTGGAAGATTCATTCAGCGTTAACGATACAGCCAACGTGCCCCGCAAATATCACCCCACTGCTGGTTAAACAACTACAAGGCTTACCAATCACGCGACGAATTAGTATTTCACGTCACTGTTTTGAGAGTGTTATCGGTGTACAGCGGAATTCCGTTGGTATGCTTGCCGAGAATGGGTGAATCCCAAGGACTTCCTCGAACATGAGGTATTTCACGCTTTTGGCCAGGCCTGCCTTCCAACAGGTATGCTTGCAACTTTACCTTTAGCTGTGCGCGTTTACACTGATAACAGCACAGCGCTCAGGTAAACATCGCAACGTAACTAACTTAACAAGAAACACTTCATCCTCCCGTAATTAAGAGGCCAATAAATTATATTTGGAAAGCTATTCTTCGAAAAACTACCTTTGTTAGTACGCTATTGTTATGCAGGCATTTAGAGCATTTGCTATTGGCGCTTCATTGCAAATGTAGGAAGATATCAAACGTGTTGCGAAGCCAGGTGAAACGATGTGTTTGTCATGTGTGTACACTTACCGGCTCGTTTAAAAGAATCTGTGGAACATAATACGTGTGTAACTGTATGCCTGACGCCAAAATGTATCAGGATCATGTTTGCTTCTGCATAAGTGCGTGCTAACTGCACNCGTGTGTAACTGTATGCCTGACGCCAAAATGTATCAGGATCATGTTTGCTTCTGCATAAGTGCGTGCTAACTGCACTTCTCAATCGAGAGCATTTCACTCTGCAGTTATTTTTAAGAGACGGCTAAAGAAGTGGCAGGACACGTTGAGAGAGGAGAATGGTGGGGGAAAACCAGGAAAGATGGGGTAGTACAATTTTGGCAATCACACTAAAAACACATCGCTACTATTCTCTCTCCCATTAAGAAGTCTGCTGGAGAAAAAAATGGGTCCTGATAAAGTAATTTATTTTTTCGATTGCAAGCATTTTGTATTACAAAACTACCACCAAAGTAACACGAAATTATTATTATTATTTTGGTATGTGCGAATATAAATTGTATCCTGTCATTTCATCCTTCATTACCGGTTATGTTCGTGTCTTGCAACCTCCCCCAAACAGCTGGCACACATCTGTCTAATAGATGCATTAATTTTACATAATNAAGTAATTTATTTTTTCGATTGCAAGCATTTTGTATTACAAAACTACCACCAAAGTAACACGAAATTATTATTATTATTTTGGTATGTGCGAATATAAATTGTATCCTGTCATTTCATCCTTCATTACCGGAATACAAGCACAGAACGTTGGTCCCCCAAACAGCTGGCACACATCTGTCTAATAGATGCATTAATTTTACATAATGAAAATTCTGACTGTAATATTAGTTCTGATTGTAATATTCTGTAATATTAGGGTGCATACAAAAATATCCCTATACNATCTAACCACTACACAACAGCGGCCCCACTTCCCACCATCTTAAGTCTACGAAATTTTCGCCACAACTTTCGCCACCGATTTTGAGCTATTGACAGGGCATAGGGATTTATTTGCACATTTGATAAAAACTGCATTGCTTGATTACTGTTAGTAGTCTCATTTCTGTAATCGCCCGCAAGAAAACAAAAAGTACCTATTTCTTGCCGGTAGTCACTAGTCAAAAATTATCAAAGGTAGCGTAGGTTCTACTAATCTGATAAAGCTTAAGGAGGTATTATTTATGCTGTGCCGTGCGAAAAATTTCGTTAAACAATCAGAAATGGAACTTNTCTGATAAAGCTTAAGGAGGTATTATTTATGCTGTGCCGTGCGAAAAATTTCGTTAAACAATCAGAAATGGAACTTTAAAAAATTGATAAATAAAAAATTGGCAGGGGTTGATCCCCTTTAAGTATCTAAAAAACAATTGTACCGAGTTTGATGAGATAACGTTTTCGGGTTAAATGTGTGCATGGTCANCCCCTTTAAGTATCTAAAAAACAATTGTACCGAGTTTGATGAGATAACGTTTTCGGGTTAAATGTGTGCATGGTCAGGTTATTTTGGGACATCTAGACTAGAACTGTTTCACAGTAACCTCTTACATAACAACTCGTTACTGGAACGTGTTATCTTCCTAGAAATGGACCGTTTGAACATGTAACATTTGAAGTGAGGTTAGACCCGTAGACTGAAGATGTGGCAGACCGATTTTTCGTCTTCTGCGCATGTAGTCAACATTGACCTACCCCAAAACCAAAACAACCGATAAAGTCACACGGTCAACAGTGATTAACTTGTTTGTTTATATCTTAATTGTTTTTAGATACAAGCGTTCATCAAATGACATTTAAAACTTGGTTAGAAGAAGTATGGAAACATCTCGAAGCACTTTTTTACGTGGACTGTGTTTTAACCTCAAATCCTGTCCGCGTTGTGTATGATAGTCGTGTTGACAGTAATGCAGTTCAGTGTCGGTGCGATTATCTCACATTCGCTCTATCCAACATTCAGTCTGCGGTTGAAACTACCGTAGTGTGCGAGTTCGTCTTGACTCGGGCAGCGCGGCGCTGACCTCGAAGTCGGTGTGACGTGCCGGCAGCCGGCGAGAAATTCCGAAAGCGCAGGGGCAGAGTCCCACGCCCATGCACCGCTGGTTGTTCGCGGTAC
>NQII01003622.1:109895-121380 GCA_002778355.1 Clitarchus hookeri | reverse complement strand
CGCAGCTCCCACGCCCGTGATTAAGGCGTCAAGGCCGCGGCGTGCGGCAGATTTATGGCCGCCGCTGGCCGACTCCTGTCGCCGTCGCCTTCCGCCGTCCCTTTCCAGAACAAGCACGCAGCCGGGCTTCCGGAAACCTTCGCTTATCAACACTTAATTAAGGGTTTTCCATTTGGCAACGTTTCGGTTGTTCTACAAATGATTCTGCCCTTGGTGATTCCAGCTAATATAATGGCGTAGTTATCATTCCACTGAAAAGGGGCATACTGTTGCAGCAGCATTAAGTTCCGGAAATTCAGTTTTATCAAGATACTACTACGTACGCAGATTGCGACTAAAACTTAATAAGGCGCCTTCTCGGAATATAATTCGCGTTTGAAGCACAGATGCGAGCAATAAGGATGACATTGCTACACATGTGAAGTACCTCAACGCGATTACGCTTAAAACATTTGGCTTGCAGGATTTTTGTAACAAATGCATATTCACTATGTCACAATTTTTAAATAAAACCTTAGAAAAATCGCTTCGTGAATGACATGTGAAGTTCTTTCATAAATAAAGAATATCAAAAGCTATTTGTAGCTGATTTTTTTCGGTTCAGTGAAACTTTTAGTTACATTTTGTCTCCAATTTGTAATATTTATTTCATAGTCAACATTGCTTTAAAATAGAGAGAAAAGAGGCAATGCAATATATAATTAATACAATATTGACTTATTTGTAGAGTAAACGTTTCTTACTTTTATAATTGGGTTTCCAGGAAGCGTTGTTAAACAGGCGTGATATTATAATTACATATATTTTTATTGTCTTTCCTGCGTACGAATGCAGTACAATAGTTTCACTTTTTCATTTTCTTTCACATATTTTTACGTTTTGTTTCTATGTACGGAATGGTACGTTGCGAGTAGCGCGAAAGTATAACTTCAGCAGAATCTTGTAGCAATTTATAGGAAAAAATAAAACCCCATACGCAAGTTGCCACGGAAAAAATAGCTTTAAATCGTAAACAATGTACATTATGGTTAGCCNAAAAATAAAACCCCATACGCAAGTTGCCACGGAAAAAATAGCTTTAAATCGTAAACAATGTACATTATGGTTAGCCAAAGAAGGACCCTCACAGACGAGATACAAAAACTTGTGTCCAACTCGCTAGCCTCTAAGTTTTCATCGTTGCCCTCCGGTAAATATATATTTTTAATGTGAAAATATATTTCGTCCTCGTGTTGTTTTCGCTCAGCTTGAACTTATGGACACACTTAAAGCNAAAAATAAAACCCCATACGCAAGTTGCCACGGAAAAAATAGCTTTAAATCGTAAACAATGTACATTATGGTTAGCCCAGGAAGGACCCTCACAGACGAGATACAAAAACTTGTGACCAACTCGCTAGCCTCTAAGTTTTCATCGTTGCCCTCCGGTAAATAGNTGTGTCCAACTCGCTAGCCTCTAAGTTTTCATCGTTGCCCTCCGGTAAATATATATTTTTAATGTGAAAATATATTTCGTCCTCGTGTTGTTTTCGCTCAGCTTGAACTTATGGACACACTTAAAGCAGACAACTGACTACTGGCAGACTGACCCCTCACAAGACTGAAACCTAAATGACACATTATGAGCCATAAATGACCCATAATGAGCTGTAAATGACCCATAATGACCCATAAATGACCCTTGATGACCCACAATAGCCCATAAAACACCCATAATGATCCATAATGACCCATAAATGATCACTGATGACCCAAATTGGCCCATAATAATCCATAAATGATCCATAAATAACCCACAATGACTTATAAATGATCCCAGATTGCAGTGCGTACGGTTCTTAGTGCGGGGCTAAGTGATAAGCTTGCGGTGCTAGGTGCGGTCCATGCAGTGCTAAGTGCGGTGCCAAATGCAGTGCGTGTGGTGCTAAGTGCGGTGCTGATTGTGATGTGTGTGGGTCGCAAGTTAAAATAAATTCCCCATGTTTTAAAATAAAATTATGTTGTCCGACGTCTAAAGCTGAAAGGTGGATACTTTATTTAATAATCTCGCTTTAAAAAATATATATCCAGGTCCATCGGTATATTTAATAGCTTCCTGGGTAAATTTTTTGTAATTACTGTATTTTCACTTTGCACTAAAAGTGGCTAGCACCACGGCGGGCCCCTACCACGTTCCACCATTTGTCGTTGAAAAAATGTTGCACTGTACTGAATAAGGCAACGCGGCCCCGCCACGAGCTGGCCTCCACCAAGCTTTACCATTCGTCGTTGCAAATTTGAACTTCGTACTGAACCACGTCCAGGTCCCTGCCATGGACAATCCCCCACCATGGTGGGCCCCCACCACGCTTCCCAATTGACTGTTGTGCAACTGGAACTTTGTACAGACCCACGCGCATAACCACGGGCGGGCCCCCACCTGCATTCCCATTCGTCCGAACTGCCTGTCAGCCAATGGAAACTGTCTGCGTTTCTCTATACGTAGGGTACAGTTCACAGGGGCATGACCAATTTTCTGCACAGTGTCCCTATTTGCTGTCGCAGAAATTGAATTTTCAACTTTACTGCTTTCCGACCAATGAGCATTCCCCTAGAAGCTGTCGTCAAGACCCTAAATGAAGGCCTTAATTACGGAGGGGAAATAAAAATTTTAGTAAAAGTTTTCAACTTAAAAAAAAATCGAAATTAACAATTTCAAATTAAATAATTTTTCGTAATTACATAACGGTGCTAAAATTATTTTGTTGGGAATTTATGCAAATTTTGCCATTTTTCCTTCAAATCGATGTATATTAAGAACGAGAGAGGGTGGCCTACGGAGAAGGGACGAAGGCCATCCGCGGAGTGATATAAAGAAAATAGTTCTCAAAATCTGAAATTAGCTAGAAACGCACCTGCTTCCTTCCATTATGTCTTGTAAATTTGCTTCGTGCGATTCCGAGCGCTTCTCCTTCTACGGCCATCTTGCTTCCAGACTAGCTTCTCCAGTCTATTGGTAAGTAAATATTATCTCGCTTCTGCTGCTCTCTTTGTTTAGGAAACCCACCATACGCCTTTAATAAGCATAGAAAAAACCGTGTGTGCAATAGGTGTAAACGTGCGTCTCCGATAAATGTATATTTAAATAAAAATAAAACCAACGCCCTATATCGTTAAACGCATTTTCCCTTGAGTATTCCTGCGTCTGACCCAGTAAGAAGCGAGTGTGCCGTCAGCTGTTGCCGCACGTGACGTACGTGATATTGCATTGTGCACGTAGCAAGGACGAGCCCAAGGCTGTCGGCGTCCGGCTGAGTTGGCGTATATGGGTTACATGAAGATCTCTCTGGTTGGGTCCTACATTTTTTGTGCAATACTTTTAATAATGCTGGTAAAACAATTTGCATTATAATTTTGGCGTGACGTGAGTTTCACAGTTTTTTTTTGTGCGATGATGCACAAAAAATTAATTGGTAATCAGCGAATCGATACCGGTGAGACAAGGACTTACACATTACTCAATTTTTTTTTCTCAGAAAAAAAAATGTTTCTATGTTAGGACTTGCCCACAATTTCATATGTAAGTTTAGTATTTCTTTTTAACGTTTTGTATATTCGTAGGATTTCTCCTGGTCCTTCAGCGTTGAGCTGCCTCTGGCGCGTTCCGCTGTGATTGCAATCGAGACTTTCCAACCCGGCTCATCTCACCTCTTTGCTTCGGTGATTTCTAGAGAATGCTGTACTACCAATACTTTTTTTAATAAAACCGCAAACTGGGTAATTTATTTTAAATTCCATATTAANTGCAATACTTTTAATAATGCTGGTAAAACAATTTGCATTATAATTTTGGCGTGACGTGAGTTTCACAGTTTTTTTTGCGATGATGCACAAAAAATTAATTGGTAATCAGCGAATCGATACCGGTGAGACAAGGACTTACACATTACTCAATTTTTTTTTCTCAGAAAAAAAAATGTTTCTATGTTAGGACTTGCCCACAATTTCATATGTAAGTTTCGTATTTCTTTTTAACGTTTTGTATGTTCGTAGGATTTCTCCTGGTCCTTCAGCGTTGAGCTGCCTCTGGCGCGTTCCGCTGTGATTGCAGTCGAGACTTTCCAACCCGGCTCATCTCACCTCTTTGCTTCGGTGATTTGTAGAGAATGCTGTACTACCAATACTTTTTTTAATAAAACCGCAAACTGGGTAATTTATTTTAAATTCCATATTAAGATTTATTTAAATAAATCCTTTGTGTTTCTGTTGTAAAAAAAAAATTATAGTGGTGCCCGAGATTTCTAGCGTTAATCTTCCTTAGCAGCTTCGGCTGAGCCGGGTTCGATTCCCAGCAGNAGATTTATTTAAATAAATCCTTTGTGTTTCTGTTGTAAAAAAAAATTATAGTTCCTTAGGAGCGGTGGTGCCCGAGATTTCTAGCGTTAATCTTCCTTAGCAGCTTCGGCTGAGCCGGGTTCGATTCCCAGCAGGGAACGGCTCATCTCTGCACGCTCACTCAGGTGTGTAAACGCCTTTCTCCCAGCTACAAAACATGACTTATATTCTGGGTAGAAATGTTTTACCATACNGACTGTTCTTTAAACACTTGCCAGTCACGAGGGTTACAATTTGAATTCGTCTGTACTGACACTTAAAACTGCCCCAGCGATCAAAAATGCATAGTGTCGTATGGCCCTGTAAGTACACGTACTCAATATAAAAACAGAAAAACATATAAATATGAGGCCAAAAATAAAAATACTGTTAAAAAAAAAATATCACTGTCTTTTTTTCAAAACAAATCACTTGATAAAAAAAACATCGAAACTGTTAAGCATAAAAATTACGTGTTAATTATTATTCATTATTCTAGCTCAAAAAGCATGTGTTACAACGTGTGATGTTGGTAATGACAATAAATAGTTATCAAGTAAAGTTTTATTGAGTTTTATTGCCGTATTTTTCAAATAGAATTTCTTACTTTAATTTTTCTGTTTCAGGTAGCACCGGTAAATCACATTTCATTGTTTGTTATCAAATATTAATTTTGTGTCACTCCAGCGCTCAAATATAGTGTTATTTATATTATAATTTAATATAATGTGTGTTATAGGGCACTTCTACAACAGAGCTCCGTATGGGATACGATGGGTGTGTTGTTTATTTTTCTGAGTTTTTCTTATTTGGAATGTCTAAATGGAAGGTCACGAAATTCACAGGCACCATAGTCTAGTCTCCTACAATTAATTCAAATCTCGAATTAGAGTCCACGTTAACAAAAGTTTTTTTTTTCGAAATATTCACTTTACTATAATCTAGTACTTTTTCCCCAGATGGAATAAACCGAAAACACAACAANCAAATCTCGAATTAGAGTCCACGTTAACAAAAGTTTTTTTTTTTTTTCGAAATATTCACTTTACTATAATCTAGTACTTTTTCCCCAGATGGAATAAACCGAAAACACAACAAATTACCAAAAATCCTAACAGGAATGCACAAAGACTAAATAACTGCTACATTATGCTTCGTATTTTCGTTTATAGATGCTTAGAATTACACAGCAAGTGATGTGTAATGTTTACTGGAAGCATCCGTGCAAAATTGAATCACGAAATCTGAAAATTAATTTTTGTAAGCACGTTTGAATATATTCAGAAATCGTTTTCAACCGCCATCATTTACAATACGTTCACAAAACACACCACATAAAAAAACTGGGAACTTTATAATTTCGTACAATTCTACACGGTTAAGCAAAAACGTGCTAGAAGGTTGAATCAGGTTGTTACGCACAGCAAGACTAAATATTGCGACACCTTCCTGAACATTATGTGTTCCGAACCACACAGACATCTACGCGGTTGTCGTAACACCTGTTGGTGGCATCATTCGCGCTTTTTGTACTACCGAAAACTTTTCTCCTATCAAAATCCGATGAACCAAAGGGCTGAGTTTCTCCTGCCAACCAAATATGGAGTTGATCTAACTGAATCCTCCTCTGTTGACATCAAAAGCTGACATCATTCAGTGGTATTCATGACGATATTTCTCCAGAAATATGACGTCACAATACCTTTTATTCAGAACTTGGAAGGCGAATTTCCCTACATCGGGATCCGAATATAGTACCTTATAGCTTGAGAACACCTTGGCAACCTAGGCAATGGAGATAAAATTCTTGAACGAGTTTCCTGACACTTCAGTTATCGTCGACGATATTTTATTTTGCAATTGGCTACAACCAGCATTGTCGTTTAGCTTATATTTAGTTATGGCCGGGACCTACACAAATGGATGTTACGGAAGTCACGATTTGTTCCACTGGCCGTAAATGTTAAACTCTAAATCCACACGAATATATAAATGAATTAAATTGTGGTAACAGTTTAACTCATCCGTATTGTAACTAAGCCATAACTCTAATTAGCCAAGTATATATTTACACTATGTAATTTACCCTCCTTTCCTCTATAGAACCAAATTATATCCCAATTTAGAAAATAATTAGTAGTTGTTTAAGGTGAAAACAATATGTGACGACGTATCTAAATGACATATGTATTTTATATTTTAAATATTGTATGGCATATCAGTATAGCATTAATAAAAATCGTAAAAGAAGCCAAGTAATATGCGGAAGATTAAGTAAGATGTCTCGTGACAAGATCAGATACACCTAATGACAGAAGCGGCCGCGGTGGCTGAACGGTTAGACAGCTTGCCTCCCACCAAGGCGAACCGGGTTCAATCCCTCGCAGATTTTCTCGAGTGGATATCGTGCTGGACGATGCCACTGGTCAGAGGGTTTTCTCGGGGATCTCCCGTTTCCTCCGCCATTTCATTCCGGCACTGCTCCATTCCCACCTCTCTTCATCTTCATCAGCTCTCAAGACCTCGTTGTTAGGAGCTGCCCCAGATCTCTCAACTCAACCCTAATGACGTAACAGTACATAATCTAAACTACACAATATCGTTCCTGCCGGCGAGTACGAGCAGTAATAAAGGAGATGCAGTTGGGCTGCTTCCAGCGAAGTCGGGTTACACCTGAAGTTGCTGCCCGGGATAATTGCGTTCCCCCGAACTCGCCGCCGTGTCCTTGCGGTCTGGCTGGTAAGACCCGGGGCCAAGAGCCGGCGTGACTTAGTCACGTCTGCAGTCATTCAGCCGCTCTTCCTTTGTTCCTTGTAAACACTCAGCTGGAGTGAACGCTCCCCCACAGCCTCAGTTCTGCCCCGCGACTCCACGGACGTCTCTTCGTCGAGGTGGTAACACTCGGTGGTCCTACACAGTATAAATACACAGAACAATTTCAAACTTAGTTATTGTCTGAGCAGTTGCTTGGTGCGTGGCCCTGCGCATGCCTTCAGACGTGGAATACGTCTTTGAAATAAAACCGTTACGTGGGGCGTAAGGACGCAAACAGCGATGTAACGTTGATCCATTCCGATTCTATAACGTCACGACTAATAACACGAATTAAGTAAATGTGGTCTCGTTCAGTCGGGTGTTCGTGTAGGACGCGAGAATTGCCTAGAGTTGGCGCTGTGCATGTGCGAGGCGCAGGTGGGGGCCCACGGCGACTGGCAGCAATTGTCGACGTGGGCGAAACTTTCACACATATATATGTATACTGCATAACCCGCTAACGCATAGCTATGTATTCACGTAAAACCTACATACGTGTTCCTGGCACAGCCACACTCCAATTTTTTTTTTTTATTTGACAACTTTTCATTGTAATCCTAATATTTAGCATATACTTGTGATGTTATTTACTTTGTTGACTTGAAGTACACAGCTGGTGTTTATTTTTACCCGAACTTTCTCATCTGCAATAAATATTAGGAGACATTAGTTCAGATATATAATTAAATGAGAAATTAAACTAAATAATGATTAATAAGCGATTCGTTTTATATTTTGGACTAATTTTAACCGTAAGTTTTAATTATTAATTGTTATTTTTAATGAGAAAAATACTGAAAGTATAGAAAGTGTGTAAAACAAATAGTTATCAAATTTAAAAAAAAACTTTATACTTTGTTGGTATTGGGACACAAAATATTGAAGAAGATAAAAGACATGCTGTCGGCAAGGGGNAAGTTTTAATTATTAATTGTTATTTTTAATGACAAAAATACTGAAAGTATAGAAAGTGTGTAAAACAAATAGTTATCAAATTTAAAAAAAACTTTATACTTTGTTGGTATTGGGACACAAAATATTGAAGAAGATAAAAGACATGCTGTCGGCAAGGGGACTGCAAATTATCAAATCGAAAACCGTGAAATATGCGTCGATATTTTCCGAATCCATTATGGCGAAGAACGTCTCATGACGTCATGGCCGCTACAGTGCCAGGGCTGACTAGAGAAGTAGAGTGGAAACGAGGGCAGGCAGGCGGCTGGTGTATAAGAGCAGACGACGTAAGGAGTCCGCGGAGCTGACAGCCCACAGGATGACGACGGCTACCTGCACACAACCCTCCAGGCGGGGCGAGCCCTCGAACGAGACTACAGTAATTGAATAAAACAGTGGCCAACTCTGGGTATCTGCGATTAGCAGCACCAGCTTCACACAGAGTCCCTTGTTGAACTTAATTGCAACGTCCTTAATACGACGCCTCTGAGAAGGCTCTTTAAAGTAACTTAAGGAGCTGGTAAATGTTTGAAACCCTTAACTGAAGTCTTTACTTTAATTTACCTAATTTGTTCGGCGTGGTCCTTGAGGTAGCGTTAACCTTAGGTAAATGCCACGGCGTAACAACGTCATTCAACGTTATGAAACTATTTCTTTGGCTAGTAATGTTTATTGCAAGGCGTATTTGCCTGCTGCCGTCTGAGGTGCTGGAATCGTTCAATTTGGAGGTAACCAGCCAGACTGCAATCAGTGTCGGAACGGCCGTACGAATTGTTCACTTACTCGAGAGTCGGAAATCTGTAGTCACGTAACTTCACCAGTCTATAGAACGGTGATTTCCCGTCGGAGACCACCACATCCCATCCGCATCTACGCCACGACGTGCAAAGCGGGAAGTAGTTTTTGTGATTTCAGGATGGTTACTGGAATACCACTGGGACCCCGCTGGCCGATCCTCACGCAATGACGATCCGGGTTCGAATACCGGAGGGTTCGCTCTCGGATATTCACGTGTGGGCAACGTGGCGGATTGGTCGTAAGGTGGCGTTTTTTCGGGATACTGTATCCTCGGATCTCGTTCAACGTTGCCCTTCAGAGAATATGGGCAATCGCGGGCTCGACCTCAGATGATCAACATCATATGATTAGTGTTGCCCCTTACTTAGGATGCAAATCCCTTTGACATTTATTACTTTTATCGTTTGAGAAAGGTTCTTTTTTTCAAGGGGACCTAAACGAAAAGGGCCCATGGTTGGCTCAGTTGGTTAGTCGTTGGCCTTTCACATCTGACGGCCCCAGTTCGATCCCAGGCCCCGCGGACGGAACATTTTCGGACTGGGGGGTTCTCCTATGAGGAACGTGACGGACACTGCCACGATGTGAGGTATTTTCTCGGGCTCTCCTTTTTCCATCCCCGTCTTTATATTGCAGCGCCTCTACCCCATCTCATTTCATTTCATTCATTCTTCGGGATGGCTGGAGTGACAGGTCTTACACAAGGAGGATGTATGTAGTGCAGCCGGCTCCAATCAACGGCAGCCTCCTCTTAACCACGCGTGACCCTGCCTCAGGCGGGAACATGAGGGTTTTAGTTTTCACAGACGATTAGGCGGTGTTTCCCGGCAGAAGCCGAGGTTGGTCTCTCCCCCGCCATTTCCCAGAACTAATCCCCAGTTGGTTGTACTCGGATCACTGCTTGTCTTCTTTAACCACACTTATTGGATCCTGCATATTTATATTAAACCGCGTGGCTTCCCCGAAAAATGTCGTCTAGAATCAAGCCGTCCAGTTACTCATAATCTCAAACGTCATTCTTTCTCAAGAGAAGTCTGTTCTCTACTCATTTCAGTCCAGCTCTGTAAGTTTCTATGAAAGCTAGGGTTCTCATATTAACCTCCAATAACACCGCATCATGACCACTGCCACCTCCAATATCCTTATCACACTTNAAGCTAGGGTTCTCATATTAACCTCCAATAACACCGCATCATGACCACTGCCACCTCCAATATCCTTATCACACTTTTGTTTCCACCCTCATCTGTCATATTAGAGTAATTATGTTACCTCCAGTTTAGTGCTTGGTGTTAGTTGGGAATTATTTGTCAACGTATGTGACTCGTTCAGTCGGGCGGCAAGAGGAAATCAGATACGGGTAACTCTGGACCATGACAACATGCATTCGTTAGCCTTGATCAGCTATCAGTCCATACTGGTGATTAATTCACCATTAAGGGGCCAACCTGTCTGCATCGTTTGTCTTCTTTTTTGGCCGAGGGACGTGGGAGCTATAAGGGTTACACTGGCACGCACTACAAGAGCGTCATCGCCACTATGCACAGGGCTCTGAACTGACGTGCCGTGTTCTCATAGTGCTGCGTGTACCTACGGGACTTTCAACGGTGAGCTTATAATTTTATTGATGAAAAGTCTGTTGCAATGTTCAATAAAGGCGCCTATCGTAGTTTGACTCGCGTCCGGCTAGTATCTTTTGATATGCGGCAGCCTGAATAAGTCATTTTCAACTATATTGGAGGCATCCAAACTAATATTTATAGCAATCGTGGTAACTTTATAGTATTATTCCTTTCTCGTCAGGGCTATGGTGTGTCTACGTGGGCAAACATACTGAGGGTACGTTTAATAGTTTCGTAAAAAAAAAAAACAGGATTTGAAACACACTGCATCACAGTTCAAGCGCCAGGCGAGCGGAACCCGCAAGGCTCCAGCATACCTGGGTTTGAAATACGTTTCAGAGTGCTTGAAATACGTTGTAGAGTGTTTGAAATACGCGTTTTTCTACGAAACTATTAAACGCGCGTCCAATGTGCTGATCTACACACACATCAGACGAGGGCTGTCGGGTGCTTTCAAGACGCCACGCACAGTAGAAATACCATTTCAGAGCACTTCAGTAAGCCTAGAGACGGCTTTTTCAAAGTAATGTATATCCAAATGTTTGCGTGAGATACACTCGAAACTATTCAAGGGACCTCCAGTAAACCTTCCCGCAGACTTTCCACCAATAACATAACAGGGTCAACGATGAAAGATAGATGCAGAGCGACGAAAACACTGCGCGTCAGTTGAGAGCCTCGCGTTTAGAGGCGGCGACGCACTTGATGCGCGTGGTAGTGTCGCCCTTATAGCTTCCGCGCTTCTCGTCCTCAAACAAGGGGGAAAGAGCGCTAGGTAGGCTGGAGCGCGTACCTTGCGACGCTAGTCGGCTCCAGCAAACTCCTGCGACGTTGGTCGGCTCCAGCCAACTCCTGCGACGCTACTCGGCTCCAGCCAACTCCTGCGACGTTGGTCGGCTCCAGCCAACTCCTGCGACGCTACTCGGCTCCAGCCAACTCCTGCGACG
>NQII01003622.1:93336-107388 GCA_002778355.1 Clitarchus hookeri | reverse complement strand
TCTAAAAACACCCACCAATTGGCTACAAGAAGTCAGAAACGACCTAAAATCACTTTCAATTACAGAAGAAAACACGAGAGACCGTGAAACCTTCAGAAGATTGGTCGACACTGCAAAATTTGAACCCAAAATCAGAAGGAAAAACAACTACACCTTCACGGAGGAAAGAAAACAAAGACAGTCACAACTCATGAAGGAATATTGGGCAGCAAGAAAACTCAACCAAAATGGTTCCAAGCGCTCTTAAATAGGGCAAATTCAAATTTAAAAAAAAAATGAAATTTCAATTCAATTAAATAATACACACTTTTATGTTTATATAAAGACACAAGGTGGCATAAGTAAAAAAAAACCTTGCGATTCATAACGTAGTTATAAAACAGCCAAACACGTCATAAATGGGATGATTTTTCTAAGGTTNAAAAAAAACCTTGCGATTCATAACGTAGTTATAAAACAGCCAAACACGTCATAAATGGGATGATTTTTCTAAGGTTTGATTCCAAATGTGCCATTAATGATGGCAATTCCATTGAAATTGAGGACTCTTACAGGACGCTGGAGGAGTAGATAAGGATGTTTCTTATACATAAAATATTAAATGCAAGACAGACTACAAGTGCTAATATCCTGGAAGCCTTATGCATAAAAAATACCGTATGTCCTTACATTCTATTCGTGAATTGTCCACATATGTACACATCCACATCTGGATGTGGATGCACGGTATGTCAGACAAACTGCCACATTACATAAACATACAAATAACGTACTTTACCAATACGATGACATCAACCTATAGACCCTGATAACACCTAAATATAACATACACGCACAACAACTCACCAGCAACTCTTCAGTCTGGCAAAGTAGAGCACGCGGCACACGGCGCGTCAGCACCAAATACCATTCTGGTGCCAATGCGTATATTGCTCAGATGATAGCCAGTGCATCACGCTCATAGACACTCCTTCGCCGCCCTCATCTGACGTGTCGGACTACGAAGACCTCTCCGGAGCTATAGTGACAGTTCCAGCAACACCTGCATCACCGCCACACCTCCGTCACCTGCTACTGCGTGCGTGTCAAGCGAAGAAGAAGGTAAGACACAAACACCATCCAAACAACTGACTGTCGAATCCGCTCTTGCCTTGCCGTGCTCCCCTGGACAAATCAGGTCAGTCGCAAATGCGAAGCACCTCTCCTGACAAACCAGACAAGGGGGGGGGGTGCAATTTCGAACTGCCCCGCGTCGATAGTATTACGACAAACACGCATTAGTAAACCTGGTTCTCCTACCACTAGCCGAGGTGCCTGTACAGATCCGCCGGCAAATTGACCTCCATCCACCTTGGACGTTGCCGGTCCACGTAGTAGAAGCAATACACCCGCACGCGATATCGCCGAGGTCGTCTAACATCTCAAGAAGGCAATCAGATGGAAACACAACATTCTACACCTTTGTCGTCCACAATACCGGCGACCAATACCCGCACGTCAGAACACGATCTACAAACAACATCGCAGTTCCATCGTCTTCAAACACTCAGACCACACCCACGTTGTCTACGCGAGCACCTTCAATAATAATGCCCGCGCAATTAAGAGAAGTGCCGCAGCCCTTGACGTCGGCGATATCTCAGTTGCAGAGGCAATTTCCATTTCAACGAGTACGCCACATCTGACGATCTCTTGCACAATGTCTCCGCAAAGGTTTCGCTTCGTACTTCCGGTTTGGCAATAGCGTCGGGTCTCTAAAACCCTTCATAAATATGACTGAAAGTGCGCCACCAAAAAAACCAAATTAAAGAAACATCTAAGACGCACGTAGAAGAGAAAAAGAAACAAAATATAACACTTTCAGATGATGACCAGCAACATCGTAACAATGTAGGTAAAACCTTGCAAAACGCTCTTCATAAATATGACTGCGAAAGTTACGAAAAGTTCATAGAAAAATGTTTTATGATGAAAAGATCCAATCTCTCAAAACTTGCAGTACTTCACTTTCAGCGTATGCCAGGTAAATAATCTAATACAGAAACGCTTAAAAGAACCTAATCATAAAAAGTGCAAATTACCTCCAATTAATTCACTTAACATATCCCACGCCAGAACATCTAGAAAACATTCAATGGTTGCGTGAGTTTTTTCAGTCTAAACAACATGGACATAAGTCAATTTTATGCTGACTTTATCTGCATCCAAAGCCAATTATTCAAAAAAATAAATAGCCTTGTTAACATTGGGCCTACAAACACAGGCAAAAGTACGATAGAATGCCTGCTCACTAAACCAGTGATACCAACACTCAATAACAGAGAACGTGATAGATCAGCGTTTCACTTGGACCAACTTCCCAACGAAACAAGTTTTCTTTTCGAAGAACATTGTATTGAAAACACAAGCNATCAGCGTTTCACTTGGACCAACTTCCCAACGAAACAAGTTTTCTTTTCGAAGAACATTGTATTGAAAACACAAGCTTTGGAAATTGGAAACTGCTTCGTATAGGTTCGACCACAAATAACGACATGAAGCACAGCGACAAGGAAGGGATTGAAAGGTTGCCAACAATAATAAACATCAGCAATGAAATTCACTCGTGGTGTGAGAGCTCAGAGAAAGCANTCAGAGAAAGCGTCTCGAAATTCGCATCAAGAAATATTATTTTGAAAAACAAACTGATTATCATTCACTTGACGGATCCTTAAGACTACCTCCAAATAATCTCACATTCAGAGACACTCAAAATCACATTCTTCTACATATACACAGTATTGTTGATAAAATTCAAGAAAAATTTTTAAATCAATTGTTTACAACCACCTCATATATTGCTAGACAAGTTTACCAGAAACAGCATATACAAATGTGCACTTCCAGGAAGTACAGGTACTACAAGGATGAAAAACTAAAAAATGTATTATGGTGAAGATTTTACGGCGCCATTAGGAAAAAATTCAATTTTCATTACATTATTTTATCTGCTCTTAAAATTCCTGCTGAAACAGGAACCATGAAATTCCGTTACAGATTACGGATTGAAACAAACTATGAATATACTTTGTGTTCATCTACTTTTTCTAATGGCAGTCCATTCAGACGTGATAATTGCGTCTTACCTCAAGGACAAGACGTGGCGGATGGCATTAAGATGTGGTACCCAGGTTAAGCAACCGGGAACATCATGTAAGCAGAGACGTAGAAATAGGCCTACTGGGGAATTCCCGCGTCTAAAAATCGAGGGAATAACGCATCTTGTGTTCTACCTCACCGCTCTTTGCCTAAGGTGATGTGGAAAAGAACACTTCCACTTTTACAGAACACTCCGCATTACCGCATCCACACCCCAGTCCAGCTAATATCCCTTCCTTCCTTTAGACTAAGTCTACCTTCCGATGGTTGTCCTGATGAGCGGCTCTGCCAGTGCAGGGGTTTAGGATCTCCTTCTCCCCCTCTTTCAACGCCCCCTGCCATTAATAATGGCCGTTTAATTGAATCGAGGTAAAGCTGTTACAAACAAGGGGTGGCCTTGCCTATGGACGTCGTGGGAGATTGGTGACGCCTGCTTTGGGTATTTCACCGGAAGAATGTTGAGGCAATGGCAGCAGCCTTTGAGAACCATTGTGCATTTAAGATTTAAAACATNGGGTATTTCACCGGAAGAATGTTGAGGCAATGGCAGCAGCCTTTGAGAACCATTGTGCATTTAAGATTTAAAACATAACTTTTTATACCATCAAACGTCCACACTGAAAATGTGTGACAATATGCAACATTTAAACATTTAGTTAACAAGTGTGTTTTGAGTAAAGCCTTAGAATCGAATTCTGAATACCGTATGGGCTAATCAAATCACAATGCCATCCAAGTGAAATAAGAATTGCGAGCATAGAAAATCATAGAAAATACTTAAGTTGTGGGTGAACAGAGAGTTAGGTAATGCAAAAAAAAAAAGTACACAGGTACATCAGATTATATGGTTACAGATGACATCTTACCAACTTTAAGATATATTTGATGTATTTTTACCTAAAGACAACTTTCACATCTTCATCATGGTAGAATATGCCTTTTTAAGAAAATACATCTTAAAAAGTTTGCACTGGCACGCGCGCACAATTTGCATTTGTCACAGTTTCCATGCCTACAACTATGGCATATCACATGATACATAACGACGAAATACGACTTGTATACAACCTAATACAGAATAGGACTGCAAGGACTTGAGAAACGTTACTCCTGAGGAAGTTTTATCAGTTCTGTTTGTGCAACCATAAACAGCGTAAGTAACAATTTATATTTGACAAATAAAACAGTTTTGCTTTCCATTCGTTAAAACGCTGCCGTAAAAACTATTTGCACCTGGCACATAAATACGCACTAACTGAAAGCGACTTGGCAAATGTTTTAAACGTCGTAACATGGCGGCGGTAAAAAAAAAAGTGTAACTTCAGCTTTGTCACAACAAGCCATCTCCTTACTACTCCGAACTACATGGTTTACAATAGAATACACGGCAATGAAACAATCACTATCTTTGATCCCCTCCCCCCTCCTACCTACCGAGGCAACTGCGGTGAACAGCAATTCCAAGTAAGAAAATTAATTGATTCTCCCGTAGGACTGGCACATCCACAGCCCAACCGCCGCCGGCAGGTGAGGCCCTGTTCCATAGGTGTGCTTTTTTTTAGATTAGAAAAATTTTTAAGCAAAGGCAATTTCAATAAACGTATGTTAATTCAAATAATTTCTGGGTTTCTCACGCTATCTTTGAATGCAATAGCTCACAAATGATTGCAACAGGATATAACAGTTAAATAATAAAAAAAAATAAGAACAGTTTTGGTTGAGGTAAACTTAATTTAAATTACCTCAAAAAAATAACATTCACAGCTCAATACACGTTTAAGTTCTTTGTGAAATTCAGTGATGTAAAAACCATAATAAAAGATCTTTGAATACAATACACCAATTATTATTTTTTAGATTATTATTTTGAATATAATTAAAATTTTATAAAGTACTTTCATAATAAGTTGGTTATATGAACGTAACCCCAGGATCTGTAGAATTTTGATAATAATACATTACATAATCGTATACATTTTTTTTGCTATTTTCAAATTTTTATGCTAATAAAAAAAAATTAAACTGCCATTAAATGAATATAGCAGCAGCATATCTGTCTGTTGGGTTTCGCTGGTCTGCTGGCAAAACTGGCAGAAACGCCGAGTGAAACTCGTTAACGGGGCTTGTTGCCTCGGGTGAAGAAGCTACACCCGATCAGAATTCCATTTTCAGAAGTTCCAGGGCCAGCAACCCCACATCCGTCAACTCGAGAACTGCATTCACCTCAAGTCGTGGACCGCACTTATAGCAGAGAATTTGAGATGTTACATGGCTGAGAAAATGTCCAAGACGAACGAAAAAGACGCAATCATCACCTGAAAATCGCCTCAGCGAAACATTTGTAAACACCAAAGATAACCTTGTATGTGCTTGCCATTTACAACATTGCAGAGATCGACAGCACGATCGTCGTGCAGCGCAAAGAACATAATACATCACAAATAATTTCAAAGCAATATTACTAGTTAATTAAGAAAATATGCGTTGCAGATGAAATAACTGGACTTACAATATTATCGCTATAATTAATTATAAGAATAAGTGCAAAAGAAAGTGCCAACTGAAAAGTTTTTCTTTATGTTTACAATATTACTAAGAAAAGATAATATTTGTTTTACAACTTACAGAATCTTCTGTCACATATGTATTTCAGTTAAAGAAAACCTATTCTTTAATTTTATTTTTCCATCTTGAAATACTTTAACTATTTTATAGTAACTGCCATATTGGCGAGACCATGTATGTATATATATATATATATATATATATTTTTTTTTTTTTTTTTTTTTTTTTATGACTTCAAACTTTGCCCGATAGATGGCAGTGGGAACCAGGAACGAAAAGCTGTGCTTTAAAAAGAAAAAATAAAAACTTACCGAACAGCATAATTACTAAGAAACAACGCGTGCCAACAAAATAAACGGCACATCTTTATTCCAATAATAGATTATCAGTGACAAAAAAAATTTAGTTTTAAAAGCTATTTTTTGGATACTAGTGAAATACTGAATATATATATATGTGTGTGTGTGTGTGTGTGTGTGTGTGTGTGTGTGAATGTGTGTGTGAATGTGTGTGTGTGTATGTATATATATTCCATGTTCATAATATACTTGAAACGTGCAGTAATTACTTGTTAATATTCAATATTAGTTTTACACAGTCCATAGAAACGTGTTGTATTATTTTCTGTAGCGTTAAAAAATGAGCTTGGCACACAGGATTTTTTTTTTTTGCATTTAAAGGTATTATCAGTCGTATTAGCTAATATTTCACCTTATATAATAATGAACTACAAACAATATGAAAACTAAGCAGTATTTCGTTGTACCTCAGCACTATCCCCTGGCTTCATCAGTCTGCATAATTTACTTGGGATCACCCAAGTCATTGCCGTGAGTCGTCTCGTACTCGTCAGCAAGGCAGCAAGTCGTCTCGACATCAAAATGTAAATNGGGTAGCTGATGGGGGCAAGGTAAGGGAGCATAAAAAAAATAGTAAATGAAAATGAACTGAAGTGAGCAGGAAAAGGCACACTCCAAAGTCATGTGCAGGCTGGACACAGTTTAGCAATAACAGGCTCGAGTCTGGCAGTGTATCAATATCGCGCAGGGGAGAGAATGCAGTCATGGCATTTTCGAGATATTCGCGTAAAACTGCAAACCCAGAAAAAGAAGTTTGCACAGTGTTGTAATCGTGAGAGGACTGCTCGTGTACGGAATTAGACATCTGCAGGTCAAACGGCAGGCACAGCAGGAAATGTGAGACACCCAGGAACATACCACCTTCTTCATTGTTTCTTTTCCTAGGAATTTTTGGTAAGTGCTAGGGGACCGCGAGGCGAAGTTTGCACTGACGCGAAAAACCACGCCCAACAAACGACGTCGCTAGGCGCGGTCGCCACGTTTGTTTGTACGAGACAGCTGTGATTGCAGAGGCGTGGGTGCACGTGCACTCGCGCTTCATTCACGCCAGCCGTGCCTGCAAGCCGAGCCGCTTTTCAGGAGGCCCCGACACCAGTCATCTCTGTAACTGCGGTCACAGGAAGTCCCTGCCGTTCGAAATGTCCTGGGATCACACCCGAACATACTTTTATTGTCCTGAGAATGTGAAGGTATTTTATTTGGTATAGCCTCGTATAGGCCGTTCACGGTAAATTGAGCACTTTTGAAAGCCCTGCCGAAGATCCGCTAGTATGCAAACTGTGTAATATTCCACCATGTGTGAAATTAACGTTGTCCTGGGTTTGGTCACNCCTGCCGAAGATCCGCTAGTATGCAAACTGTGTAATATTCCACCATGTGTGAAATTAACGTTGTCCTGGGTTTGGTCTTTTTATTCATGCGTCGGTCATGTGAAACTGACGAATTATTAGAAAAGTAAACATTTCAAAAATTTGTTAATTCCCGTACTTATATGTACAAAAAAATAATTACAAGCCAAAATAAATAATTTTAATTATTCACAAAGGTTTACCTAACACTTTCAATTCAGCGATAAATACAGGAACTACTTTCCCTCTGTCGTTACCAACTTTACGGGGCTCATCTCAGTCAGTGTTCCCGTTAAAATATATTTCAAGGTAGGGGAAGTGACATTTTTGAAAGGTTGATTTCAAAAGTGCTCACTTTGCCGCGAATAGCCTTTAGACGGACTGGTCACTTCCCTCCTCAAAGTCCAGTCGTTAACAAAAAAATATATTTATTTTTTCTTTTGCAGGTTTTCTACTCTGCAGCCCCGCACATAACGTGTGGTATGCTTGCATCGCCTGAGCGTACGTATTTCCACTCTTCATTGAATCCTGGCACATGGACGTGTGAACATGTCACTTCCAAGCTCGCTAAGTGGTTCATCGTCACGTTACGTTTTCATGCCTTAAATGCGTTCGAACTGGTTTTTCTGTAATACATGTTTTGAAAGCAACTATTTAACGTGTGCGTGATCTATTTGCCCACGAAAAGAAGTAACACTTCAGGCTGCATAGGTCGGAATAAAACTTTTTAACATATCGCGCTTATTGCAAACACTGTTCTGAAGCTCTTAACTGCCAAAATCGAAATTTTCAGACGGTTATAGCTTAAAATATTAGGCAGGTGTACCAGTTTTTTTNGAAGCTCTTAACTGCCAAAATCGAAATTTTCAGACGGTTATAGCTTAAAATATTAGGCAGGTGTACCAGTTTTTTTGGCTCTTCAGTGTATGTACAGTGTTATGCTTGAGGAAGTACATACGTAACCGCTAACACACGGGGAAAAAAGGATACAAAAACACACAATGGCACGTACAAGCATGAAAATACACAAGTTCACGCCCACCCACGCCCTAGAGTTCTTACGTCCNGAAGCTCTTAACTGCCAAAATCGAAATTTTCAGACGGTTATAGCTTAAAATATTAGGCAGGTGTACCAGTTTTTTTTGGCTCTTCAGTGTATGTACAGTGTTATGCTTGAGAAAGTACATACGTAACCGCTAACACACGGGGAAAAAAGGATACGAAAACACACAATGGCACGTACAAGCATGAAAATACACAAGTTCACGCCCACCCACGCCCTAGAGTTCTTACGTCCNGAAAACACACAATGGCACGTACAAGCATGAAAATACACAAGTTCACGCCCACCCACGCCCTAGAGTTCTTACGTCCACGCTATTCTCTACCGGTCCCGGTTAAAAAAAATGCATCTTGACGAATGATGTTGAGATTAAGAGATGCTGTTGGGGGAAAGCTGGAGGTAATAGTGATGGCACGCGAACGAAAAGACAAACACCTCAGACTAGGCGGAACATTCAACAGATCACTCTTACTGCAAACACTATTTTTAAGCTCTTCAACATGGCCTAATAAACGGAATTTTATAGCTAGAAATATTCTGGGTGAACTCCTGCAAACTTTTACAACCCCCGCATTCAACTTTGCTACGGGCGTTCCGTCAATATAGAGACAGGTTCATCGCTGAATGCACAATAGGCACAGGCGGCAAGACGAGAACACGTGCACGCCAGTTCGGAGACTTGAACGAGCGGTGATGACGAACTTGATCGCCCTTATCGCTCCCACGCTTCTTCGCCTCAAGCGTGGAAAACTGTTGGTAACCAAAATATTCATTATTTTATGCTTGTACGAAACACCGTTCAACTTGTACACATTACTTATAAGAGCTCTTTCTTCGCATTAGAAGTTTATATCGCATAATTTTAGCACCATGGCATGTCTAAATCACAGTTTTTGTGTTTTTGGGCGTACGAAGAAAGCAAACGAACTCTTCTACAAAAATATTTGACATGGGTGACTAAAAGGTTATACGTTATTATAATTTAAAGGTATTATTAGCAAAACATATGTAAAAAAAAGTCATAGAATGCTAAATATCAAAGAAATTAAAAATGTTCCTTATTTGAACGATCTTCAATAATTGCAAAAACATTTAAGAGCGTAATTTTAAAAATTCCTTGAAGTAACTCATNTCCTTATTTGAACGATCTTCAATAATTGCAAAAACATTTAAGAGCGTAATTTTAAAAATTCCTTGAAGTAACTCATGGTATATTATTTCTATATACATTATCTTATTTTGGCAAAGAAGTAATTGTTTGTATGTCCCAAAAAAACTAAAATTGCAATTTTAACAGGTCAGTCTGTAAAAATATACCTTCAAAGTTTTTTTGTGTGAGGAAATAGTACTCGTAAGTAATGTTGAACAACATTTCGTAAACATATAAAAAATAAGTTTTTTCGGTGACAAGCACTTTTAAGGGACAACGCAATTACACCACATCGCCTTAACAGCGCAACTGCGAAAGAATGCCGACAGTGGATCTCCCGGTGCGTGGACGTAGTTCGAGGTTTTGAAGGGAAGCTTCGGAAAAACAAAGACCTGAGCATGAAGGCTCAGTTCAAGCGTACAACACTGCATGCGTGCGTAAAATTGTGTAAATGGCGATTTTTTTGTTAAGATTTTAAATGAAGTACAGTTCAGGATGTTGAATATGCTAAAACATTTTAAAACTAGAATGTCAAATAAATACCGGTTCAGTAATCGAATCACTAACCAATATGTCGGTAATACATCCGTACAGCTGCAAGCCGAAGATTGTTGGCCAAATTCTGGTCCATGCTAATAATTTTCATTTCAATTTTTTAGTCTATATTCGAAAAAGATTCAATTGAAATGAATATGATAGACGATAGTAAAATAAACATGTGAAGGTTTCATGCAGCACCGTGCTAGCATAGTACAACTTAAAGCGGTCGCCTTCCTGATGGTTGGACTGCGTTGCAGCATAATTTAAATAAGGTTTTTTGACTAAAATATTAAATTTATCAGTAGAATGATTATGGGAAGTTGGGCACAAGGGCACGGGGCACAGGCGCCAGGCGCCGGCCAGCCGCTATGTTGTGACGTCACCCGACCGCCATATTGGATCCAGGTAACCTTTGACCTTGACCCTGTACCCGTAATCTTTAACCCAAATAAAATTTAAAAATGCAGAAAAATTATAAAAAACAAAAAAAAATATTAAAAAAAATTATTTTTAAAATGTATTTAAAGATGTATTGTTTAGAAGGTCCGGGGTTCGATGACAGGTGGATCGGCTAAGCTCCCGACACACCCGACCCTCGCCAGGTCGACTAGTTTCCATCTCGTCAGCCATGTTAGATGTTAATGACATTGACATTCAACCTTTAAACAAAAAATTTCTAAAAAAAAAAAATATATATATATAAAAACTTAAAAATGTATAAAATATTATTAAAAATTATTATCAAAAAAAGGAACATTTCCAGAGGTCCCGCCACGATCAACCCTCTTCTTCGCCCACGAACTACATGCAGCCGCCAGGCGCAACTACCGCCGTCGCAAGGTCATGATTTGTGGGATGAACGACCGTTTTCAAGCCAACCTCGTCGAGATGATGCCGTATGCTTAGGTCAGCAAGGGCTACGAATAAATGTTGACAGTCATCGATGCCTATAGAAAATTTGCCTGGGCCAGGTCGGTCAAGTCGAAGAACGTGCGTGACGTCACCGAGGCCATGGCGGATGTGTTACGCGAAGGACGCATCCTGACTAATTTGCAAATTGACAAGGGGAAGGAATTCTCCAATGCAATGTTCAATGCCCTGATGAAGAAACACAACATAAATCATTATTCCACATAGAGCAATCTCAAAGCATCTATCGTCCGGAGGTTCAACAGGGCTCTGAATGGCTAGACGTGGAAGCATTTCGCGGCGAACAGAAACTACAAGTGGCTCGAGCTACTGCCGAAACTATTCCGCGAATGTAGTTCTACCGTTCATTCTACCACTCACATGAAGTCCGAAGATGTCAAGGACGACTCCCTAGTTCGGACCGTGCATGCTGTTCCGAAGAGGAAGGACCCACGCAAGCCTTAATCGGCGACCTTATGCGCATCTCAAATTAGAAAGGCGTCTTCGAGAAAGGGTTCACAGCGANTAGTTCGGGCCGTGCATGCTGTTCCGAAGAGGAAGGACCCACGCAAGTCTTAATCGGCGACCTTATGCGCATCTCAAATTAGAAAGGCGTCTTCGAGAAAGGGTTCACAGCGAATTTCAGCCCNAACTATTCCGCGAATGTAGTTCTACCGTTCATTCTACCACTCACATGAAGTCCGAAGATGTCAAGGACGACTCCCTGGTTCGGACCGTGCATGCTGTTCCGAAGAGGAAGGACCCACGCAAGCCTTAATCGGCGACCTTATGCGCATCTCAAATTAGAAAGGCGTCTTCGAGAAAGGGTTCACAGCGAATTTCAGCCCNTCTTAATCGGCGACCTTATGCGCATCTCAAATTAGAAAGGCGTCTTCGAGAAAGGGTTCACAGCGAATTTCAGCCCCGAACGGTTTGTGTTCGACGTATACGCAACTACGCTCCGAAGAACCTGCTGTCTCGAAGATCTGAACAACGTACCCATTCATGGCGGTTTCTACACCGAGGGGATCCAGCCGACGGAGTTTCCAGATGTGTATTTGGTGGGAAAGGTGTTGAAACGACGTAATGGAAGGGTGTATGTCAAGTGGTGGTGTATCTCTGCCTGCTACAATTCCTGGGTCGCTCAAGCGGACATCGAGAGGTGAATTCGCCATGGAAGAGGTCGATGTATATATAAAGTCTTTTATTCAAGGGCTTATGTGTTTCCTCGCGTCATTAAAAAAAANGCCATGGAAGAGGTCGATGTATATATAAAGTCTTTTATTCAAGGGCTTATGTGTTTCCTCGCGTCATTAAAAAAAAAGAAGTTCTAAAAAATATGTAGTGTTTTATTTATTTTTTAAAATATTGACCTTAAAAATTTAAATTATTATTAGTAAATACTTGATGCTTAGGTTTACCGAAAAAAGTTTGGAAAAGAACGATATTTGACATAAAATGTAAACGCGAAATAATTAGTTAAAGAAATNAGGTTTACCGAAAAAAGTTTGGAAAAGAACGATATTTGACATAAAATGTAAACGCGAAATAATTAGTTAAAGAAATGAAGACATCCGAGGAAACTGCTCAAGTAGAGACAGATATCCACAATGGATCACTGCCAGGAACCATGTCCCTGTACGCTGTGGAGGGGATTCAAGTCGAAGCTACCAAGGGCTACACAGGTAAAAAGTTAAATGCATAATTTAAAATAAAATGACGCACGTGGTACGGTGACTTCCACCATGTTTAGCCACGGCTGAAAAATAGCGATTAATGCATTATTATTCCAATGATGCACTCAGCTGTCGTCAAAATAATATTTACGGTATCATACTAGAGGAATATGCAGTTCCTGTTAGTACACCTGCTACAATAGTGTTCTATCCCTCATTCTCAATTATTATAGAACGAAATTTTTTTTNGCAGTTCCTGTTAGTACACCTGCTACAATAGTGTTCTATCCCTCATTCTCAATTATTATAGAACGAAATTTTTTTTTCCCTAGTACTGTGCTGCATTCCTGAAACATATTTTTGAGAGCAGCGCGTTCCCTACAATTATTTTTACTGAATTCTGCACACAAATTATAAAATACTTTTTTTTCCTGCAGTAATGCAAACATTACATGCAGAGTCAAACGGTAGACATATCTTTACAAACACTTATGTTGCCTGCGAAACTTAAATTGTTTTAAATCACTACATTTATTTTTATCAACCAATTACTAAATTTATACGGAACTCGTGTTACGGGATAGGCCTGCGGAAATGAAATAAGTCTAGTATTTAATTTTAAACGCAATTACTCTTCCTGTTCGAGTATTTCGTTATTGCGAAACTATTGACAGATAATTAAGTTTCTCAGTGATCCCTCGTACTGATTGTTAACTTTAGGATTCTATTCTTGAGTGTTTTTGATAGTGGCCTTTAGAATATAAAGTCACATATTAGCACATATAATTATTTTGTGTCTGAGAAAACAAAATGTGCCACAGATACGGTGTGATACGTGTCTGCTCACGCATATATGATATGGCTACGAGAGAAGAAAAACGGTAATAATATCAAAATCAAGTGTAGTCACACAATTTTTTCTTTTCGTGGCTATCTACCGAACTGCAATCAAACGGTCGGCAAATAATTTATGTCTACCTTACAACGGAGTTAAATGCTCACACCAGTGTCTACAATGTCGAACCCGCGTCGCTGTACGTACAGAGCCGCGAGCTTTGACACATAAGTGTATGTGTGTGTGTGTGTGTGTGTGTGTGTGTGCGTGTGCGTGTGCGTGCGTGTGTGTTGTAACCTTTCGTGTCCTCCATAAGCTGAAATTGAATTCGTTTTGTAGAGACACGCACTTTGCGGGAAGTTATTTAGCCTGTAATAAGCGTCATTTTCACCGGCAAGCTCAGACTTGGCGGTGGCCGGGTAGCTTTGGGCATGTCCGCAGCTGACCCCTTGCCCCGCCGCACCCCGC
>NQII01003622.1:49272-92634 GCA_002778355.1 Clitarchus hookeri | reverse complement strand
TTGCCCCGCCGCACCCCGCTCGCTGTCGCTAGAACACCCTACCCCTCTCCAAACCAACCACGGCCCGACCAGGTATCAGTGTCGCCGCAGTGACATCCAGATAGCCGCTGCGCGCGATGCCTGGGGTCCCTCTGCGCGACCTTTCATTCAAGGACTGTTCATACGAACGATGTTAAAGGCTTTTCTACAACCGGCATGGCGTTATAGCATGGAATTATATACCCTTAGTTGAAAGGTTTCTCGCGTCTGTGCGTATTGTGGCGTTAAACTTTCTTGTAATATACATTTTTTTTTTAAACCAGCCAATCGGAATGCCATGAAAATTATTTTTCCCACCTATAACGTTCTTTTTTTTCTGTTTCCTGCCATTGCTTTTCCCGTCTATAAGATAGATGTTTTCAAAGCAGCAGCATTACTCTATAATAGCAGCGCAAATACAAACGCAACACGTTCATCGCGTTGAGGTAAGTGAACTCGTCCACTTCATTTTCACGACGCAACTCGGAAAACAATTTAGATTACGTCAATTGCGAACAACGAATTTTTTCTTAAGATGTGTTTTATGTCAGTTACACTGTGATATTTGTGACATTTTTGATAGACGACCCTTAAGGATGGTTAAAAGTAGGCTATATCACAAATAAAGTTCGACTACGGAAATTGTTTTTTAACAATTATTATATATTATCGTTGGCGAATTTTAATTTACCGAGAAAATTAAATTCCTATCGCTCATTAGTAAGTGGCATGCGCGTGCATGTGAAAAAACAAAATTTCTTTGGTTTTTTTTTTTTCAAACACGCGACTTTATTAATATACAAGTGACGCACGGCATCCAAGGCCGCACAGCAGCTTACGTGCGTTCAAGGTCAGTTCACGTGCACTTGGCTCGGAGGTCGCCGACACTCGACCCCTTCCTTTCCCCGCAGTGGCATCATGTTGTCGCCAGCACTCTTCACCTGTCATGACAGGTGCGTCACGAGCCTGCCCGCGCATCCTGACGATTTAATTTTCATAAAACACACAGCTGAAAGCCTCCTTTTTTTTTTTTTTTTCATTAAATTCTTTTTTGTCGAAAACAAAAAAAATTAATTAATATTCGCATATTTTTTTTACAAGGTCCTGCCTGGAATGCGCTATCGCATTATACCAAAAAAAATATATATATACTTTTATTTACAAAACTATTAACAGTTTAAAGTGCGATTGCAAGGGGGAAAAAAAGGGGACGGGGGAGGGGATCCCGACGTACTGTACGTTTGATTTCGCTAAAAATTATTTAGGTCGAAAGAATTAAAAGTTTTTTATTTTTATATACCTTCTCGTGTATGGAAAATTACATCTTTGAACTCGTAAATAAATACACACTGGTGATCGGCACACTAACAGGGGTCGTGGTAGTCGAGCGAGTGGATAATCTATGGAAACGGATTTTTTTCTAGGAAATTCAATAAAAATGAAAAAATGTGAGCCAATATATTTAAGAAATTTTTTTAAATTAGTTTTTTTATAAAATTAATTTTTTATTAATTTTGTTTTTTTGGTTACGGCTTGTTGGAGTTGCCAGCCGTAGGTTGTGAGTGTCGAGGGGGAGATGAACAAGGCCACCGGCTGCGCCTGTGACGTCATCCAAGATGGCGGACAACCCCGACTCTGAAATACTGATTCCTGTGTCCCTGCAACCCCATAAGCACACTACTGCCGTCGTGGGTTCTTTGCTTTAGTTTCTATGCACACAAAGAAAATCGTGGGGTGGCTGGGTCAGGGACAAGACCGTTCATTTTACACGAATACGTCTGCGTTAGCGGGTACTATTTTCTTTCGGATATTGAAATTAAATTAAAGTAACGAAATTTATACTTTACTTTTATGCCGTACATAGACAGATCCAGACGATATCTTTCGTTTGGCACCAAAATAAACGTGGTAGTCCATTGGAGTCGCGAAATAAACTGCCCGGAAATTTTCGCCCACGTCCTAAATAGCCGCCAGTCGCCGTGGGCCCCCACCCCGCACCTCTCGCATGCGCTGCGCCCACTCAAGGATATGCTCGCATCGTAGTCGCATGCCCCATCGAACGAGGCCACATTTATTTTAAAAGTGTTATTAGTCACTGTGTTATAGTGTAGGGATATTTCACCCTCCTGTCTAGGTACCTTCCTAATGTTTAGGACTGATTGACGGAGCCTCGTACTGTACTGTGGGCTCGAACTCGTCATATACGAGTTGTGTTCAAAAAATAAGGTGACTTTGCAAATTTCGAGGGCTACGCACATTCGATTATCGATTGTTTTTATTGTTATGTTGGTACACATGNCGGTGGGCTCGAACTCGTCATATACGAGTTGTCTTCAAAAAATAAGGTGACTTTGCAAATTTCGAGGGCTACGCACATTCGATTATCGATTGTTTTTATTGTTATGTTGGTACACATGTCCCCAACATATGTTGACATTATCAGCCATTTTGCATTGCTAGTTTGTTTGTGACAGATATAAAGGTTAGATTTGTTCTGGTGTGCTTGGCGATTTTTTGCTATCGCAAGCAATGGATCAAAGAATCTGTATTAACAACACCGTAATCATGCCTCAGCCACCGTATTCACCGGACGTGGACCCCTGTGACTTGTTCCTGTTCCCAAAACTGAAAAGACCCATGAAAGGACGGAGGTTCACCACGATTGTGGAGATAAAGATCTGGGAGACTTCAATGCCATACCAAAATGCGCATATCATAAGTGCTTCGAGGATTGGCAAAAAGCGCTGGCACAAGTATATTATATCTGAGGGGGATTACTTTGAAGGGGACAAAATAGATATTGATGAATACGTAAATATATATCGAGACAAAGTCACAAAATAACAAGTCACCTTATTTTTTGAACACACCTCGCAGAGGCTAGGTGGTCAGGTCAGATTCTAGTCGCTCAGTGGGCGTGACTGCTCGTGGCTGCCTGAGCGTGGCGCCTTGTCGACCACGGCCGCGAGGACCTCTCAAGGTTCAAGTTTACACGATCCGACAAGTGGCGACAGCAACTTGCTGTTAGCGCACAGCCTTGAACAAGGCTGACTACTGAAGCAGCAGGAGCAGAAAGTCTGTGATTCGCGCGCTGCTTCGCGCTGCAGTCAATTCATCTTCCCCGGCTTTACGACAGGATCATTCGGCTCCCGATAAGCACAACACGACACCACACTTACAGCTAAACAGCCAATCGAATACGAGGTAGATTTAAAGCAGGCCGACAAATTCTGTCGCTCGAGCTGCAGTTTTGGATTAGGTATGACTTTCTGTTTTCGTTGTGTCGTGCGGCACGACATACAGAGTGTACAACCTTGCGAAACTAAATGTTATTAGTAGCTTTCACTACAGTGCCAAATACGCATCTTAAAAGAAAAAGTCAGGAACCCACTGGGTTTAATTCGCAACAATAACAATTTTACCTTCGCATACCGTAGCTAAAACACCTGAAATCTTAGCCACCATCATATGTTCCAAATTTCCCTTCCACCAACAGGCTTTGAAACTAGTTTTGTTAATCAGCGCCTTCTAAATGGTCCCGAAAAATTATATTCGCCGTATCGCGTATGTAAAAGGTCCGGCTGTAAATTCATGCAACCGCATTGGAAATATAACCTTCGTGTCGTGGTTGCGGTTTTTCTTGTGTCGTGTCGTGTTTGTCGACATTGCCATCCCCTTCCGAAGTTGTGCACAGGAGCAAATTTAAATGGCGATAACAGCGGGTACGTTCCCCGCCCTTGTAAATCTTTGAAAGGCATATTATTGAATTGGAGAATGAGGAGTACGTGATCTGAAAACAAAACTAAATAAGGTGATTATTCCGTACTGCGTATCCAAATAACCCAAAAAACAATACAACCCGTATCCAATGATACAAGACCCACCTAAAAAGTAGTCCATTTCGTATCCAACTACACCCAAGAGAAGACCAAAACAGATGCAAAATTTCCCCCGGCGTATCCAACCTGCCTGCATTTACCCGGTTTTGACCTAAAGTTTCTCTATGCGTATCCACGTGAAAAAACAACNCGGCGTATCCAACCTGCCTGCATTTACCCGGTTTTGACCTAAAGTTTCTCTATGCGTATCCACGTGAAAAAACAACATAGATCGAAAAGTGGTGAGGTTTGCATATCCAAACCAAAAGGTGGAAATTGGTACCACGCCTCATTTGTTCCGACCCACGTATCCAATTCCCTCGGGGAAAAATTTCGACAAACACCCAATTGTTTCCTGTGGCGTACCCAAAACGAAAACGGAACAATTGGTAACGTTTCCTATTTGTTTCCCGGGGCGTATCCTGGTGCGTAAAGTGACTCATTGCTAAAGATTTCCTATTGTGTATCCAGAAAAAATTTAGTACCCAACCATCCTCAATTAAAATACGTTTTACTGATTAAAACAACTACTCATTTACATTTTTAACTGACACAAACAACGACCAACTTACTCTTTAAACCAATAACAAATAGCCGCCCAAATGTGTTGCGCAACGAACAATGAGCGCAAAAAAAAAATCGAGACAATGAGCAATTTATGGAAACTCCAAAGCCTTTACGGGCTTATTACTTATGAATTTCACGCTAATGCCTCGGTATTGTAACCACGGGCTTATAATTAATGTACCACGCATCAACGCTTCCGCACTGCATTTCTCAGTAGTAGATGTAATTAGAGGAACATGGGAAAGAATTTCAACATACCTGTTGTTGCGCAAGGTTCTTTCGCATTAATTGTCATTGCTTTCTGCTGTATCTCCATGCAGTTTCTTGTCCCAGAAGTACTTAAAATTTCATATTGCTGAACTGGAAATGTGCTACTTCCTGCAATTTAAGTCTGTTGAACCTTCGAGTTTGTTTTGCTATATTTGCGATGTATATTGCAATTCTGAAAACTGAAATAAATGCGCATGTGTTATTTTGTAGGCATTTACACGATTATAAGTTTACGAGAATACCTCAGCATTTATACCACTAGTTTTGAAACTATAATAACATGAAAATCTTGTATACTGCACGTGAAACATTCCTTGAGTGATAAGAATACGTTTAAACTGTATTACAACATCTGCATGAACTGTTTAATTTATATGAGCCTGTATATCGAAAAGTAAGTAAGCCCTTTCTGGCTTCCACTATTAAACTTCAAGGTAAGTAATTTGGGGCAAAATTAGATTCTGCCTAAAATGCGTGGATACAGTTTCATGAAATACATTGTCATCAGATGAGTATTGTGTTTTTGTATTCTGATGAACTTGTGTTCAGATAAGTGCAGGCATTTAAATTTTACACGTGAAAAGTTATTTTTTTTGTAAGCAAAGAAGTAGGCCTTAGTGTTTGTTATATGCTTTAAAAACTGTGTGGATATATGAATGTTCACTAAACTTGCATCGAGTGTCAAATATTACTGTGGGAGTACGCTGTAAAAAAAATTGGATCAATTTCGTTCACCATTTTAGTTTCATGACATCATGACAGTTTTTTTCGTAGCAACGCCCGCCATTCACTTGTGCATAGTATCGTATTAAAATATTGATTTGTGAGGTGTTTATGCATTGTAATTCTACTCATAAATTTTGTTCAACATAATTCTTAGGCCATTTATCATTTGTTTAAGGCACACTGTCTTCTGTAAGAAGGAGTAAATTCGCCGTATTAAAAGTGTGCCTTTCTTATGAGAGTGACTCGTACGTTTTATGAGTGTGCGATTCAGGTTTTCAGCCTTTTTAAAAGTAATCGTTCAAAACGTCTCTGGCGCTGCTTTTATTACGGGAAGGAGAATAAATTTTACCTCAATTTAGATTTTTTCTGTTGACAACCTAAACCAAACATATTTTGTTATGACCTCGGAAGTATTGACCACAGTTAAAGGCACTAATTTATATCTAAACAGAAAAATTATCGAGAACATCACTGAATATCCACAAATCAATATTTACTAAAATTAATGTGTACGTGAGTATAGTGCTGATTACAATATTTATTACTTTTAGTTATTTATTTAACGACCAGCTGATAGTTACATGGCAGTGTTTATTTTGATAGGAACGCGGAAAGACATGCGACCGACGGGCTGAAAGTAGAAACTTAGCAGGGCTTTCAAGAGTGCTCACTTTTCCGTGATCAACCTTTACCTGCATATATCTTAACTGGCACACTGACTGGCAAGAGCCCAGTAAAGTTGGTAACGACGGAGGGAAAGTAGTTCCGCGTCTTTACGTTGAAATAAAAGTAAAACTAAAAAAAAAACCTATTAAACACTGAAATTATTTTTCTTTTAACATATACACAGAAGAGCCAAAAAGAACTGGTATAGGCGTGGGTATGTAAACAACAGAGGTATGGAGCCAATCAGAGTAACGCGATGCGGTCGGCAACTTGATCTGTTACTGCTGCTACAATGGCAGGTTATCAAGATTTAAGTGAGTTTGAACGTGGTGTTATAGTCGGTGCACGAGAGATGGGACATAGCCTCTCCGAGGTAGCGATAACATTTGGATGTTCGCGTACGACCATTTCACGAGTGTACCGTGAATATCAGGAATCCGGTAAAACATCACATCTTCGACATCGCCGCGGCCGGAAAAAGATCGTGAAAGAACGGGACAAACGACGACTGACGAGAATCATTGAACGTGACAGACGTGCAACCCTTTCTCAAATTGGTGCAGATTGGATTTGTGGACTGCCCTGCAGGATTCATGGCGTGAACTGCCTCCTGCATACCTTCAGACATTAGTCGAGTCAATGCCACGTCGTCTTGCGGCACTTCTGCGTGCTCGGGGGCCCTGAACGATATTAGGCAGGTGTACCAGTTTTTTTGGCTCTTTAGTGTAAGTGAAAATATTGGCAAATTTATAAAATATTTGCTTCTGTAATAACTTCACAGTTTTACTTGACCTACGCATGAATAAATATATGAAGTCCATGGCAATATTTATTGTGCATATTGCGGAAGAATACACAATGTGCATACAAGTAGTTCTCAAGCAGGGCTTTCAGAAGTGCTCAGCTTACCGCGAACAACCAACGTACACCTGATGTCAACCCTGGTTGCCACATGTGACGAATTTACAACTCCGAGGGGAGAACGGCATATGTGTATTATTACGTTCGGAGCTGATTCGGCGAATGTGGAAGAATGCGACGTGTATTTGTTTTATGAACTCTCGTCGGTCGAAGATTGTTTTTTTCTGCATTCCTTCTGGATCATTTTGTATGCTCAGTTACCACGATTTACAATCATGAAGAGCGGGTTAGACGACGTGAAGCTGATGTCGAGGAGAGTCTTGTATTGGAGTGCCCGTTTCACCTTGGCGGGCGAAAACAGCGAGAGAATAATGCTATTAAAGTTAAGCATGTTGCAACTGCCCTTTGGGAGACGAATTATAATAAACCATGGTTTATAAAATATTTTGCAGCAATGTTGATGATGCATCAGAGTTTGGCAGGTTATACTCACGTACACGTATGAGCCAAAAAATTTCGGATTGCTTTGTTTGAGAGTCGTGATATTGAAATTTGTCGAGAATTGGGATCATATAAATTTTAATGTAAATACGCTTAAATAAAAATATTGGTATTTCTAAATTCTGTTTTTTTTCCTCTTCTTAACTGACGTTAGCCTCTAGTAAAAACTTAATGAGTGTTAAAATAAAGCTGGTAAATGGAGGTTGTAACCAATGGCGTTCCCGTCTGCGGTAACCAAAACGCACATGACTTCGTGGATATTAAGACTCGGGTGACCGCTGTAAGCAACGGTGACCAGTGAGATATTGGGACGCAGTTTTCAGGAGGGGAATTTAATTTTTTCTTTTCAGGTCCAGTCTGAACGAGTTTAGAAAATAAAATAACTGCAAATAGCTGAATCTAATATAATATTAATAANTCTTTTCAGGTCCAGTCTGAACGAGTTTAGAAAATAAAATAACTGCAAATAGCTGAATCTAATATAATATTAATAAAACTATTGATGTACCTGAAAGGAAAAATAATATACATTTTTTCAATACGATAATAAAATAATATTTTTACACGTTTTTTCACATGTCGTATGATCTGAAATATCCTAATTTGCGATAATTATCTACAATATCGGCTTGNTCTTTTCAGGTCCAGTCTGAACGAGTTTAGAAAATAAAATAACTGCAAATAGCTGAATCTAATATAATATTAATAATACTATTGATGTACCTGAAAGGAAAAATAATATACATTTTTTCAATACGATAATAAAATAATGTTTTTACACGTTTTTTCACATGTCGTATGATCTGAAATATCCTAATTTGCGATAATTATCTACAATATCGGCTTGTGTATCCTAATATTGTACTATTCTGCCTGCTTACTTGAGTTGAAAGAAAAAAGAAACATTTACTTCAAAACAATATTTTAAAACAAGTCGCTGTTAAATTCACTCCAGGGAAGAGAGCTTGGCCCTATTCATTCGGGATAAATACAAATTTCCTCTTCTTGGCGAACGTGTGATGTGCGGGTTTTGTGCAAAATGTTTCCTCCGGTTGCATGAAACTGGCTCATTGTAAGTGGCCCCTAAATTTTTTTGGGTCTGTGTGTTAACCCCGGTATTATTTTACCTCCCATTTCAAAACAAAATTGGGTCTCGTGATTATTTTATTTTTATAAACCTTTAAATTCGAGCAAGGCCTCTGGCACGGTACGAGTAACATACTCGAAAACACTACAAATTAAATTTGTCATACCGTTTATAGTTCCTAAATCACAGTTACCAGTTCAAATGACCAACATTATGACAACGTTGATATAATGGCCAATAACTTTGCACCACGGCCGATACGCGAACTGGAAAAGTCTGTGAATCGCCCATTACAAGCCTGTTTGTGCAATTACAGGTTTCTCCAGTTCTTGGACTGAGTCTTCTTCAGCACAGTCCGGTTACTTTATCAAAGAGGGTGTCTGCTTTACTGCTTGGCGTGCCAACGTATTTGCAGACAGGTAACTGTAAAACACGACAAGTCGAGCTCTTATTTTTTAACGAGGCGCTCTTAGCCACGGGGGCCATACCGCACCCCGGCCTCCCACTAGGCGGGAGAGAGGGATCACGCCCTCTCATCGCAGACATGACAGCGCTCACCATTATTGATCAGACCCCTCTGCCCCAATCTGTTCACAGATTGCACCAAGCAAGCCCCGATCTGATATTACAGATCGCACATGGCATACCCTTCCATAAGGCCTGAGACTCTAGCACTCAAATTACCAAGCGTATGGTTTGGCCGGTGCACTATCCAAGCACCTGACGTGATCTCGGGCACGTCCCCGGAACTGTCCAGTTCAACGTCCGGTTCCATTTGCAAGAGGGGGGATCTCTCCGGAACCTCCTCCAGCTTACAGAGTTAACCACTGCCAGCACGAGTCCAACCTCAGTTGATCCGAAGTCCAAGGCAAAACGCCCTGGTGGGCCAAGCGGATCATCCCGTGCTCCCTCTTAATTTTCATGGCACGTATGGGTTTTCCCGCGCCTGACTGCGTCCCCAGCTCACAGACAGCAGCAGTGCGGACCCTCAGCCATTTCGGGATCCTGCACAACCAGCTATGGTTTTATTCCCTTTTTCTCTTCACCAACACCGTTATCACCTCCACCGCCCGCAAAGCTAGCTCGCCATCATCAAGCGCTCGTCCATTCCCATCCTAGAACTTCTTCACGGTGAAGTTCATGTCTTGGGCCCCAATGGCCTGAGTGCTAAGAGGTACCACACCCCACCATGTGGTCGGGCCTTGGTACTATCTATCGGCCCAAGCCATCACAGCAGATACCCCTTTGACAGTCGCTAGAAAACTGTCTCCCATAGGGACCGGGCGGCAGAGCCCAATACGTTTAAACAGGGGTGGCACGGGAAGCCTTGGGTTGCCATGGATGTTGAGAGGCTATAAGAGACGCATCACCCATCCTTTCCGGAAACCGGTTAGTAGGTCGGGCTCGGTTACCATAGCCTAGTACTGCCACGCCGCCTCAAATGTCCAGCCTACACTCCCCCCACCGGGGTGACCGTACGATCCTCCCCCCACGTATTTGCAGACAGCAGAAAATTTATTTCACGTATTATTTAAAACTTTGGTGATATGGCGCTCTCACATCCATCAGTTTAATCCTCGCAATGGCTACTGCCAGCATAACTGTTAGACTTCGTAGCTCTGCAGTTAAACAGTGGGCTTGCGAATAAAAGTTTGTAAAAGGGCATTTCACTAATTAACTATAAGCAAGTATTTTCTTTCCGTAGTAACCGATGGACGAGAAACCACATCGATAGCCAACGGTCTTCTTCGTGGTATCTGAAAATGTCTGTAAGTGATTTGCGGAAAATGAATTTTTTTTATTACAGAACATAAGTTATTGTGGTGTTTCCCATCATGGAGTCTAATCAAAATGCTGACGTTTGTTCAGCGATAAGGCATTAAAAATGGCGAACACAATATTCTCTCAAAACCTCGCAAACTAAACAAAAAATTGTAATTTTTACTAAGAAATTGTTTGTAATTTTACAAATGTTTGTAACAGTACAAATTTTTTTCTTTGAAAACTACAAGAACCGTGTTTGTAATAGACCTCAAGACATGTTCGTACTGTACTAACCCGTATACACGAGCTCTTAGCAAAATGGTGGACACTCATCAACNGGGGGGGGGGGGGGGAGGGGGTGATGTGAAGTGTAGTTGCGCGCAGAAAGAAATGTATTGATTGGAAGTTTGAAAAACGTAAAGCACTTAAGCACATAAAAAAACTCAAATTATCATAATAAAACAATAATTCTAAAAACACGTGACTCCATTACCCTTTAACTGTTAATTTTAAATATCTAGTCTACACAAAACTCTTGAAACAAAATGCGTTTTTCTTAACCGAGTAACTTTACTGACATTTTGTAGGTTTATTGCTATATTTAGTTCAAAAATAATTGTAAATATTATAAGTCAAGTTGGTATTGTGGTTAAGGGAGGGGAGTAATAACGCAAGGTACGTGGGTATTAATCCCCGCGCTGGCAAGTTGAAAACCTTTTTTTATCGTGAATTATATTTTGAAACATTCTTTCTCGATATTCTCTGTTATTAATACATCACATTTGTTTTCTTCAAGAAGAAAAATAATTTTATGTCCAATTCTCAATTATGTAATTTTTTACACAAGACTATACTTGAAAATGGTTCAAATGTATGTTTTGCAGATTTTTTTTAAGAAACCCGTTTGTAACTCTACATAGGATTTTCTTTGCAGCTGGATTCTCAAGTATTTTTGTTGTAAAAGTACAAAAAAAAAAGTCTACATTGCATAAATTCATCATGGTAATTGTTGTTCCCTTTTAATGTTTTCCGATACCTTCATATGCAGAAGAGAAAGTGTTCTAATAAAATACATGGATCATTATTATTTAATTTAAATTCCAGTTACGTTTATAAAATTGGTAATGGGGAATTTGTTTAATTCAGTTAATTTTTTGCTAGTAAATATATTAATATGTAACTAACGTACTTTGGTCAGTCTACCTGTTAATCGGCCCTAATTTACGTAAATGTTGCCTTTTATAACTACAAAAACGCGTGAGTTACTGCAAGAATATTTTTCAGAGCTCACCGACCGTGAGTCCCATGAATGTTGGTGTGACGAAACAGCAGCTGTGAACTGGCTTTTACCCGTTACGCTCGTTCTTTATGCGCGTTTCACGGACCGGCGAAGCTGCTGCATGCGCGCATGTTTCAACTTATTTCCAGTTTGCTCGATAAGGGACACTCCCTAGTCGAGCTGCTTTGTTCTGCTATATGAGTACACGTGGTAGATTGTTAGAGAAAATATATTACACCAGAAATTTTACGCCAATATTTAGTTGCCATCTTAACAGAACTTTTCCGTGTTTGTAAGTTCCCGGCTCTACATTCTGTTTAATTTTGAGTACCGATTTTATTTTAGTCAAAAACTCTATGGCTATTAGCGAGTGAGCGAGTGAAGAGATTTGCGAGGTCTTGAGAGCCGATGAGGGTGAAACGAGGTGAGAATGGAGCAGTGCCGGAGTGCAAGGGTGGGGGAAACGGGAGATCCCCGAGGAAACACGCTGACCAGTGGCATCGTCCGGCACAATTCCCTCGTGCGAAAATCCCAGTGGCGACCCCAACGAGAACAGCACAGAGTTTCACCGTCCAAATGAACCAGGGGGTATCCAGCCACCGAGGTCTGCTGAGAGCCGATGAGGGTGAAACGAGATGAATATCGAGCAGCGCCAGAATGTAAGGGTGGGGGAAACGGAAGATCGCCAAGAAAACCCGCCAACCAGCGGCATCACAAGCGGCATCGTCCGGCACGACTCCCACGTGCGAAAGTCCGGAAGTGACCCCGTAGGGAATCGAACCCGTTTCACTTAGGTGGGAGGCGAGTAGTCTGACCATTACACCACTGCGGTCCCTTGAAAATATTGGGATGAAAAATGGTTATAGGGTGAGGCAGTAGCGGGTTTAAGATTTCTCTTCTCAATAGAATAGAAACAACACATTTCGGAACTAATATTTGCAAGTATTATGTCTTTGGAATTTTTTATTCAAGCGCATTACTCTCGAGAATAATCCACCTCAAGAATAATCCACCTAGGTGGACGGCCCAAGTATTAAAAACAGTTTCTTCCCTCCTACTTCCCGTATTTAGTGCTTTGAACTTCCAAATTAAACTGTTGCGAAGGGAAACGTATAGACATGACTAATAAACATAATTAATGTTAACTGTATACTTCATTGAAATATTTTGTCGCCAATTTTCAGAAAAAGCCTCACAGTATAAATAACTCGAGAAAAATAGTAATAATGTGTTATATGATAACTGTGAAAGTTTAAATTATAAAATCCAGTTATTCCCATAGTATGTAGGCCCTACTTGTAAACTGTGTCTGGCAAGAATCCCAAGACTGCACGGTAAATTGCTAGTTTTCCACTCTTCACAAAAATATTCCAAAAATTGTTCTAATTATATTTTCTAGAAACAACCGCAGTTCTTTAGTAATATCCTGATCATCATGCTTCGTGAACTTAGAAGCATTTAAAGTGGAAGACGTCTCAATTGCAAAATGAAGAATGAGATGAACGTATCGCTTTAAACCTACATCATTTTGCAAGAATTCCTGCTGATGATAAACTCTTATTGGTTTAAATAATAAATTATAACATGTTCTCAGGTCCCGTCACTTTGTTGTCAAAGTAAGTGTAGTTAAAATTTCTGAACTGAATATATTACGGAAAGTTTTACCAACGTCACTTCACATAATACCGACAGATTAACCTGGAGTTGGATTACACACAAAGCTTATTCTAAACTCACACTTAACAACTGCACGCGCATGCGTAATTTAAAACTAGAAGCCTTCGTTCTCTGGTTGGTTCGCAAACGGCACTCCTGCTGATTACATCGCCCGTGATCGTCGGTTGCTCAATCGGATCTTCCGTTGTTGGTAAATAGGTAACGGCTCCTCGCTTTCTTGACTTAAATCCACTAGATTCCATTTGAGGACATTAACAATCTCCTGTTTATGTATATACAGTAGGAAGCCCTTGTGACCGTATCGTAGAAGCCTACGAGGCGATCGGAAATTCTCCAGGGGTAAATCAGCGCATACGGAAGTCAGTGCAAAGTAGGCTTTGATGCTTGTATCGTGCCTAAAGGAGGACATATTAAACATTTGCGGTTGATATCTTACATAAGGCAATCAGTTTCTGTGCGTTTCCTGTAGTTCGAATGTTCGATGCCTCCGGAATACGGTATGGTGTGATGTGCACATGATAATCACGAAGGCGTTCCACACAAAGACGATCCAGCCCGTGCGCCATACAGTGTACGTTTGGAAGACAAGTTGTAGCATGGAAACGAAGCGTTTTCACTCTATGTTCAAGCAACAATTTTTATTCCAGTATATGTAAGAAATGTTTCCTCGCAGTTTTTAGGTGCATTATTGCATAATACATAGTAATTATATTTTACACTAATTAAAGTGGGAATTATTTTACCATAATAGATATTTCTGTCTTAACGTTGATAGTTTCCGTGAATATTTCGATTCTCACATGACTCCACGTCAATATATCTCAATACACTTACTCTAATATTTTTTTATTAGGTGTTCTTATTCTCTTTCCTTCACGGTCTAGGATACCTCCTCTGAATGAGTTTGCATGACATAAGATCAATTTGCATGGCAATCTTTTCCACAGAACCATCATAATTTCGGAATATAATAAGTAGTAGAATTTTCCTCTTAAACAAAATCCCCTAAATTCATTTGCGAAATGTAGTCAGATAATTACAGTGTCTGACAATCAGTCTGAAATATAATTTTACATTCACCGCATTTTCTTTGGTAGCACATTGTTACTTATGAAACTGAAAAATGCTGAATTTTATTTATGGTTTAGACAGTTCAGATTTTAAAACTCGTAAACCGGTCGTCACAGAATACACCTAATTATTGTAAAATTATCAAACTGTGTGTTGCTAAAATAAACGAACTCAATAATTCCCGTTATCAAAACCGCAATAAAAATGATTTACATACTTTTACGGTTTATTTATTTTTGGTCTAACCTTCAGCTAATAAGCATAGTATAACGTAACAAATGTAATTAGTTTTTTTTAATAACATTTGCGTATTCTCCTCCCACACAGCTCGCTTTCATCCGATTCATTAGGCCAAAAAGGGTATCAAATATTTAAACATCCCTGGAAAATCTTGGCAAGAGCTGCCATTTTTGGAACGTACAGTGGTTTCATAAACAGTTTTTGAAAGGCCGAAGAGTGAAACAAAAAATGTTCACGTTCAATACTTGAAATCACCGGGCTAAAAAACCACAATGATGTTATTTTTAGTACTGCAAGTGCATCTGAGATACCAATTCTATCACGGTCATTTTCAAAATGGGTTCTTACAAGCATAAAAAACCATATAAATTTTCGTCCCGAGCCAAGCCCATGAACACACTTCTTACAGGATGCCGTTTCCTTGCGGGGAATAAATTTCTCCAAGAAATAGATAATAACTTCCTTTCCAAACACGCATTCGCGATAATTACAGCTGCGACCTTGTAGAATTATCATGCAACTCAACCCGCCATAACGCTGTATGTTTTGCAACTTACTGGGATGTGAGCCACAGCGGAAAGCAGATGAGGGAAACAAAAACGTGACTTCAAGTTTACTCGTCAGCGTATTCTACTAAGAGAACAGAATTTTTAAATATTTTCACATACACCTAAACGAAAAAAAAATAATAATTAGTTTGTGGAAATATTGCAGGATAGATTTCAATATCGGTTACTGTTCAGTTTTCTTACATACATAATTTGGTTTATTTGAATACTTGCCGCTTCTCACTTTTTTCCTAGAAAGTTAAAAAAGCCTACTTATTTTCTAGTACGTTCATATTCAGTATACTTCAGAAAGGGATATCAAATACGCACGAGCACACGGAAGCACGAGGCTGAAACAGGTCGTGCCAGTGTTTTCCTGTTTACGTAATGACGCAATCAAATTTGTAAAGGGAGCCAATTAGTAACAATAAAAGGCAAATGTTACGGAAAGAACGCGGCCAGTGCTGCTTATTTTTCCTCGTGGAAACCACCTGGCGTAATTATTTTTTCAAGGCAAAAATTCGAGGCTAGTATCCATAACGTTATCTTTCTACGCGGGACTGACGTCTTTTGGGTTTAAGTAAGCCGCTCACCTTACCAAAGCGGATTACGCTAATCACGTTACGTGATATCGTGAGCAAACTCAATAACTATACGAGAGAACTTAGTAAATACGATAACGTACAACTCTCGGCCGATGCTAATGTTGTCTTTTTTAATTGCCTTTTTAATTTCTTTACTTATACCGGGAAGTTTAGTGAAGGACTGTTTGTAGTCTATACTAATCCAAAAATTACAAGTAATAATGGCATGTAGTTCATTCATGGTTACTTCCAACTTTTCAGAAGCACCAATAAAGTTCTACTTTCAGTATATTCCTCCGCCTCGTAGAGTTTGAGGCACGGCCTGTGAGTCACAATTACACCAAAGGGACAACGCACCTCGTTCGTGCTCACTCACTTTAATAATATTTTGCATAAGAACTATTTTTACTAGGCTTTAAAAATACACCTATTTTATTGCTGAGTTTTTAAATTAATTAAGAATGAAAAATTATAATGTTTAGGTAAAATATAAATAAAATTACAGTCTAACCAAAAATACGTTAGTTTCATAGCAACGCGAGAATAAAACGCTTGTGATACGTGGCATGTTTAGGAAATAACCAAAACACGTCATTATAAAAGGTTTGATTCAAAAAGTGGTAGGAAACCGCGAATAGACCGTACACGTTCATTGCTTAGGTTCCCGGGGTTGCACGCGGACCCTCCTGATCCGAAAGCGACTCGGCGACTTCGACCACGAAGATCGTCGTCCACCGACAAAAGCCGAGCTTGCCCGATCCTGCCATAGCGTGCGTGACTCGCAATAGGAAGATCACGGGTTCGGTATCAAGCGCTGACACTGGGGATGTTATATTTAAAGTGGGTTTTCAATAACCGCCCCAGGCAAATACCGGCGTATAGTATATTCGCGGTATCTTCACGCCTTTCGTAATGAAACCTTTGAAAAATCACTCGTGTATTGCGTGTTTTGTTGTTTACTAAATACGCCATGCCTGACTCCCGAAGAAACTAAAAATTCTCTTTAGCTATTCTGCATATACCAGGAATTTGCGAGGATTTGGTCGCTTAACCAGGATGTCTCTTGTTTGCCGGTGTTTAGATGGAGTAGCAGCGGAATGTAAAGACACTCAGATAAAGGTTTTGTTGAAGAAAACAAAATTTGTGTGCTTAACCAAATAAATTGTTTGTATAAGTGGTGGCAATGAAATATTTTGTTGTTGAACCAAATTATTTTGTTGTTCTTATTTTTGTTTGCCCCAAACTATAATATTTTACTGGTGCAACTAAAGATTGGTTCGGCTTTTCGTACATTAAATATTTTCGGTTGTTATAAAAAAAAGTTAAAGCATGAAAGAGCATCTAAGCCAGATATTTTACACTCGAACACTACGCTCTAACACTGTGAGCTAAAGTGAAATGTTTTTAAATACATGCAGTTCAAATACAGGAAAACGCACGTAAATAAATATAGCTGATTTTGCAGCTTTAGTTTCCTTTTGAACTTTTTTTATTGGAATTTTTATACAAAAATTAAGCCTGAATAAATGCGCACACATACACTCTTACTATCCTAGTTTGTCACAAAAATTTCAAATAAACTCTTGAGGTGTATCTTCAGACGAAGGCATTCAAATAAGTGGCCAAGCAAATATATGCAATTGATTCTACAAAATATTTTGCTGACAGTCTAATTTTTTTTTTGGGTCCAACACAGAGGAAGTGTTGTTTATGCAAGTGTGTATTTTGTTAGAGGAATGAAAATAATTTTTGTTGCTTTTAAAGTTTTGTATATTCAACAAAATGTTTTGTTGGGGCTACTAAATATATGAACGGCCCTTTACAAGTGAGTATGTTGTTGGCTGAAGCAAACACCTTTCCCTCAGTGGACAGGGAAAGGGCGAGTGTGCCGGGAAAACCCGCCGGCGAACGGCAGCGCGCGAAAAACCGTGTGACCCCTCCAGGAATCGATCCCGGTTTGCGTAGGCGGGAGGCTAGTAGTGTGACAATTACACCACCGCGGACGCCTCTCAGGCGGTGCTAGGAGCCACTTCGAATACTTCTATTTATTGTGCTTTTGTAATTGCGACACCCGTTTCCTGACATCTGCGGGACTCTGAGCCAGTATAATACACGCGTACAAAGAGAGATAGGGAGAGAGAGAAAGAGAGAGAGTGAGAGAGAGAGAAAGAGAGAGAGTGAGAGAGAGAGAAAGATATAAAGAGAGAGAGTGAGAGAGAGAAAGATAGAAAGAGAGAAAGATAGAACGATAGAAAGATAGAGAAAGAGAGATAAAGGGAGAGAAAGAGAGATAAAGGGAGAGAAGGAGAGAGAAAGAGAGAAAGAGAGAGAGAAAGGGAGAGAAGGAGGGAGAAAGAGAGAAAAGGAGAGAGAAAGAGAGAGGAATAGAGAGAGGAATAGAGAGAGAGAGAGAGAGAGCCAATCACGTACACCCTGCTATAAAAAAAGTCTGTCCCACGAACGTGTGAACTTTTCTTGACAGTTCTGAGGGCAGCCCTGTGTAAAGCTGTTTGTATGGATACAGCAGTGTTTCACCCTGCCACAGATGTCATCTGCGTAAACACTCTCAGCTGACTGTGAACAGATCCAGTATGTAGACAGAAAATGTTTGTACGCGAGACTACTTTCACAACAGTCAAAAAAATGTGGACTAGTTCGTTCGTCGCACAGACTATACCAAAGATAAAATGCTCATCACGTGGCATCAGCGAACTAACAAAAATTTCAGTTCCGGGGATGTGTGCAGAACTGCGAAGTTCAACCTGCACTGTAAGAAAGATTGTGTAATTTTACAGAAATATATGTGGCAACAGATTCTCCTCAGAAGTTGATGTATTTTTATACCTACAAAAAAAAATTTTTTTGCCCAGCATTAGAGTTAATTTAATTTAAAAATTAATAAAATGGCATGTATGCTGTGCAACTCATTTTACACTGAATGGTGTCAAATTACCGTTGCTATGAAGCAAAAAATAAATAGTAATATGTGTGTAGCTACATTTTTTCGAAGACAAGACTATTTACACTACATCGTGTTGTAATTTCACCACATTATATGTATTTGTTCACTAACAAACATGTAAACAAACAGAATAACTGCAGTTGTAAGTGCACGAGGTCTGTAAATTTTTTCACTGTTCCTCCAAGTAATTTTATCATCTGTATCGCCAGGATTACAATTGTGCCAGTTAATCCACATACTACATATGTGTAGTTTTGCAATATTCACTTTTCTACTACGTTCTCTGACTTGATAGTTACAAACAGACAGAGTAATAAAAACTATGTGCAAAATATGGACTCTATATATAACTTATGCGTATATACAACTTACATATAAGTAACATGCAAACAGCAAGCATATTCTGTCAGTAGAAGTTTTGTTTCTGTTTGAACACACAAATGAAGTTCGAAGTAGTTCTACTCTTTATCGCTAGATAGCAATGTATACTAGTGCTACTTTTTTTTATAGTAAATTTCATATAAATTACGTTTAGTAAGTAAGATTGTTATTAAGTAAAGTATGGGCATTTTTACATTTTTCAAACTGAAAAATTTTAAGTCCCATGTTACTGTTGAAGATTATAATACAACAATATGTTTTAAACAATTACTTTTAGTTCTCTTTGAATTCATAGGAACATTAATGTAAAATTGCAACTACTGTACAAGTTTTCTTTTTTTAAATTGCATACAAAAACATAAAATTATTTAAAATTAATATGTAATTCGACAGTCACAGATACTCCAGAATGTAATGTATGTGGTCATGTATAATTTCACAGTGGGAGATGTAAAACAACGCCGACATTGAGTTTCTATACAATGACCGTGTAGCAGGAATAATACGTAGAATTGGGTGTGTTTCTTAGACATACTTAAACATGTGTAAATTGGCATCAAAATTATGTTTATGGAGTTATAGATTTGTGTATTTTCACCAAAAACTTGTAGCACTATCCGAGCTTTCCTAAGAAAATGTAAGTAAAATTTACACGTACCGTATTTGTTTTTACAAATTGCACTTAAAATATGTAAAATTACCAAACATGTGTATGTGTAAATTTACATTTACTTTTTAAGATGTAACCGTCAAATGATCTAGAGAAATTTCCGTGTCTCTAGGTGTTCTTTTTAACTATTAGCTGGATGCATCTGACAACTCCTGCATCCCAGAACCTAGATTGCAGCAGCCTCATTCATTCCCTGAATTGTCGAAATCGTGTTCGGTCACAATTTTTTTTTCTAAAGAAGAAAACGTGATTGCATAGACTATCTCCCTTACTGAAACCAGTTCCTCTACAACTTTCATTAAAAATAGTTTTCAACCTTGGAATATCATAATGAGAGCAGATATGCACTGCTGCTTTCCTGCTTACCATTCCCGACCACAGCGGAGCGAAGTCTTGTTTCTTGGACTGCGACAAATTTGCTATCGCAGAACTGGATAATGTGACTCAGAAACTTCCTCATTAAATGCGCGAATGTCGCCTTAAGCTCGTTGTTACTAAGCTACGCAGGTTCAGTTTTCTCTCATTCATTTGTATGTGTATAGTCTTTGCCTACAAGGCTTCGTCACAGTACTGCACACTGACCTTCAGAGTAACCCTGAATCAATGTTTAACTAAACAAAATGCGAAAAAGAGAACGTTAGAATGTAATGCTGCAGCAGACCTTGAATTAATAGCGCAACTACACGGTGCCACATCCTTAAGAATTTGTATCATTGTTAATAACTTATCTGTAAATCTATTCTCTAGATACTTTCTATAAAAAAAAAGTTTATATTTGTGTAATTTTTTCAGTTTCCATACTGTAGCCCAAGTGACATATCATTTTGATTTTGTAATGATTTTCTGCTTGCGAATTTTTGTATTTAAACTGTTTTTATGCTAAGTGTTTCGTTGATTGAACTAGACGTTTTGGAGAGAACTGTAATTCTACTTCACTCTAAAGCTCACATGGAATGCACATCTGGCTATAAACGACAAAACATGTTTCTTAAGTACAACAACCGGGGCATGATTAAGCCAAAAGCACATTTTTAACACGAGAAGGTTGTTACGGGCATATATTTTTATTTTGTTTTGTTATTTATCGTTTTCCAACACAAGCGTGTGCAAAGACCAAGTACCTACGTACTCTAGACTGTATTTTCCGTATCGCTTCATACTATGGTTATTTCCTAGTAAAATAACTTATGCCGGTTCCGAATTCTCTGGGTGTGTCGATTATGTTCGCGCCTCTACGCACTTTACTAAATTAACTCATAACCGAAAATGGGTGCAATCAAGGGACAGATCTCGTACGAATTATTTTGTTGCTATAGCTATCTATAGATAATTCTGTGTCTGTCTCGAGGTAGAGCGCGCATGGAAGTTGCACTGTAAGTAGTAAAGTGGAAAGGTTTCTACCGATGAGGGGGTGAAACGAAGTGAGTATGGAGCAGCGCCGGAATTAAAGGGAGGAGGAAACGGGAGATCCCCGAGAAAATCAGTCGACCAGATGCATCGTCCGGCACGATTCCCAAGTTGCGAGAATACGGAAGCGACCCCGTCGGGAATCGAACCCGGTTCGCATTGGTGGGAGACGCGCTCTAGCCGCCATGCCACCGCGGCCCCTGCGCAGTAGATAGGTAGGCTTTAACGTCACGTAGACAGCGAGGTCATTAGAGACGAAGCAAGATGCTCAGAGAAGCAGACATGTTGAAGGAATTGGTCATGGTTTTTAAATAGAAACCATCACAGCATCCACCTGGAGTGATTTCGGGAATCTGTGGAAAACCGAAGTCAGGATGGCCGGACCGGGAATCGAACCCGGTGCCCACTGCGGTTTACCAGAGTGCCACCTTGCTCGGTGGCTGTGCAGTGACCATTCTCTCTGCTGCAACGAGGTGCTGCTTCTTTACCTCTTAAGCTGTCAAAATAACGGTTATCACGCTGTTTACATAAAATTGTGTTCCGAAAATGTTAATTAATTTTCCGACCGAGTTATTTGTTAAATAAAAAACTATTGGCTAAAATGATATAAAAATGTTAATGAATAAGTAATAATAATAATTTTTAAAATAAAAATCGCGTAATCGTTTTCGTAAAATAAAGGTTATTGTATTTGTGCCCGCGACAAACCAATAAAACATTATCGACAGTAAAAATATACCAAAATCAAATGAACAACAAAAAATAACGTGCTCGTTGCGGAGTGATAGGATTCATGATATCGTCAGTGAACAAGAGTGTCGTATCCCCTAGTAAGAGGACGCGTGGAGGGTTGCATCGGCGTCCCTTACGAAAATTTGGACGCTAACCAAAGATATCGGCCGCCATTAGGATACATCTTTAAGAGATCCTTTAGCTAAAGTGTTTCTCAAATGACTAATCTGAAAAAGCTCACGTCTTCGTAAGTGATCCCGTATTTTTCGCCACAAACAAAATAAATGAGTGAACTATTTTTTCCTTGGCTCTAATGTGTATAATATCCGTCGCTAAAACATCTGTAACCTTCAACCACCGCCATAAAAATAAAACATGTCTCACAACTTGTTGAAGTCGGCGTGGCGAAAATCCACTTGCGGCAATGCTCAGTTCTCAGTCGCTGCCGCTTCAGGTTGGGCGCCGAGGTTAGCTGCTGCATTGGTCGTCGAGACACGTATGCGCATTAACATTATACTCGTTATTTCCGTCTGTGAATACGCCGAAGCACGTTCGGACAACATCCCAGGCGGGTATTGTGGAGTCGCAAGTCTGTTTACTGAAAACAAGGACTCGGCATATTGTTGTACGCGGGCGCTGTTATTAAAAAGCTGAAACACAGCGTTTATTTATTTTTACGTGTTCCAGGAAATCCAAGGTCATACTTAATTTTTTTTTATGTTGAATACAAAATGTATTATATAGCCACTATGCAGACAGTAGGAATGAACACAATTCGTATGAATCAGATTTTGAGTCTCTAAGGTCTTTAATATTTGTCGATTTGCTGTTAATGTAATATAGTGTTAAACTATTAACGTAATTATAACACAAGGTAATTTTGTAACCACATTACCTCCTTGCTTTTCAGTCAACATTCAGATGGTGTGTTTGTTACGGCAAAACAAATGTTGTGTTAAATTTATGTTAACATTATTGTTAAAAAAACATTTTTGTATTTTATTTGCTTAAAAAACATTTAGATGTAATTTAAATTAAGTACAATTATTTATGCACAAAAGAAATATCACCAAAGGAAAAAATAAATAAAACAACGGCTGGGAGAGGAATCTAACCCGCGCCTTGAGAACTTGGCGTTCTACTAACGTCTTAACATGCCTGATCGTGTTTCAAATGGTGGTTATTCTGAACAATATAACGATAAACTGCAGTTCTCTTTCGTTTCGCGGAAATTCTTTATGCTCTATGAATATATACATCATTGACACACGTAAACTGCTTTGCAAGGCTCGAGAGCTGCTATAGGCTACATTAAGTTATCATACTATGCTTAAAAATTTAAAAACAGTAGTTCCATTTTACGAGGTTATCGCTGTTCACAAATTTTCCGCCATTTTACAACGCCAAGTCAGTGTAAACTTGTGTTGTTTGGGCATTCCTTTAATGTCGCAGTTACAGAAAATATTTTGTTCATCTTGATATTTTTAGCCTAATACAAATTTTGGTTGCGGCAACAGTTTATATATGAGAGTTCTGTTGCAGGGCTTAGGGTTTCAGATGTCCGGACGATCGCCATTTTGACCTTTGACCTTGACCTCAAAATTTATATTTTCCCTCAAAAACGCTTAAAATCACCAGAATTTCCCCTCAACATTTCCCGAATTCCCCTCAAAACTATCCAAAATTCAAGCAAAAAATGTGTTTTAGACAATGCAGCTGGTACTTGCACAAATCAGCGGNAAAACTATCCAAAATTCAAGCAAAAAATGTGTTTTAGACAATCTGGCGGAAATTGAGCAAATGCCAGCCGGATTGTGCAATCATTTACAAGCACTTCACACTCTATCATTCCAATGCTCAATTTCCGCCGGATTCCGCTGGTTTGTGTAAGTGCCAGCTGCATTATGCAAAAAACAATTTTTTGCTGGAATTTTGGCTGGTTTTAAGGGAAATTCGGGAAATATTGAAAGAAATTCTGGAGATTTTATGCATTTTTGAAGAGAAAAGGAACATTTTGATGTCAAGGTCAAAGGTCGTCCAAATGTTTGAAGCCCCAAGCCCTGCGCCAGAAATCTCTATATATATCTACTGGCAACATTATTTAGATATTTTATTTACGCTAACACTTCAAAAGTATATTTGCAGTATAGTAATATACGAGTTTGTAAATGGTGAACATTAATAACCTTGTCACAACATGATTAACTAAAGTTTAGATAAATACCTCAATAGTAATTTTTTTGTTGCATGAGCATTAGACATTTTTCTGTGTGGAACGGGTCCTGTACCTGATTCGCTGCTGCGAGCTGCGAAAGATGCTTCATTAGCTGGGCTGCCAAATGGCAAGTTAGCTATGCCAGGCGCTGATTGGCGAACGGCGCTCCAGTATGCTGCTGGTCGATTACGACATTTTGCTGGCGTGTGCGGCGGGAGTTCGCCTTCTAAGCGGCTGGCTATCTGTATGCTTAAGTATTCTGTGGCCAACTCCAACGAGAATGCTACCGGAAGTAAATTACTCCCGATAATATTCTCGGCATTTCTTGTCAAAGGACGTTCACGGTAAAGTGGCCACTTTAACTGCCCTAGTTACTTTTTTCCCTCCAGCTATTATTTATCTTTGAACCAATCTTTTAAATTAACATTGCCTTGTTAGTAATAAACATACTGTGTATATTCCACAACATTGGAAAATTAACGTCCAAGGGTAAAATAAAATATATTTATTGACTATTATTTCAAATGAGANTATATTCCACAACATTGGAAAATTAACGTCCAAGGGTAAAATAAAATATATTTATTGACTATTATTTCAAATGAGAGAACTTTCAAAATTGCTCACTTTACCGTGAATAGCCTATATCTCGGTGTTACAGAACAGTGAAGACTCTTGGCGGAACTATAGAAGGACACACCACTTTCAGTATGAGTAATGTCGGTGATCCAGCACACCTGCAGAAATTTAGTGCTGTAAAAATATGCCAAGGATGACAAGTTTTTATATTCAATGGTTTTAATGCACGAAAATGTTGTTACATCGATTTGCGAAAATCAAAATTATAGAAAATACAAAGTACGAACCATGTCCATTTCCCCTTTTTTTCGTTTCAGTTGTTCAATTTGTTCAGGACCAACTGTGACAACAATAAAGCAAGATAAAGACTTTAATGGAAAATTAAGCAAAAAATATTGATAATAATAATAATTTTTACCCACCGACTGACAGTTGTAATGCTGTAAAATATAAAAATACGATGTGAATTATTAACTAAGTTGTATTCGTCACCATTTATGGCTTAAAAACGTCGTTACTGTAATGCAACTCAATGAAATATAATGAACTGCTGGATTTTGTTTTGTGCGTGGTATTTATGTAACAACCTGCCAAACATACTGAACATACAGGAGGCTTATGCTGAGCTCCGCAAATATCACTTTTCATCTCACCTGTTATTGCCTATTGAAACACGCCTGTCTCNCAGGAGGCTTATGCTGAGCTCCGCAAATATCACTTTTCATCTCACCTGTTATTGCCTATTGAAACACGCCTGTCTCAAATTTGTACTTTACTGTTGAAATTTAACAAAAAGTTACTTTTATGAGACTTTTTTTGATGATTACAAATGACACAATGAAATAAATATTTTATCATGATACGTGATCCCAACTGGATTTTTTTCAAAGTATCTGAATGGAGAAACTCTTTGTGTGCTTTTAAATATTTTGATGCGCATGCATCTTTTTAAATCCTGTTATAATATTTACCGCGTTTAGATGACATTAATGTACACTGCATGTTTTATCGCTGACTGACGACTGCCTTTGCAATGGTTTTAGGTCACAGTTATGAGTGCTTTCCAAAAATTAAAAATAAATGAATAAAATATTTTTCCGTCACGTTTTTGTTTCCTTTTTAAACTTCAGTCCCTCGGTGGGTTACCCATTTCAGTGAATATTACTAACGTATGACAAATATTATCTTAACGTTTCAGTGCAGTTTAAAATCTACCAATTAATTACGTGATGACCTTGATCAAACAAAAAAGCCAAACGATTTCCCTTTATCTTTAAAATTTAATTAACTTTTTTAGCGTTAAATATATTCCTCGCGCTTTATAAAGGCGTAACAACATAAGAAACCACGGTATATATTGCGCCACTTTTCCCTGTCCCCCCCCCCTAAAAAGGGGGAAGTATTGGTATTAAATGATTTTGGTGTTCAAATTTGCCGTAGACAAAGAATAGTCTACGATGTACCATGAGCAAGGAAAGGAGTAACTGAATGGCTATTCCACAAGCGTGCCATGCTCGAGTTGGCTGTCATGACATTAGTAAGATTTGTCACTTGCAAATAATAAATACCGTTGCAAAGTATTAGAAAAAATTATTTTATTTCAAATTAAATTTTGGAACAACTACGAGAAATATATTCTAGTTTTTTTACAAACACCGTAACTTCTAGATTTCACTTCTAGATTTTATATCAAGGCATTGAGTGTATATCACACCAAAATAAAAAAATTTGGGAAGGGCAGAAAATCATTTAAAAAGCGCCGAAGGTGTGGAGGGGTGGGGGAGGGGGGCGAAAGAATCGACACAGAATCGGCGCAGTTTGCTAGCCAACGAACTTTCGGAACAGCCCTCAGTAATCCATCCCACGACGGACCCAATATGATTCAAATATTCAAACTTGACAGGCACACTCGATTTCGTCCGAAGCTTGTGTCCAGCTGACTGTGCTCGGGGCATAATCGATCCTCGATAAGCGCTGGAAATGTTAATACACCGTGTAAAAAAATGTGGTCAGTTATAACACCGGGGTTCCGTGAAGAAATGAGAACTGAAAAAAATACGGGTTAATTTTTTATCGAGTGCGAATGTTAATAACAGTTACGAAATTTTCAAAATGGTTGTACGAAACATGCATAACACAAGTACAGCGCATACCACAAACTTCGTGATTGCAACACTCGAACTCAGAATATTCATGTCTAATTAAACGGAGTGAAAAAAGGTTAATGAATGAGCNACTTCGTGATTGCAACACTCGAACTCAGAATATTCATGTCTAATTAAACGGAGTGAAAAAAGGTTAATGAATGAGCCAATAGTCATTATTTGAATATTTAAACATGAAATTGGACACAACTGTACTCTGTGATGTCCGACGCTGTTTCTGAAGCGTCATCAGAGGTTGATTTAACCGGGGGGTAAGTGTGAAGCGTGGTGTTGCTTACTTCAAGTGAGAAGGACAGTGGAAGTATGCGCCGATGGAGCACGCGATGTTTGCGAAACTAACGACGCTTCCTGCGTTTCCTTCACGCTCGCTAACGAAGAAGGCCATGTGGGTGTGAGACGTCTTCCCCGGGAGTCTCCACGGGAAGTAGTGCCAACTGCTGCGAGATATATCACTCTGACCACTCGTTACATGGAATGAATAAGTAGATTGTTTATGTAAAATATTTCATAATTGTTTATATTACAAACCACTATAGCTAAGATTCACTTACGTGCTTGGATGACCGTATTTGCCAGCGCATCATACGCTTTAATTATACACTGAAGAGCCAAAAAAACTGGTATAGGCGTGCGTATGCAAATAACAGAGGTATGGAACCAATCAGAGTAACGCTATGCTGTCGGTAGCGAGATCGGTTACTGCTGCTACAATGCCAGGTTATCAAGATTTAAGTGAGTTTGAACGTGGTGTTATAGTCGGCGCACNCTGTCGGTAGCGAGATCGGTTACTGCTGCTACAATAGCAGGTTATCAAGATTTAAGTGAGTTTGAACGTGGTGTTATAGTCGGCGCACGAGAGATGGGACATAGCATTTCCGAGGTAGCGATAACATTTGGATGTTCGCGTACGACTATTTCACGAGTGTACCGTGAATATCGGGAATCCGGTAAAACATCACACCTTCGACATCGCCGCGGCCGGAAAAAGATCGTGAAAGAACGGGACAAACGACGACTGACGAGAATCATTGAACGTGACAAACGTGCAACCCTTTCTCAAATTGGCGCAGATTGGATTTGTGGACTGTCCTGCAGGATTTTGGTGTGAATTGCATCCTGCATATCTTCAGACATTAGTCGAGTCCATGCCATACCTCTGTTATTTGCATACGCACGCCTATACCAGTTTTTTTTTTTTTTGCTCTCCAGTGTATTTGGGACCTTTAGTTTTACATTTTAATAAAGGTAAGTATTATTTCTTTGGAATTTCCCAATTTTCGTACTTATTAGGCTATCAAGGTGACAGCTAAAACATAAACGGAACCTCCCATATGCATAAGGTGAACCCACAGGGAAATATTATGTTGGTATATCATTACAATGCAGTCATACAATCTTCTGTGAAACAGAATTACAGAGTAGTTTTTGCGTTTAGTCATAATGCTGACGTAGATGTGAGTCAAGTGAATTAATTCTGATATGAAGAGGACCCAGCTCACCACTTCCAACGGTAATAAATAAATGACTAAAGGTTGTTCATGGTAAATTGAGCATTTTTGAAAGCGCTGCTTAAGATATACTAATATGCACATGCTGTATCCTTCCGCCATATGCGAAATTAACATTGCCATGAGCCTGATCACTTGATTCATGCTTCGGTCAAGAGAAACTCTGAAAATGTTAGAAAAGTAAATATTGGACAAATATGCTAATTATTGCACTTTCATGCATTAAAAAAACAGAAAGCGAAAGAAATAATTTCAAGTACTCACAAATGCTTCCCTAACACTTTTAGTCCAGAGTTAATACAAGGGACTACTTTTCCTCCGTCGTTACCAACTTTATTGGTCACATACCAGTGAGTGTACCCGTTAAAATATACGGAAGGTAGGGGCAGTGACATTCTGAAATGTTGATTTCAAAAGTCCTCATTTTGCAGTGAACAGGCTATATTTCGTTTAAACATTGCACTTTACGCATACCATTTAAATCCTTTATGTTGGGAGAAGAGTGTACTCCAATATAACTCTGCACTCGACTGTACAACACGCAGAACTCATTAACAGATAATGCACACCCTATATAATATTCGCGGGTTTTTAACGCCTTTTGAATCAAACCTTTGAAAAATCACCCCATGTATGACGTTTTTGGTCGTTTCCTAAATATGTCATGTATCACAAGTGTTTTATACTTGTGTTAACGTGAAGTACCTTGCTTTTGGTTAGATTGGACTTTGAATTAATATTTTATTTATAAATTATGTAATGTTATTTAATTTGTAATTATAGTGAATGAAAACAGAGAGAAAATATATGTGTTGGTAATGCCTAGTAAAGCAATACATAAATAGTTCTTACGCAAAAAAGTTATTAAAGTGAGTTCGCACGAATGTGGTGTGTTGTCCCTTTAGTGCAATTTTCTTGACTCGGTTAAGCTTTGTTTGAATTGGGCGGAAGTATGTCCTGGAAGTAGAACTTTAGCAGGGCTCCAGAAAAGTTGGAAGTAACCGTGAATGGACTATACCAAAATTATCAGAAAAGTGTGCTTTCAATTGCATATGAAATAGGAAAGCATATAATTTGTAACACTGTAAAATACTGTGTTAAAATTTACTTACTTAAATGATTTTAAAAATGATTTATGTTAGTAAGTGTCTATTAACAAACGAATTATTAACATATTTCCATTCTGAATGAGTGAAAAACACATTTTGCAAAGAAACAATTGTAAAGCAAGACTATTATAATAATTATTCTAGAAGCATGTAATAAACTCAGTGGTAATTTAACAAATATTGTTAATAATTAATTTTATCTACCTCAATTTAAACCACGAAAGTTATCATTTTTATTACTGAAATAGATGTGCATACATTGAATTATTATAAATAGTTTTTAACATTGGTAGCAATATTTTTTTACGTAGAACCATAGCTATTAATATGATTTACTTTATTGCGAAGGTTATCTTGTAAAATGTTATTTTTGAAGCATTTGAATTGGAAATATATTAAATGTTATTTTAAAGACTCTTTTTAAGTGATTTTATTAACAATAAAGTAATTAAATTCTAGAAAAATATTCTATGGTGCTACAAAATACATGAACAATTCTTTCATACCCAATATCCGTCGTACTTTTCTGACAGTTTTGGTAGTCAATTTACTATATTTTAGTGACTTCTTCATGTTGTACTGTTGGGTGCAGTAAAGCCACTCTGAATTCTACCATAAACTACGTTCTACGTGTTCATGCAGCGCCATTAACCTGAACATGTTCCATCTAATTTTCTTATGTACTTCGTGACGATAAAACACCGTAAAGGAAAACTATAATCGAATAAATTTAAAGAATAATTCTACCAATATTAGCACAGGCTTGTGCAGTAATTCAAGGACTAAGCCTGAGAAGGGGGGTGGGGTGGAAGTTATGGGTTCGTAAACCACCTCTTTGCCCTTGAGGTTGTCATTAATTATTATTGCAGTTATTAATAAGTTTGTAATTGTGATAAAAGTATGTACTATCTGTAAACTATGGTGAAATGTACTTTATTGCAAAGATATTGTTCTCCTAGATCTAATTAACACGTGAAAACGCCNTATTATTGCAGTTATTAATAAGTTTTTAATTGTGATAAAAGTATGTACTATCTGTAAACTATGGTGAAATGTACTTTATTGCAAAGATATTGTTCTCCTAGATCTAATTAAGACGTGAAAACGCCTATGTAACTTCTCTCCATTTACTGCAATACCCCGTTCCCTCAAGTAAAACTTCTGGCTACGTTACTGTAACGTATAATGTTCTGTGTGGTAGCGTTGCAGCTATCAGTGCGACCTTTACATGACACTACGTGCAAGAACAAGAGGAGTCGCAGAATGTGGANGTGTTATAGTCGGCGCACGAGAGATGGGACATAGCATTTCCGAGGTAGCGATAACATTTGGATGTTCGCGTACGACTATTTCACGAGTGTACCGTGAATATCGGGAATCCGGTAAAACATCACACCTTCGACATCGCCGCGGCCGGAAAAAGATCGTGAAAGAACGGGACAAACGACGACTGACGAGAATCATTGAACGTGACAAACGTGCAACCCTTTCTCAAATTGGCGCAGATTGGATTTGTGGACTGTCCTGCAGGATTTTGGTGTGAATTGCATCCTGCATATCTTCAGACATTAGTCGAGTCCATGCCATACCTCTGTTATTTGCATACGCACGCCTATACCAGTTTTTTTTTTTTTTGCTCTCCAGTGTATTTGGGACCTTTAGTTTTACATTTTAATAAAGGTAAGTATTATTTCTTTGGAATTTCCCAATTTTCGTACTTATTACGCTATCAAGGTGACAGCTAAAACATAAACGGAACCTCCCATATGCATAAGGTGAACCCACAGGGAAATATTATGTTGGTATATCATTACAATGCAGTCATACAATCTTCTGTGAAACAGAATTACAGAGTAGTTTTTGCGTTTAGTCATAATGCTGACGTAGATGTGAGTCAAGTGAATTAATTCTGATATGAAGAGGACCCAGCTCACCACTTCCAACGGTAATAAATAAATGACTAAAGGTTGTTCATGGTAAATTGAGCATTTTTGAAAGCGCTGCTTAAGATATACTAATATGCACATGCTGTATCCTTCCGCCATATGCGAAATTAACATTGCCATGAGCCTGATCACTTGATTCATGCTTCGGTCAAGAGAAACTCTGAAAATGTTAGAAAAGTAAATATTGGACAAATATGCTAATTATTGCACTTNTTCATGCTTCGGTCAAGAGAAACTCTGAAAATGTTAGAAAAGTAAATATTGGACAAATATGCTAATTATTGCACTTCCGTGCATTAAAAAAACAGAAAGCGAAAGAAATAATTTTTAAGTAATACAAGGGACTGCTTTTCCTCCATCTTTACCAACTTTATTGGGCACATACCAGTCAGTGTTCCCGTTAAAATATACGGAAGGTAGAGGCAGTGACATTCTGAAATGTTGATTTCAAAAGTGCTCATTTGCAGTGAACAGGCCATATTTCGTTTAAACATTGCACTTTACGTATACCATTTAAATCCTTTATGTCGGGAGAAGAGTGTACTCCAATATAACTCCGCACTCGACTTTACAGCATGCAGAACTCATTAACAGGTAGTGCACACCCTGTAGACTATTCGCGGGTTTTTAACGCCTTTTGAATCAAACCTTTGAAAAATCACCCCATATATAACGTGTTAGGTTGTTTCCTTAATATTACACATATCACAAGCTTTTATGCATGTTACCATAAGAGCACCTTATTTTTGGTTAAATTGAACTTTGAATTAATATTTTATTTATAAATTATGTAATGTTATTTAATTTGTAATTATAGTGAATGAAAACAGAGAGAAAATATATGTGTTGGTAATGCCTAGTAAAGCAATACATAAATAGTTCTTACGCAAAAAAGTTATTAAAGTGAGTTCGCACGAATGTGGTGTGTTGTCCCTTTCGTGCAATTTTCTTGACTCGTATAAGCTTTGTTTGAATTGGGCGGAAGTATGTCCTGGAAGTAGAACTTTAGCAGGGCTCCAGAAAAGTTGGAAGTAACCGTGAATGGACTATACCAAAATTATCAGAAATGTGTACTTTCAATTGCATATGAAATAAGAAAGCATACAATTTGTAACACTGTAAAATACTGTGTTAAAATTTACTTACTTAAATGATTTTAAAAATTATTTAGTTTAGTAAGTGTCTGTTAACAAAAGAGTTATTAACGTATTTCCATTCTGAATGAGTCAAAAACACATTTTGCAAAGAAAAAATTGTAAAGCAATACTATTATAATAATTATTCTAGATGTATGTAATAAACTCAGTAGTAATTTCACAAATATTTTTAATAATTTATTTTATCTACCTCAATTTAAACCACTAAAGTTATCATTTTTATAACTGAAATGAATGTGCATAAAATGAATTATTATAAATACTTTTTAACATTGGTAGCAATATTTTTTTACGTACAACCATAGTTATTATTATGATTTACTTTATTGCGAAAGGTATCTTGGAAAATGTTATTTTTGAAGCATTCGGATTGGAAATACATTAAATGTCGTTTTAAAGACTCTTTTTAACTGATTTTATTAACACTAAAGTAATTAAACTCTAGAAAAATATTCTATGGTGCTACAAAATACATGCACAATTCTTTCATACCCAACATACGTCGTACTTTTCTGACAGTTTTTGTAGTCTATTTACTATATTTTAGTGACTTCTTCATGTTGTACTGTTGGGTGCAGTAAAGCCACTCTGAATTCTACCATAAACTACGTTCTACGTGTTCATGCAGCGCCATTAACCTGAACATGTTCCATCTAATTTTCTTATGTACTTGGTGACGATAAAACACCGTAAAGGAAAACTATAATCGAATAAATTTAAAGAATAATTCTACCAATATTAGCACAAGCTTGTACAGTAATTCAAGGACTAAGCCTGAGAAGGGGGGTGGGGTGGAAGTTATGGGTTCGTAAACCACCTCTTTGCCCTTGAGGTTGTCATTAATTATTATTGCAGTTATTAATAAGTTTGTAATTGTGATAAAAGTATGTACTATCTGTAAACTATGGTGAAATGTACTTTATTGCAAAGATATTGTTCTCCTAGATCTAATTAACACGTGAAAACGCCTATGTAACTTCTCTCCATTTACTGCAATACCCCGTTCCCTCAAGTAAAACTTCTGGCTACGTTACTGTAACGTATAATGTTCTGTATGGTAGCGTTGCAGCTATCAGTGCGACCTTTACATGACACTACGTGCAAGAACAAGAGGAGTCGCAGAATGTGGANATGGTAGCGTTGCAGCTATCAGTGCGACCTTTACATGACACTACGTGCAAGAACAAGAGGAGTCGCAGAATGTGGACAGGGGAGGAAGGGGAAAGAGAAAAATGCAGTAAATAGTTTCCTTACCTCAACGATGTAAAAATTTGTCGGAAAAAAATACTTTTCGTGTAAGGGAAGCAAATAACAATTTACACGTGAAAAGAAAAAGTATCGTAAATATGAATAACGAACTTATGGTAAACAATGTAGTAGCTTCCGACGGAAAATACCACGGCAAGTAACGGAGGATTCCTTGCGGTGTTGGCGAAAATTGCTTTTCAAAAGTAACGACAATCGTTGCAAAACAGCCTTACTACTAACAACATAAAGTTTCCCAATCATCAGGAAGTTCCAAGTTACAACCCTGAGACGAAAAAAAAAAAACAAGTTCATAAATTATAATAGAAAATCGTGAAATACCGTAATATTCGATAACTTTGGGCCAGCGACCCAGCAATGGGCCACAGCTGCTTTCAGAACGAGAGAGCTATCTAGCTTTTAAATGAAAAATTTATTTCAATTGACATTTTTACTTATTTGACGAAAAACATGACAAACGCATATTAAATATTAAGGGAAAATGTAAAAAAAAAAAAAATGTATACAGTTTTGACTCGTGAATAATTGTAGCGTGACAACATTGTGCCAGGGCACGTTTGACGCGTATTTTAATGGGACAAGAAGACGTGGCCCATAATCGACTTACCTGTGTATACAACAATGGGCCACACAAGAAAAATTTCCCCTCCCTTCCCTTGCTACCTGGATTAGTNAAAAAAAAAAAAAAACAAATTCATAAATTATAACAGAAAATCGTGAAATACCGTAATATTCGATAACTTTGGGCCAGCGACCCAGCAATGGGCCACATCTGCTTTCAGAACGAGAGAGCTATCTAGCTTTTAAATAAAAAATTTATTTCAATTGACATTTTTACTTATTTGACGAAAAACATGACAAACGCATATTAAATATTGAGGGAAAATGTAAAAAAAAAAAAAAATGTATACAGTTTTGACTCGTGAATAATTGTAGCGTGACAACATTGGGCCAGGGCACGTTTGACGCGTATTTTAATGGGACAAGAAGACGTGGCCCATAGTCGACTTACCTGTGTATACAACAATGGGCCACACAAGAAAAATTTCCCCTCCCTTCCCTTGCTACCTGGATTAGTTTTGCCCACAGGATTACATTTTTGAGATGTGTAGTTATGCTGGATACAATTCCCAACCAGTTATCGTAATAAAAAAAGGGTGATTATGCTTGAAAAATATAAAAAGTGGCACAAAGTTGTTGAGTTTTACGGTACGTAAATACATACGCATATCCACTGCATGAAATATATGTTTAATTAATTCAACAATGATGCTCCGGTCATAGCCCTTTCATACCCACGGGCTTGCCTAAAGAGATTTTTAAATTTATGCTGCACCCACGAGCTTATTCAGGCAAGATGGCGGACACTCGAATTACAGCTTTAATTCTTTCAGTCACTTATAAAAATGTAATTTTAGGTGTCGCAGCGAACAAATTATTTGTTTGGAACTGTCGGAACCAATAAAAATGTGTTTGTGTTCGATATTACTGGCTTTCGTAGTAAGACTACGGAGTACAGTCTCAAATACGTACGTATGGTGTATCCCACCACATGGCGGATTTCCCTTACTGGATGACGTTTTCTGTTGTACACAGTGTGGATAATTAAGTCCTCCTGTACAGCGTGCAATGTGTACACCACCATTACTCAAAGGGTTAAAGAATTTACGTTCCTTTACTCAAAAACTATGGGTTATAAAAACGTATATGTGTGCAAAATGAAACTTAAAGCACGTATAAATAACTCCAAGAACATCATATAAAAAAAGGTCATAATAATACCAACTAACATATTATTTTTAAAAAATCATGCCTTTATGGTAATATGTAGGTTTAAGTCTACTTTTCAAGTTGTACTTTTTGTTATCCTCTAAAAAATATATATATTTCGCATTGTTTTGTGGCTACATTAAGAAATTTTAATCTTAAAAGATTTTCAGACAGGCACCTCGTTTTGTTTGAAACCTCCAGTTGAGTCTACGACCAACGTCGCCCATGAATTTTGTTTAACTNTGGATTAACTGTAACTGATATTTCACTGCTTCTTGACTTTTAAAGTTTTTTTCTCTCTACATCACTACTAATCTGCATATTTTATGAGGGAGGGTCGATTTCCTGCACAAAATTCGTAAATATTGTCACAGAGATTTNTTGTTTAACTGTAACTGATATTTCACTGTTCCTTGACTTTTAAAGTTTTTTTCTCTCCACGTCACTACTAATCTGCATATTTTATGAGGGAGGGTCGATTTCCTGCACAAAATTCGTAAATATTGTCACGTAGATTTCGCAAAAATGTATAACTTATGGTGGCAACTTTTGGAACATTGTCTGAATACGTAGTTATTATGGTTGATCGACTTCTAACGAATGTAGCAACGGTAAAATGTGTTTAAAATGAATTCCAGATTTTTTTCCGAAATTAATTCATTATCCCTGTTATTAGCAAATTGAACTGTTGCATGTCACAGCCCAGTGTTCCCTTCGCGTGGGAAGGCGCCGAGAGCTGGAGGTCAAGTTTGTAACGTTAGACGAAGCGAGCGGCATATCATAAAGGACGCCGCCGCACACATCGATAAACTTATCGCAGTTCGCGCCTAGCTGACCCTGAAAAGCTTATATTTCTCCATTTAGCATGCAGGAATAAAATCGTCATCACCATTACCTTTTCCAGAACAACTTGGATTGCTGAGAACGTTCTAGACGGCACCTACCTCGAGTATAAATACCACGCATGGGTCTCTGAGGAGGGAGTGATTAAGAGCCGAGAGTTTGGCGTCTCGTGCGACGTTAAGCGACAGTTGGGCGATTACGGAGCGGCGAGGGATGACTGCAGCGATCTGCGAGAGTGCGTCGACGAGCTTGTGTGCAGTTAAGAGTGGGACTGATCTGCGGGACTGTGGACTGGATGCGTGAGTGAAAAGGCATTCCGGACGATGGAAATAGACAGTTTTAACTAAACGTGTGGAGATAATTGGAGCAGTTTAAGGGACATTAGCAAGAGTAAAGACTGTGTCAAAGACTTTAATTGAAATGCAGATAGTTAAATACTGCACTCAGTTAGAATAATAAGAGTTAATAGGACGCTCAGACTGGTAAATAACATATGTTTGACTGTTTGTAGCATTGAGAATAAATATAATTATTGAATTTGGTTATTTTATTTTTATGAAGACCCCCATCCCTCACGAACTCGGATACGGCTCTCAGGTATTCTTGTAACAGAACATTTGAACCATAACCATTTTGAAAATNTCATTATTGAATTTGGTTATTTTATTTTTATGAAGACCTCCATCCCTCACGAACTCGGATACGGCTCTCAGGTATTCTTGTAACAGAACATTTGAACCATAACCATTTTGAAAATAATTAGAGCGACAGCACCTAGAAGTGATCTCTCTGTTTTTATAAAGCGCAATATTTCCTGGTTCGATTACCGGCAGGGCCAGTCTCGGATTATATAGCATGTAGAAATCGTGCCGGACGATGATGCTGTACGGCGGGTTTTCTCGGGGATCTTTCGTTTCCCCCACACTTGCATTCCGGCGATGCTCCATACCCAACTCACTTGACCCTCATCGACTCTCAAGACCTCGATGTTAAGAGCAGCCCAAATCTATCCACCCACCCACGACAGTGCAACGTCGTCTCTTTAGGGGTGCCGCTGAACTGTAGAGCGTCCGTGCATCATGCAACATGGGACTTTCATGGTGTGATCCCTATCTTATTGGCATTCTCATAAACATTAACACTTACTCCATGTTCGAGCATCATGCAACATAGGACTTTCATGGTGTGATCCCTATCTTATTGGCATTCTCATAAACATTAACACTTACGCCATGTCCGAGAATCATGCAACATGGGACTTTCATGGTGTGATTCCTATCTTATTGGCATTTTCATAAACATAAACACTTATTCCATGTTCGGTATCTCGCTGAAAAGTTGCTGTGACAAAAAATTTCGTAACTTAAAATAATTACTTGATCTTTGAAAAATACATTTGAGGTGGAAAAGAAGTATGACATCGAAATACCCTAGAGGGTGCGAAACCTGTGTGAGCGATGTTCGTAAGTCCACCACAATGGAAAACTTGACGTAGTTCTGCGCACTATTTAATTTGCCGTCCTAGATAAGTGGGGTCCTTTGTCGCTGGCGTTATGCTACTGCGTGGCAAAAACCATTTCCTTGTCCCGGGTAGATAGTACTAATCGCCATAGAAAGTATCATCACAAACTGAACTAACAACCTTTCAAAATACTGATAACGACTAAACATTTTTTAAAAATAACAATGCTTTGTTAATATACAGCTGAAATGATAAAATTATTTCAGCACTTGCAAAAACGTCTGGTGACTTACTGTCGGTACATGTATAAGTCTATGATTTATTCAGTCCGGATTGGATTATGTTTTTGATATTATATGTACATTTCGTGTAATAGGTTACAGGCACAGTATAAATCTATATTTGTTATATTTCTAAGCCCCGCCGCGTTTTAGAGAAGTTTGCCGTCTATGGAACTATTAGTCAGGAGTACGACATGACGTAGCATAAAACATGTGTTATCTGAAAGATTGCGTCTTAATGTGCAATGACTTAAAGATACAATAATACAATAAAGATACAAATATTCTACTTCAGATACCGCTCTTCAATAACATTAATAGCACATACGGCATTAATATCGTTGCGACGCGAATTACCTCGATATTTATGGTCATGTTAATATTCAAGCAGCAATGCGAACTTGTTTTAGTATTTCAGAGACTCGCACTATTAACTATTCGCCTCGCGTCCAATTTAAAAAAAGGTTCACGTACTGAAGGGCATGTGAAGGTTTAGGCTTTCAGTTGGCACGTCAACATTCTGCTGTCTATAACACGTGTCCTCTTCGGGAAAAAAAAACTTGTGTCATAGATAAAATAACTTTAAGATATGCGTGGCTATCTTTCACCCGAAGTGTTTGTAGCTTTAGTTTGTTATCTGAACCTAGGGCATTACCGACAAATAGTGACATATCTTTATCTTCGTCGAAATTTTAATGGCTTGGGAACATTGAAGTGCGTTGAAAACTTTCCGACCCGAAATAAGTCGAAGTCAAATACTTGGTAAATAGTAGTCCTAAGCGTTTCGGTATTTGTATGTACGAAAGGAAATGCCAGATTCTGCCTAGTTTTATTCAAGAGGAGGTATGTGTAATTCTTCTGTGATTTAAAGGCGGGTTCATTATATCGACGCTCGAACTGAACACGGTTTATGAACACGCGACAAAATTTCTAGTTTCATGCTAAGGGTTTAATAGAGTGACCGTGATCCCAGCAAACTCATAACGACTTTTAAGCCTATCTTTAGATGTTCTGTTTTTCCCAAACGGGCCATACACAAGGCCCAATCCCCAATTCCAAATTTCATCTCCTACTAGCGTTTATTTTTCTCTGTATGTAACAATTCATTATCGTCCCATGTAATCACTCCCAAGGAGTCATAACTATGGCCATGCCAACAGGCTTTATAAAACGAGTTCTAAATTTCTGCTAAAGGTTGCAAAAGCTCGAGCAAGCTAGACAACGAGCACTCGAGTTACTACCTCAAGCAGCAGACAATCGTTTTTGTAAAAATTGTTGGGGGGGAGGGGGTCCCGTATTTGTGGGAAAAAATGTTTAATGTAAATAATAAGTAACCTGAAAAACTTAAAATAACTTAAACGGCTATAGCGATAAAATGAGCACAGTTTCAAAAAGACGTGTTACTTTGCCAGTAACTGGATATGTATTACCTCACCCCCTTCATCCCCCTGCGACGTCAAGGGTAGGTGCTATCTCTAATGTGTGGTCCCATTCTTCATAACTTTGTTTNAGCAAGCTAGACAACGAGCACTCGAGTTACTACCTCAAGCAGCAGACAATCGTTTTTGTAAAAATTGTTGGGGGGGGAGGGGGTCCCGTATTTGTGGGAAAAAATGTTTAATGTAAGTAATAAGTAACCTGAAAAACTTAAAATAACTTAAACGGCTATAGCGATAAAATGAGCACAGTTTCAAAAAGACGTGTTACTTTGCCAGTAACTGGATATGTATTACCTCGCCCCCTTCATCCCCCTGCGACGTCAAGGGTAGGTGCTATCTCTAATGTGTGGTCCCATTCTTCATAACTTTGTTTCGTTGTTGAAGTCCCTCTCGGGTGCGGACATTTTTTTCCCATTGTATATACGTGATTCAATATTGCTGTTTATATACTACGTTTATGTTGGGAAATGTTTATTTCTTGTATCCGTTTGTCTAAATACAACGACGCCAGAAAAAACTATATAGTTCAGTCGATCGGTTTTTTTTTGCTTGCTACTCAAACTGATTGGTTTCTCACTTGTACGATTCAAGTTATAATTCTAACCAACTTACAAATTTCTTATTTCAAATAATGTGGATTTTTTTTCTCCCTCTTGGCTTCGAACTGCGAAAGTGTTAACAGTAAAGTCAGAAAATAATGATTTTGGTTTATTAGAGAATTTATTTAAATAATTCACACAAGAACGTGTAACTTGAATAGCATAAAAATTTGTTTACAGCATATACGAAGACCTTGTTGAACTCGTACAGTCACAGTATCCACTGTTGTGAACATTGTTGCATATGAAGGTAATAGTTTTGGCAGGTACTGTACAGAGCAAGGAACCTGTACCTAGTGCTTTGAAAGTCTTCCTGTTGAGTAATCTGGTTTGTGGAATTTCTTGCACCCCTCTTGTGAAAACATTTAATTATAGATATAATATTATCGAGCATGAAGTACGTTGTTCATTGGTTGCACGAAACACGCTTGACAGATGTGCAGCGCACACCAAAATTTTATATGATTGAAACATTTTAACTCACAAATTAAAACGTGACCTAGCGTGTTGTTATTTTTCATGAATGCATTACTCAGTAATTATAATTAATGACTCAGAAATTAAAATTAACGGCGCTCGTATTTCAAAGAAAGTATTCCAGTTCCTGGGAATTTTGGAGACATCAAAAGCAGTTAATATATGTATTCTTTTCTTAGAAGCTGAATCTGTTTCTATCATCCTACCGTGTAAAATAAATGTGAAGTCAACTGCACAGTTCGGGTGACTTGCTTGTTGCAGGTATGATTAACTCTGATCAACACTTCGATATTTGCAACAAACGCACAAAAGACGAATTTTCCACATTGTGCAGTTTTGATATGTTTTTTGTGGTTTTTAACTGTAATGCGATATTCGCAAATGCACGAATTTGATGATTAATATAAGGGAATATTTAAGCAACTTTGCCATGTTTTCTAACGAATAGCACAAACTGTTATCGCGCAGGATGTCTTCTATAAGAGTAATATTTCTTATGTAATAGTTATCAGGGACTTAAATAAATACAAAAAATATAATAGCTTAATATTATGGAATTTTATTGGTTTTTAAAAAACAACTGAGGTTTGGTCGCAGCTGCACTCGTGCCAACTGCGGACTGCCTGCTGGCTGTGAGTTTATTTCGCTGATGTTTTGCACTTTTCTGTTAGCACTTCAGGTATCGCGTGGCTGTGAAAACATGTTTTCTTTCTCCTACTCTGCTACAGAAACAAGTATGCCTTTAACTGTAATCATGGGGCATTCCGGAAGGTAGCATCGTGTAGGACCGGCCTCAGTGACCACGGGATGTGTTTTATCGCAGATGACGGCCTTCGGTCACAGAATAGGTAACTGAGTGACTGAGAGTCGATGAGGGTGAAGCGAGGTGAGTATGGAGCAGCGCAGGAATGAAAGGGCGGGCCAAACGGGAGATCCCCGAGAAAACACACCGACCAGCGGCATCGTCCGGCACAATTCCCACATGCGAAAGTCTAGGAGTGGCCCCCCGCCGGGAATCGAACCCGGTTCGCCCAAGTGGAAGACGAGCTGTCTAACCACCACACCACCGCAGCCCCTAGAATAAGTAATTACGCAGAAACGAAATGAAAGGGCGGTTTCTTTCATCTCGCCTGTTTGGATGCGCTAGGCTCTGTGCGTGGGCCTTTCGTCTGATTGGCTATTGCGTGTTGCAGGAGGTTCCCTATTGGCCGCCGGGATGCCGCCTGGCAAAGTCACCAGGCGCTGACATCCGAACGGCGCTGCGTCGTGTTGACGGCCAGCGACGCCATTTTGTTTCAGTGTCCCGCTGGAGTTGGCGGTGAAGGTGATTCTCCCGCCCACGTGTTCAGTGCCGCGGCTGCTACGCGAGCTGAGCGCCGCAGTGAGCCACTCGACACGCGCCGACGTCAGCGCGACAACTGACTCGGGTGTCTCTGCAAGGGTAGCGACCCTCTCCTCAGCGGACACGCAGGTCTCCCTGCACGCCCACCAGCCGGACGAGTACAGTAGCAACCAAAAATATGCCGCCACCCATGCATTCAGAATAAGGAAATTCCGACTCCGCAATATTGATTGCATCCGTGCGAGTAATTTTATTTTTTTATTTTTTTTTCGTTAAATTACCTGAAAGTTGCATTTTAGTATAGAGTTTATCCTCTTTTTTTTCTGGTTATGAATTTTCCAAAATTTTGAATAATAGATACAAACTACACTACATTTTGCAGTATACTGAGGGGAGCCAAAATAAAAATACTTGACATAAATCACTGTAATTTAAGAATACTACCTCAGGTCACAGAGCACGAAAACAGTAAAATTTTTATGTATTTCCTATAAATTTTAGATTTTGTTCAGTTGCATAAAAAAAGTGCGTATGTGCTATTCACGGCGAAGTGAGCACTTTTGAGCGCCTAGTTTATTTTTTCCTATCAGCCATTTTTTATCCTTCCACCTTTTTTTAAAATAAATATTGACGTTAAATGACAAACTACTGCTGCAGCGATACAATGCCGAGTACGTGAAGATATGTATGCGTTTTTAACAAAAACGTTGTAACAAGAGGGCCGTTTTTTTTTTAATTAGGCCGTACTTCTAAATTAAGAAGCATCAAATGTTCAGAATTACTGACGGTATGAAAGTTGTTTGGAATACGGGGTTGGCCACCCCCGTTAATTTCATTACAAATGGGCAGTATTACGTTTAAGATCCTCATAACATAAAACAACGCTCGGAGAGTTGTAATTTCATTTTACTATTTTTCCGATATTTTGCAAGAATACGGTTTAAAATCTCGATTTTTAAGGGCTGCATCCCTTCATATGAAGTTTCGGTATAAAGTNGAAGTTTGTAGGTCTAATTGAAAATCATCCTTTGTATGGAAAATATTACAATCACACAGATATAGCCACGTGAAATCCTACACGAACGCCAACAGCGCTTGGCAGCGGTAACGGCGCTAAAGTATTTGATACGCGTTTGAAGGTCGACCTTATCACCCCTTCACACGCATGCAAACACACACACACGCATACCTCGACAGAGGTGGGCGCCTCAAGGGCGTTGGATAGCAACTCAACGTTTCATTTCTGCTGACTTTGGGAGTATTGTAACAAAATAAGACATCAGAACCACAAGTGCATTACTTGCGTGAGGGGGGG